>JMRQ01006280.1:435000-489222 GCA_000688715.1 Glossina pallidipes | reverse complement strand
ATAAATAAGAGCAGCCCGTCTCAAGAATTGCGGATTTTGCATTGAGGAATTATAAAAGCCACCTTTTAAGCTCGGGTTAAGAAGTGCCAAGTGGTAAACACAATGGGCAACTGCGCTACCATATTGTTTTACATGGAAATGTAAACAATGACAACAAAGATTTTGCGACTAAAAATAAAGAAATCAACGTAAACATAAACAACAAATTTATAAAAAATAAAAATTTTGGTAAGCTTCCCAATCTGCTTAAATTTTATAACACCATCGAGAGCCTGTTTATATTCTAATTGATCCATAATTTGGAAATTATCATTTATGACTCTCTAATCGAACAATTTCAATTTTTCATTTCTTACAAAACAATGCATGGTATAAACTAAAATTGCAAATCGTAGAATTTAAAGAAATATGCATTAAAGTAAGATGAATATTAATTAGATAAATAACTTTAAAAATTAAAAAGAACGATCATCATTTCTTGTGATTTTTTTGTTTTCTTTTATATGCATGTGTTTATATGCACAACCATATGATTAGTTAATTTCCTTAAAGTTATGTAAAAAGTCAGAAAAGCTGTATACATCCCGAAAATAGGAATAACGCCTCATTGGGTTAGCCCGCTAATAAATACTCAATTATTACTTGAGGCGTACTTTGAATTTTCTTGCCCAGAGGATTAAAATGGATTAAAAACCATCTGGCAGCATAATTTATTTTGATTAAATAAGGCAACTACTCAGCTTTATCAGCTGGTTGCTACATGACAAGCTTTACAGCCAATGAAGTTTTAGATTCTTAAGCGTTTCATTGTTTTTTTTTCTTGCGGCGTTTACTAATTTGTGAAAATTGCGATTAAAGGCGAAATAAAATAAAAAATTCTCTATAATTAGACACGTATATTTAAAAAACATAAATTAATAAAAACAAATGTCAAAAAGTAGCTCTGGGTAAGACGGACACCAATTCTGCGGATTTGTAGGAAAGGTTAAAATTTTTTTTTACAGGAGAGACCGGGACCGAGAGCGTGAAAGAGAGCGAGAGAGAGAACGTGAACGAGAACGTGATAGGGAACGTGATTATGAACGCGAACGTTACAGTGAACGCGATCGCAAACGCCGCCATGGCAGTAGGAGCAGATCTCGCACACCGAAAGACATGAGATCTTCACGTAATGGTAGAGGTGGCAGTCGCTCTCGTGATGAACGTCTTAAACGAAACAGAGAATTTAAGGACATGGAAAGACGTCGAGACGAAAAACGGCGTAGACGCTCTAGATCCAAATCAAAGGAATACGAAAGAGAGCGGGCGTAAGTTACAGGTGTATGAAGAAAATTTGTGTAATTATTTTTTATTTTGTTATTTATCTGATGTAGACGTATACTGGAGAGAGAACGAGAGCGTGACCGTGAAAAAGAACGAGAGCGCGAACGTGAACGTGAAAGGGAACGGGAACGGGAACGTGAGCGTGAGAAGGAAAGGGAATTAGAGCAAAATGTACAGCGTAAATCCTCAACTCCGCCAGTGGTTCTTAAAGCAGACTCTGGCTCTTCTTCTAATGACGATGACGACGCAGACGAGGATGATCTGGAAGATGAGGAGGAGGAGGAGGAAGAGTTAGACAAGGAAGAAGAGCAGCGACGTTTAGAGATGGAAATGATTAAGCGTCGTGAACGTATAGAACGTTGGCGGGCAGAACGTAAACTTAAAGAGTTAGAAGCTAACAAAAAGGACTTAAAGTCATTGATTCCCCAACCTTTAGCTTCAGTAACTGCTAAAAAGTGGAGTTTAGAAGACGAGTCAGAAGAAGAGGATAACGTGACGCCAATAGAAATAAAACGTGAACCAGATTCACCACCGTCAAAGTTTCATCGTCTTAAAAAATTTA
Organism: Glossina pallidipes; assembly: GCA_000688715.1. Classification (NCBI taxonomy): domain Eukaryota; kingdom Metazoa; phylum Arthropoda; class Insecta; order Diptera; family Glossinidae; genus Glossina; species Glossina pallidipes. The sequence goes on along the minus strand of JMRQ01006280.1, from coordinate 487,337 downwards.
AGGACGACGAGGATGAGGAAAAAGTAGACAAATTAAAGTTTAACAAAAGTGTGGTATCAGCAGCTAAAGCAAAAATTGAAGCTTTACGTGAAGAGGAAAGAGAAGCCGAAGCAAAAATGCAAGAAGTAAAGGAGAAGCCGCAAGTCATCACGATGGTAGAAAAGGTGAAAGAGGAGGAAGATGACGGTGAAATTGACCCTTTGGATGCGTACATGCAGGAAGTTGATAAAGAGGTGCGTAAAGTTAACCATATCATTACGCAGCCTAAGAAAAATCAAGGCGTTGTAATATTGACTGGCGTTGCCAAAAAGCCAACTCAAAGAAAAAACAAAGGAGAACTTCTCGAACAGAATATGGACAGTTTAGAGTATTCTAGTGAAGAAGAGCTTGAAGATATTAAAGATACTGCAGCTAATTTGGCGAATAAGCATCGTAAAGAATTGGCTAAAATCGATCACTCGGGTGTGGATTATGCTTCATTCCGTAAAAATTTCTATGTGGAAGTACCCGAGCTAGCACGCATGACTCAACAGGAAGTGGAGAAATATCGTGCTGATTTAGAGGGTGTACAAGTCAAGGGTAAAGGTTGTCCGAAACCTATTAAGGTGAGTTCCTGGAATTCAGACCTAAGCATCATCTGTTGCAAACATTGGTATAAACAATTCAATTGATACCGACATTTGCAGTCAGGTCAAAGACGTACATATATATGTAAATATATATAAAAAAAATTTGTTCTTTAATGATTTTGTCAGACTTGGGCACAGTGTGGTGTTAGCAAGAAGGAAATGGATATTTTGCGCAAACTTGGCTTTGAAAAGCCTACACCTATCCAATGTCAAGCCATACCAGCCATTATGTCCGGACGCGATCTGATAGGTATTGCTAAAACTGGCAGTGGTAAGACGCTAGCATTCATTTTACCTATGTTTAGGCACATTTTGGATCAACCGCCTCTTGAAGATGGTGATGGACCCATCTCAATAATCATGGCTCCAACACGGGAATTGTGTATGCAAATCGGTAAAGATATACGTAAATTCTCCAAAGGCCTTAATTTAAGACCGGTTTGTGTTTACGGTGGCACTGGCATCTCCGAACAGATTGCTGAACTGAAAAGGGGAGCTGAAATTATTGTTTGTACTCCTGGTCGCATGATCGATATGCTGGCTGCTAATTCGGGACGAGTTACTAATCTACGTCGCGTAACATATGTAGTATTAGATGAAGCTGATCGTATGTTTGATATGGGTTTTGAACCACAAGTCATGCGCACTATTGGCAATGTGCGACCAGATCGTCAAACAGTTATGTTTAGTGCTACATTTCCTCGGCAAATGGAGGCTTTGGCAAGACGTATTTTAAAAAAACCTATAGAAGTGATTGTGGGAGGTCGTTCAGTAGTATGTAAAGACGTCGAGCAACATGTGGCTATTTTAGGTGATGAAGCTAAGTTTTTAAAATTGCTGGAATTGTTGGGAATTTTTCAAGAACGTGGAAGCATCATAGTGTTTGTGGATAAGCAGGAAAATGCCGATCAACTACTAAAAGAGCTTATGAAAGCTTCTTATGCTTGTAGGAGCTTGCATGGAGGTATTGATCAATTCGATCGCGATTCTACTATATTAGACTTCAAATCGGGTAAGGTTCGATTGTTAATAGCCACTTCAGTGGCTGCTCGCGGCTTAGACGTCAAGGACTTGATATTAGTTGTTAATTATGATGTGCCTAATCATTATGAGGATTATGTGCATCGGTAAATAGTAAAAAGTTTATTTAAGAGAGTTTCGAAATGTGTTAAATTCGTTTTTTTAAGATGCGGTCGCACGGGACGGGCTGGCAAAAAGGGTAGTGCTTGGACTTTTCTTACGCCTGAACAAGGCCGTTACGCTGGCGATATTATAAGAGCTCTGGAATTATCAGAAAGTTCAATTCCCCAGGACTTGGAAACAATGTGGCATGAATATAAAACTGCCCAAGAAGCTGAAGGTAAGAAAGTGCACACTGGCGGTGGTTTTAGCGGCAAAGGGTTTAAATTCGATGAACAAGAAGCCAATGCGGCCAAAGAAAGCAAGAAACTCCAAAAAGCTGCTTTGGGTTTGGCCGATTCCGACGATGAAGAAGATATTGAACAAGATATCGATCAACAAATTGAACAATTATTTGCGGCTAAGCGCACCGTTAAGGACACATCTGTACTAACGCCCGCAGTGACAATGGTGGCCTCACCCGCAGCTGGCAGTACTGTCATTGCAGCTGGCGCTGCCACCGTAGCCATAAGTGTGGGCTCCGACAAGCTCGAGTTGGCTAAACGCAGGGCTTCGAAAATTAGCACTACAAAGAACTTGGGAGCCGATGGAAAGGCTAGCACTCAAGTAGCCGCCGAGGCTATACTAAAGGGTGCTGGCAGCGCTCAGCCAATGATTACTGCCCGCTCCGTGGTTGAACAATTGGCCGCCAAGCTCAATAACAAACTCAACTACCAGCCAAAAGATGACGAGGACGGAACCGGTGGCATAGCCGGTTTGTTACCTAATCAGCCCAATTCTTTTACTAAATATGAAGAAGAATTGGAAATCAATGATTTCCCCCAGCAGGCCCGGTGGAAAGTCACCTCCAAGGAGGCTTTGGCTCAAATATCCGAATACTCTGAAGCCGGACTTACTGTTCGTGGTACTTATGTGCCGCCCGGTAAAGCGCCGCCAGAAGGTGAACGCAAACTGTATTTGGCTATAGAAAGTTGCAGTGAATTGGCTGTCCAAAAAGCCAAACGTGAGATTACAAGACTCATTAAAGAGGAACTATTAAAACTTAGTTCAGCACACCATGTATTTAACAAGGGACGTTACAAAGTCCTATAGTCATAAAACTAATTAATGACAACTAAAAGTAACAACAATAATATTAATAATCTGGTCAGAGTTTTTGACATTGCGATATATATAAACTTTTTGTATTTCAATACGTATTTCCTGTTTTTAGTACTCTCTCTTCACCTTTTCGTTGAACTTAATAATGATTTTTACTTATCTTTAAAATATAAAAATGCTAGAACTTTTCAAGTGATGTTTTTGATTTGATTTGATCTTTAATTTTTGTAACAAAATATTGAAGTTAAAGCTTCTTGAAAAGCTATATTAATTTATATATCTCCGATGCGATCATAATGTCCGCGGGACTCTTCAGCTTTTATTATAGAATCTAAAACATTGTCAGTGTAAGAATCTTCAACAATTTCTTTAACTTTATTCAACAATAGCTTAAAATTCGTCATTTCTGTATCGCGATCATGCGATATTAAAGCATTTGCCGATTTATAATCGATAAGCGAAACTTGTGCGGAGTTTACCTCAGGTACCACACTTAAAGACGGCGATAAAGAGGATAAGCGTTGTTGATTGAACCAACAACTTAGATCACTGAGAGAGTAATCAGATCTATTTGCATCCAAATAACTGCGATTTAAATCAGCCCCGTTAACTATATTTAAAAAAAAAATTAAAAAAATTTATTCATTAACTCTTAATTTCTTACTTGAGTATGTTAAGCGATCCTTGAGACTATTTAAACCTTCAACATTACCACCAAATTTATTGCTGCTACTAGCATTCACCTTTCTTTCCGATATGGAACTAAAGTTTCCCAATTCTGTCATAGAGAAAACAGTCAGATTTGGTGTACTTGCCGATGGATATCCCCTTGCAGAAGATTGTATCGTTGAAGCCGATGTTTGCTAATGATGTATTATTGATAATGGACATTTAAGAAAATTTTTCTTTCTATTTTATATTTACCGAAAAGCTACGCATTTCACTAATAATTTCCATTAAAAATTTTTGATGTGCACTTAAAAATTTCGATATTTCTTCAGGTGTAGAAGTTTGTACACAGTTTAGTTGTTGCTCCAGTTTGCTGCAAAAAATAATGCATTATTTAGCTAACTGGAATGCTTTTATGCTCTTTTAATAAGGGCAGATTATAGAAATCGATTCATGTAAAGAAATGAGTGCAAGTTTGAAGAATAGTGCTTGTAAGAATCGTTAAATAATAATCGACTTCCAGAGAAGAATGAGGTGTACAATATTTTCCGTTCATGACAATATGTCGACATTTTAATATTTTTAGTTTAGTGCTAATTATTATTTTATTTATTTTTTTTTGCATATTTTATAAATAAATTTACGAAATATGGTTTAAAATGCTCCGGATAAATCTACTTATCTCGTTATTTGTGCCTGTGCGTGTTAAGTAGCAAAGGTGTGATGTTAAAGAGATAAGCGTAAGATGTGTTTTCGAAGAGAAAGACGAATCATGTCCGTTATTTTTATTATTTTAATTTTCCAAAGCTATAAACAAAATTATAATGATTTTGCTAAGGTAGGAAAAGGTGCGGAAAGGAAATTTAAAGGTAGGTACACGATGGAACGACATACTGTACACATCACAGACGTGATTTTACGCAAGCGCATTACAGACGATAGACTATAAACGCACATCGGATATCTGTCAAACAAAGGACGAACGTATGTTTCTTTACTTTTTTTTTTTTATTATGCCCACATTGCTTGTCGAGCAAGGGCACCTTAAATTATAGGGAGTAATTTCTGAGATATTTTGGTGAAATTTGGTACACCGATCTGTTTTGACACAAGGACTAACCGCACTGAAAATTGTGCAGATCAAGTCACCAGATTTTTTTAATATTAAATTCTCTTAAATCAAATGTTTTATTATTACTTTTTGGTTATGTAAAGAGAAACCCCAAGTGTGTCAACATGAAAAAAAATTAACAGTTAATGGAGTCGTGCTTTCGAATAATTCTATGAATATAATCCTTAAGACTTCAGCGTAAGAGGTAAGAGTGCGATTTCTACAGGAAAGCTTAATCTTACAACCGATCTTCCTTCGATATAAAATCATTTAAGAAAAGCGGAAACGTTATTTTTTTCGAACTTTTCACATATTTTTACGAAGTCCAAGTATGGAAAAATTAATGAATTAATGAAGTTAATATCACTGAATATCTTCATTTCATTAACAATTCGAGAAATTGAAATAAATTTAAAAATTAAATTTCTATAACCTTTTCAAGACCAAGCGGCACCATGATTTCATATATACAAATAGCATTAAATTCGAGGTTACTCGATTATGGGATACTTAATTAATTTTAGAAGTGATCTTCAAAGCAAAACAATACGGAACCTACATCAAAACAATACGAGTTTTTGAGAACTTCGCACAAAATCGCCAAAGATGAAAAAAGATACAAACGAGAACATACATTCGTGTTTGGATAGTATAACTTATTAAGTAATTGTTATTATGTTTTGAATGTACAAGAATCTTTCACATGCAGCTAATGAACCAGACGACACCTTGGGGCCCCAATGGTACATAGCAAATTCCATACACTCGTACTTACTTAGTTACGTGCTTACCTATTTTGTAAAAGCAATTTATCAATGATAATTTGAAGCCTTTCCGATACATTTAAGGCATTCGATGTGGTTGTAGCAAGAGTTAAAGAAGCTAAAAATGAAGAATTACTTAAATAACCGTGTTTCTAGTGAGATCACCATAAAACTTACCGCTTACAGTTTCTTGCTCGCCTTTGACTAATTCTAATGGTGCTTTACTATTTCGAGAATTTAAAGCATTTTCGAAGTCAACGACAACATCCTTATTTAATGTGGAAGTACTAGAAGAGCGGTTTGCATTGATCGTAATGAATTCAGAATTATTGTAAGTTATGGATTCATTAGGATTACAAAAACCACGATTATCTTCACTTGTTCTTGCAAAACATAAAAAGGTGCATAATTTGGTGAAATAATTAGAAAATTTCTTGGGAGGTAAGTCCTAGAAACCAAATCGAATACATATGTAATATAGGTGTATATGTTGTTGGTGGCAAAATTGATTACCTCTGAAAACATTTCACACATGCGATGACCAACATTATGTTTGTTAGTCTGATAGCCAGTTGCAAAACATTTTAAACACAAAGATACATCGCTGCAAGATTGACATTTAAAACGTATACCAATAATAGTCGCACAACAGCATGAAGCGCACGCATTATAATGTATTAATTTTTCAGTGTCTTCAATTCGTTTAATAAGAGCTATTAAATTGGCATAAATCAAGAACCTTGTTTGCGTTGTTGTCCACAAGCAATGGTAATGATACTCCGTTAAACCCGAGGCATTGTGACACTAAGGAGAGATGAGATGATGTCAAAAACAACTTTATGGATCAAGTCATATATATACTCTTGCGAAGGATTGCTCCATGATCAATGATATGTTATGAGTACCATAGCCTGCTTCTTCACCAATGTATGTCCACAATTTCACCAACGTATTAAGCATATATTCAAAATTTAATTTTGAGACACATTTGGTCTTCTTTGAGCTAACCGCCTTGTATGTTTCAAGTATGTAATTGTCGTTGGGATATAATTTGCAAAGTAATAGAAAAGTAATTTTAATTTCCATTAACGAAATCGAATGACGACGACGCCTTAAATTAGAATTTACTTAATTAAAAAATTATTTTATTTCATATTCTACTCTCAAGGTTCGTACGGATCGTAGATATTCCAGAAAAAATTTGCTACTAAATTTGTGGCTGATTCCAATGTATAGTCTACTATTTCGTTGAAGTGCCCCAATTTGTCACAGGCATAGTATATATCATGGATTAATGACGTCAATTGAAATGGCGGCACCATTAAATTAACATCACCCTCAAGTATACCATGTCTGTCCATTACAGCCAATATTAGTTTATAAGGTATGTTGTTAGCTGCGGAAGCATACTGAATAATTATAAAGGCATAGACATTTCTAAATTTTTATAAAACTTACTAAAAAACAGTTTCTGTAAAGTCACAAATTTAGCAGCGCACCTGTATAGCGTGTACTTATAGTGGCGGAATTCATGTTGCAGCTGACTGATAATGTTCGTAAGTTTAGGGTGTTCCTAAAATTGAAGATGATAATGCTGATCATTTCCACTACTATCGGCACTTGTTGAATGAGTTACACTTACTCGACGAAGTTTTTTAGCTTTTTTCACGAAAAATTCTCCCTCCTCTTGTTTTTGCATATTATATCTTGAATATTTTGAATGATTCTTTGATATTTGTCGAGAAAACACTGAAATTGCAGCTTAAGTGATCGTTAAGGTTAAGAATAAAAGAAGTCAATTTTAAATTCCTTTGGTGCTATAGTTGTCAAAACTATTACGATTGGCGGCACTGTTTAACCACTATTCACAATAACAATAACTAGTAAAGGAATGGAATGCAACGACATATACATCTCGATCGACAAATCCAAGAATATGTACATAAAAAAGAAACGGGTATCTTGCATAGTAAAATTAGAAAAACTTTGGAATAAATGCATAAGATTCACATCAACATGAAGAATGCTATGTTGATCATTTTATTTAACATAGAGAAGTTTTAATAATAATCAGAATTTTAATTACTTGTCCACTTACCAGTATTAAATTTTTTCTTCCGGACAGGGGATTCTAGATCTGTGAAATCTCTTTTTAAATTTCAAATTGTTTTTCAATACTTCATTAAAACTAGATCGAGATATTTCTTTATTTCTCTGCTTTCTACGATGTCAGTTTACTAATTGAATTTATTATTATTATTATTATTATTATTATTGTATAAATTTAGCCAGAGAATAAATTCTAACACTAAAGTCTAGTATCTAAGGCTTTCGGATTTTTTTTTTTTTAATATTATTACTATTACTATTATTATTATTATTATTATTATTATTAAAAAATCTACCGCACTTGAGATTTGAACCCACGACCATTGAATTGCTAGTCGAGACTCTTGCCTACTTGGTCACTCAGGCGGATCTAATTGAATTTATAGGCAACATGACATTCTATGGACTTATAATTTCCACTAATTTTCAACAATTGAAACATTTAGTATGCATATGTAGCAGTACATGCATTTTTCTAATTATCTATATTACTCATCGCATAGCAATATCACATCTTACACTTGTTCAAAACGAGTAGCACTATTTTAATTGCGTTGAGATTAATTCGTTTAAATAACCAATATTTAATAGTAAAAATATTATTTTTTTTTAATTACTCAGTTTAACTTTCTTTTATTTTATTTCTAATTATTACTTTTGACATTTAGATATCAAATTACATTTCGATTTTCTTAGCATTCTCATTGCATTAAGCGATGGGACCTATTCTTAACACTCGAAAGGTGTTCCTCAACTCATTTTCTAATAGCAAAAATTATGATTACCTTTTAACAATTTTTTATGCAAATTAGAAAATTCCACGAATTCTTCACCGTTTGTCTAAATTGATTATGTTGAAGTTCTTCTGTTTTGTTCATTATACTCGATGATAGGAGTATTTTTACATTTTTAATGTATATTTATGCATAAGTTCTTATTTATTACAATACATTGCCGAACGGAACCAAAATCACTTAATCGCATCGCATAATTAGTGCATCATAAAGTAAGCTTTAGATTGTTTGAATTTTAAATCCTACGCACTTACATATAATACTAGGCCATGGGCATTAGTTACTAAGTATACAGATACAGATTCGATATGTTTTGTGGGGGGCAAGCAAGACAAGTTTTTCCAAAAAAAAAATGCAACTATCGAATTTTTTTTTTTTTGGTTTATTGGGTGGAGATGGACCAAGCCAATAGATTTGTGGCTTATATGTCCAGATAATAAAATATAGTAATTATAGGCAGAAGTATATACAAAACGCGACAAAAACAAAAGCAGCCATAATAATTGAAGCAGGTATGTTAAGTGTAATTGTGTGTGCATGTATAATTGTCCTGGTTAAGTGTTGAAAATAGAACAGTCTTGCAAACTTAGGCTGGAATTGAAAAAGAAATGCTATAGTAATATAAAATGAATGAACGAGAAAAAAGAAAAAAAAATTTTTGTTTTAAAAGATAAATTCGCTTTTCTAATAAAGCAAATTAGTTCCCCGAGATGACGTACATTTTTTGCTGCAAAGAGATCGAGAAGACAGTTACACAACTTGAAGAAGCTGAAGGCATCTCTAATGCCGTCAAACCTGTGACATCTAAAGATTAGATTCTCAGCAGACTCGACAAAATTGCAAACTTTACAAACATCACATGGTATAGCACGAATCATTTTTAAATAAGGTTCATCATAAGTGTGACCACTCATGAGTCTATAAAGAATTTCGATTTCACAGGAATTAAAAGAAGATACAGAAAAGGGTTTGAATAGAATTGTGGGATTTAATTTATAGAAAAGGTGATTGCATTTAACGCGGGCGATGTGGTCGCGAATTGCCCGAACTGCTTCATTGGGAGTGTATTTGATGGACGAAATTGTCCCATCAACACGAGCTCTCCCTGCGTGAAAGTCGGCTTTTACATTTAAAAAGAAACCGCAGTGGCCAGGTACCCAAACAAGGTGGCTGTCATCCACTTGAGACTCACGGAACATCTTATGAATGGCAAAAACATATTGATTCTCTGCATCGCTTTTTTTAATCAGAAATAGAGCTGACTTACTATCAGAAAAAATAACAGACCTTTTGATACCATCACAGATAGCAACCTTAATCGCATGTCTGATGGCAAGCAACTCAATAAAAGTTGAGGAAAGTTCCTCCGCCACTTTCACTCGATGTACTGTTTCGGATAGATATTTCACAACAGAGAAGCCAGACGCATTATGTCCGACGGAACAAAGATATGACGAAGCTTTTGATAGGAAAAAGTGTAGCTGCAAGATACAGTGTCACTAAGGAATCTAACTTCCTCAAAAAAGGAAGAATTCATCATCTTGATCTTAATTAACTCTTTGGCAGTGCAAAAAAGAGCTCTTTCGGAAACAGGCCACTCACCAGATACGATATTGAGAATATTTTGAGGAGTTGACGGGGTCAATCCAGTGCAACGTTTTAAAATACGATTTTCAAATGTTTGAATACGTTTTTCAATATATTTTGGGAAATTGCAACACGTGGAATGTGCGAATTCCATTTTGCATCTGAATAAAGATTTGTATACCGTCAGAGCATTTTTGGGGGGCAAGCCTGACTGATTGTTAGTCATGAGTTTGATGATGTTGCATTCAGCCTGGCAGTCTTTGAAGACTTTCTCGTAATGCCCTCGAAGGGCTAAGCTGTCATTTAAGATTCTACCGAGAAATCGAAGAGATTTCACTTGATCAACTTTAGTGCCCTTGATAAAAACGCTGATTTCACGTTTTGATCCCTTGGCAAAATAAATAGTATGTGTTTTGCTGGGGTTAAAATATAGATTCAGATCGGCGCATGCATTGAAGAAAGAATTGGTTTTGATCGAGAGGTTATTGACAGCAGCTGAAAAAGATGTGTCCGCAGATAAAATTAGAAAGTCGTCAGCATATTGAAAAATATGAGTTTTGTCATCTTGAAGATCATGCAAAGAAGCTCTGTATAGGTTGAAGAGTATGGGGCTCAAACAACTGCCTTGTGGCATACCACCATATATTTCAACTTTTTCAGCACCCATCACCAACACGCACTTAGATAAAAAACTAAATATCCACAGTCGTATTTGAAGAGGAACCAAAAATTTAACAAAATTCTGCCAAGCTTAACAAATTGACATAGTCATAGGTTTTGCTGAGGTCCAAGGAAAGCATGACAACCATTTTACCTGCTTTTTTTAAGCTAGCTATGAGAAAAGATAGTTCGTTAACGCACATATTCGTAGATTTTCGTTTTTGATAGGCGTAACAACGAGCTGGAATAACGTTTTCTGCTTTTAAGAAATCCCTTAGTCTCTCCTTAACCATGAGGTTGACAGTCTTCATGAATACAGATATTAGTGAAATTGGTCTGAGGTTCCTTTAATCATTTAAGCCTTTACCTGCCTTAGGAATGGGAACTATTTTGATGCATAGCAAATCTGAGGGTATAAAGTGGTGGACCAGCATTTGTTAATTGCATGCAAGAGAATGCTAAAGTTTCCGCTAGATAGTGCTCTGAGTATGTCATACTTAAGTCCATCAAAACATGCAGCAGTAGCCCTCTTTCTGGAATGTAAAGCACACATCAGCTCGTGCAATGAAAAGGGTGTTTTGTTGAGACCACTAAAAGGAATTGAAGGTATTATAATCAGACTGACACGTGGAATATAGCTCTTGAGCATATCCAAGTATCTTTTATTATCATGGTCATTCCACACAGCACAACCACTTAATTTTTGACTAGAATGTCGAGGGCCATTGATGTAATTCTAAAAAGAACGTGGGTTGCCGTTCCCACATAAGTCTTTAATCGCTATAGCTCTATGTGTCCTTTTCGCCTTTCTAACAGCAGACCTCCATTCTTTCAGTGTGTTCATATATTCAATGTAGTTGGCTGGATTGGCATATTTACTCATTTTTTCCTTGCAGCTTGGTATTTGCGGAAAAGTGTTGACAGAGAAGAGTTCCATCAAGGTTTAGGTGAGAAGGACTCAATGTCAGTAAAGTTGGTTCTAGCAGACGTGATCACAGACTGAAAGGCACTTTGATGATAAATCGGATGGAAGATCAACTTTAGACAGACAGTCCGTAAGGAAGTTGCGTGAAATGAAATTTTCTATTTGCCTAATGGAATCGTTGCAACTGTGGAATAATATGGGAGTGTGCTGACTTTTGTCAATGGAGACATTAGATGTATTCCAGTTGAGTGATAAAAGAGTTGAATTCGAGAAAGTTAGATCCAAGACACTGCTCGTCATGCGGCCACTCCGGTTACAGTGAAAGGTAGCACTGCCATTGTTTAGGTCACTAAAACTGTTGGAAGTGATGGCATTTACAAGGATCTTGCCTTTGTTGCTCGAGACTTGATCGCCATACAAGCAATGTCTTGCATTGAAGTCCCCAGCGAGAATCACATTCTCTTCAACGTTAAGAAAGTCACATACTCTCTGAATCTCATCACGAAAGGTTTGTACATCGAGACTGAGTAGAAAGTAGCATGATGCTATGAAAAGAGTCGGTTTAAGGTTCATAATTTTGATGATGATAATGTCAACAGCAGAGTTATAGGTAATAGGTCTGAAATTGACACCTCTCTTAACTAATATACTAACACTACCGTAGCCATCATTTCGGCATTTGGTCGCCGAGGTGTAATTCGAAACTTTAACTTCAACACAGTTTTCATCTTTCGGAAAAATTTCACTTATGATACAGAAATCAATCTCCTTTGCATTCAAATAAAAATCCAAAAACGACAGGTTACGTCGAACACTTTGGATATTTTATTGTAAGAAGGACATCATATTTAAATTTAAGAAAGGACCCCGGCGGATTTCCTGGAAGTGCTGGGTGTTTGAACAGGGTGAGAATTGGCATAGACAGATATTTTTTCTTCAAATTCTTTCATAAGGTTATGAGGAATCATCGGACGGATACTTTTTTTAATTGCAGAGATTACTCTTTTAACGCAAGGAACTCAAATAATTGTTTGAAATTGCTGGACGCCGGAGACTTGTTGCAGACGACTTGGGGGGTGAACTGAAAGAAGGTTTGGTGGATGAACTGAGAGGAGATATGGAAAGAAACGATTTCCTTTTGATGACGGTATTAAATTTATTCTTCGTTAAAATTTTATTGGCATTTTCGTCGTCATCCTTACTCGAGATGGCGGACGCATTCCGCAATGGAGGGAAATTGTCCTCGTAGGAGATGTCGTCAAGACATTCGAACTAATTTGACGAAAACTTCTCTTTTACCTCTTTATAAGAGAGATTTTTAATTGCCATGATTAGATTGATATTTAATTCAAGCTCCCTGTTAGGACAACACTTGTTGAGAGTGTTGTGCTCATCAGAACCACAGGACAAACACTTCGTCTTCTCACAGTTCGCACACTTCCAAGACTGCCCACAGTCCCGGCATCTGCTCTCCTTAGCTTTGCAGAATTTAGAAACATGACCGTATCTACCACATTTAAAGCATTGCTTTAAGGTTGGCACAAAGCACTCAACCGGCAGATTACAGAAATTGAATTTAATTGACTTAGGGAGGAGTTTTCCTTTAAAGTCGATTTTGACGCTGGTTGTAGGAATCCACTCATCTTTGTTGTTGGGATTTCTTCTTTGGAAACGGACTGCAGACTTGATCGGAATATCGGATACTGAATTTTTAATTATATCGTCAACATTATATGTGCATGGAACATTTCGAATAATGTCAATGGTTGAATTTAAATGGCTTAGGGAGGAGTTTCCCTTTAAAGCCGATCTTGATACTGGTTGTGGGAATCAACTCATCTTCGTTGTTGGGATTTCTTTTTTGAAAACGGACAGTGGACTTGATCGGAATATCCGATACAGCATTTTTAATTATATCGTCTACACTGTAAATGCATAGGACGTTTCGAAAAACTCCGAATTTCTCAGTGAATGACCTCGACATGTAGGCTTTTAAATTCTTTTTAATGAAATCGTTATTTGTAATGAAATTGTTAACATTGGCAACAGTGTTAAAGAGCAGTTTGGCTCTGCCCTGCTAATAACATGACGTGTTGTATCAAGTGTGTGTGAAACAGGAACGTTCTGTATCGAATTAAGCGATAGTCATCAGTATATTTTGCTGAAATCGCCTGCTATTTTAATATGAAAGGTTGCGTTGACGTTACTGGTAAAAAGAAAAAAAAAAATATTTCCAGAAGTCTATAAGTGCAGTATTAAAAACACATTTAAGTATGTCCGTATTGCTTTTTATACCTATCCCTCTCATCACATTTTTTTCTTTTTATATTGTTTGTTTTTATTGCATCAGTTCAGTTCCAATTGCAATTAAAAAAAAAAAAAATGGAAAAACCAGAGTCTATGCAGCCTACAGGGAATGCTAGGCGTAAAATTCTAGGTTTAGCTGTTTCTCATATCCTTGTGGAAAAAGGCTTTCAAACGGTGGACAAAGAATGCTTGGAAACCTTGACGGAAATGCTGCAAAGCAGTAAGTTCCGCTAAAAGTGGTATTTTCTAAATTAATATTCCAAAATATCCTCAGTGCTTGTTGAGGTGGGACAATCGGCACGCAGTTATTGCGAATTATCAGGTCGAACCATACCCGTATTGGGTGACGTGACAGTCGCTTTGGTAAATATGGGTATTTCGTTGCAAGGCATTGAAACGTTCGCCAAACGTGAAGGTCGTCAAATCATACCGATGCCAGCACAACAGCAGCAACAAAAACAATTAAATCTTCTACAAGCAGGCACAAAGTCGCAACATCCTTCATATATTTTACCATATTTACCATTGTTTCCTGATCCTCATGCTTATGTTAGGACCCCGGTAATTTCTTTATTTAAACTGGACATTCCATAGATCTTCTGAATGTTATTCTGTTTAAGACTCACAAACAACCTGTTACCGAATATGAAGCCATACGTGAGAAAGCGGCTACGCAAAAGCGCGATATTGAAAAGGCGTTAACGAAATTTTTGGCCAAAACCTCTGAAACTCATAGTCTGTTCGACACTGAAGATAATATGTTTCCTTGTAAGTAAAGCAAGCTATTACATCTCAAAGTCTTAAAAAAGAAATCATGATTGTTTTAGTGATTGCCTGTAAACCTGCCTTCCCTCCATATTTAGCCGCACTTAATCCCACCGATCAAGTATTCGATTTTGAGGAACTTGAATATCACTACTTGGTAGCTAATCGTACAGAAGATTGCAAAGGTTCGTTGTATGAATAATCAAAGAGGAATATATAATTAATGAGAATTACTTACAGATGACGATGAGAATGAAAGCGGCAATGAGGAAGACAACGGTGGTAGCGGTGGTGACGGTAATGGTGGTAGTAATGGTGAAAGCGAAAAGAAATCGGAAAAAACTGAAAAGGATATAAAACCCGAAAACGACATTAAGCCTAATTCCACTACAAACAAAGCTATTTTGGAGAATCCGAATATAGACAATCCATATCTGCGCGCTGCCACTTTACCGAAACGGACCAAGCCGGATCCTATTTTATTGGTGACTGCTACTACCGGCGTAGTCAATGGCTCTGGTGTTAATTAAAAACTACTATGATTATGATTATGATTAGGTTTACGTAATTTTATACATGTTTTTTAATAAGTTTTTAATGAAAGTAACAGAAGAACTCTTTCTAATATGGTGATATCTAAATTTATGACGAAGCCTGTAGAACACTGGAGCTGCTTTTAATATTTTATCTGCACAAATATGTTGACCATTGATTGTTAATTGACCATGTCTCCTTACGCAACGATAACTAAGAAAGTTATGTTGGTCTCAAGTACTTCAAAACAATATGTAACAGCTGTGAAGTACATATATTTTATTATTTGTGGGTGTGGAATCCCAATTATGATCATCTTCGCACCAGACGTTATGGCAGTCTGAATAAAGAATTGGGCAGAAAATATTGTCTTATGATTCTTGGTCTCGAGTTTTGTGGATGTTTTCATGCTAATTTATAAATTTAGTCGGGGCCTGCCTGTTAATTGAGATGGTGTATAGGTGATATCAATGTCACTCTTACGGAATTTAATTGTGTTGAAATTCTTCACTTCAGAATTTCGGCTCTTTAGTAATATCCACTACTACAGCTGTTGCGTTTTAAAACAAACACCGCTAAGTAGCATTTTATGCACATGTTTCAATCGTTATTTTCGATAGTACACTCCAACATATGTGCAACTGGACATCAACATAGAAAATTTGATTAAACAATAGAATAAAAACGACTGTACCTGGTCAATATTGAAAAAATGAGAGGCAAAATAAGGGCAATAAGAAAAAAACCTAAGTACATCAATTTATATCATGTAAGTAATCATAATTTTTTATTTTCATTTTCAAAAGTTTGTACAATGTTAATTTAAACGTTCACCTTCGGCATTCACATTCTGCAAAGCTAAATCTGTATGCAGTTGTAATGTGAAAATATTCTTCGATAATTGTACTTGAGTGTTTGAGAACTTTTCCGACTTTGCAGATAAGAACTTGCGAAGAGTATTTAACTCTAGACGCAAAGCGTTTTCAAATTCCATCACTGAATTTTTCCGAACTTTTTCTAGTGAACTTTCCACGTTCAGGATATTACAGTTGCTGTTTACCAAATCGGTGAAGAGTAATTTCAGAAACACTACCGCCTTTTCCAGATGAGTGTGGTAGAATTTCCAAATCGTCTCTAAACGATTATTTTTATCCATTCTTGTGGGACTATAATGATAAAGAACTAAACAGCCAAACCAAAGAGACTGTGGCTTGCGATTATAAAAAATGCTATCAGTAGATAAACTTGTTTTGGCCTCGCGTTCTTCTTCGTCGCGGTCCATTTTGATTTCATGCTCTCCTCTGTCGTTTGGACAGCTGTCAAAATCATATTTTTCTTTAATTAGGCGGGAGAAACTATCTAAATCATATTGGTTGCAAAATGTAAATGTTAGCACCGTCTCCGTGGAAGTCATGGCAATAGCTAGAAAGTCTTGATTTAATGTTTTCCATTTAAATGAAATCTCATACATACGCCGCTGTTCGTTCAATATGCGATGAAAATCCAAAGTGTCTAACACAAGTTGAAGAGGATATACTTCTTTAGTGTTATCCTCGTAAGGAGTTAAAGGAAAATCTTTTACGATTTCATACGTCAACATTAAAGGACATTGGTTTAGATTAATAATATCGGATAATTGAAATTTGATCAATAATATTGCAAATGAATCTGGTAATAGTTGCAAGTGTTGTTCAGGCAACCATACATTAGCTTGCAATTGCACGTCTTCAGTTTCTAGAAAAGCTTCGATTGAATCTAATTCTTCAAAAGTGCGTTTCAGTTGATATAAACGATATTCACATTGTAATATATGACTTTCTGATGGTTCGAATTGTATTAAGGGCTGAAGATTTCTTAAAATTGTTAGATAAGGAGGCGAGGATTGATTTACCAAAGGTACTCCTATCACCAAATGATCGTGCAAAGTGAATCGTTTCCATATGTCACCGCAACGTCTCAGTAATTGTTTTTCTTCCAGTTTTAGACTGCGGATGTAAGGCACTCCAAACGTCAACTTATTGTGTAATTGTCGAAATGAACGCCCCGTAATGGACTGATGAAGTTGTAGTTCAGTTTTGGCACTACGTATATTATGCATAAGATGTCTAAACTCAGGATCATTCAAACGTTGTTCGGCGAACTCATTTGCAGTATTCCTTCTGACAGATTCCTGGAAATCAGTTTTCAAAAGTCGTCCATTTTCAAACTTTATTTCCAATATGGGACAATATTTTATGGGACCGTGAACTAATCTAAACGAAAGCACTCCTTCATATTCATCTATTAGTTGAAAATCTTTTAAATAATTATTGAAGCGTTGAAGTATCAATAATTTATCCCAGCATTGGATTAACAAATAAATTTTTTGGATGCTGATCTGATTGTAAGCATATTTACCGAAACTTATTCCATCCATGAGTGAATAAGAAGGTGTTTGCGTACTTGAAGTGGGTTCATCACTCGCACAGCCTTTCAAACGCTTACATTTAGGGCCCGAATAATTTGTTAATTTATTTAATACCTTGTGAAGACACGTGTGCTCTAGGTCAATACTTGTTACCAATTGCTTTTGCTTGTATTCTAAAAACTTTAAATTTTTGGTAAGAACCAAGCATGTTTTTTGTTTATTATAATCCACAAAAATGTCACAGTAAACTAGATACCCAATAATGAAATCAGGAATTTCATTTTTAATACGAGTTAGCATATTCCTTTTTCTTCTTCTTGTTTGTAAACAAACAACATCGGAAGTAGATATAAAATAGCATTGCAACTGTATGGAATATATAGTGTGTTTGAAATACGATATTGAACAACCAACAAAAGTAATTTGGCAGCCCTATTGGGATTCATTCTTACCGTTGTTACCGTGAAACCAAACCGCGCGCTTCTATTTTCGGGATGGGACTTGAACTTTGCGGAATTTTTACAAAGCTTTATCAATAAAGCAAAAAAAAAAAAACGCAAGAAATGATGATTGTTGCTTTTTAATTTTAAAATTATTTATCCAATTTACGTTTGTCTTACACTAATGTACATTTTCTCATATTATATGGTTTGCAATTTTGCTTTATACCATGCTTTGTTTTGTGAAATGAAAAACAAGCACTGAAGATTATTTTAAAATTGAGGAGGATAATGAATGGTAATTTTCAAATTATGGAGCAATTAGTACAAAAATAGGTTTTCGATAGTGTCATAACGTTTAAGCAGATTATGGAGATTAACATAGTAATTCCTTGAAATCAGGGTAATGAATAAAGGTCAAGATTAAGAATTCCGACAAAAAATTATTCTTATTTACAGAGCAATGTTAAGCGTCGATCGTGAGAATACTAGCAGATCTACCAGAGATAAATATGCAAAAATTTGCCAAAGAACTGTTAAATGTTAACTTTTCTGATGCCGATGATGACTTTGGAGTAACTAAATAAAAGCAAAAGTAAAATTAAGCAGATATTTGGGTTTGTTGTATTTAGTCAAATTGTGCTAGCAATATCGGATGCTCAACAGGTCCACGACCGATGAAAACATTGAAACAGTAAAGAAAATTGTTATGGAGAATCATCGCACCACTATTAGAGGAGTAGCTGAGAATGTCGGCATGTCGGTTGGCTCATGCCATGCAATTTTTTTTGGATGTTTTGGGATGAAACATGTAGCAGCGAAGTTTGTTCCGAAACGGTCCTAAGTTTTGACCAGAGAAATTGTCGCATGAAAATTCCTCAAATTGAAAAGACCCGTGATAGGACAGAGTTTTGCCACAATTAAGGAGATAAAGACGCCGTCGTTGAAAGATATTAAGGCCATAACAAAAAGCGCATACCAGAGCTGCTTCAAGGATTGGAAGAACCGCTGGCACAAACGTGTTAATATCTAAGGGGGATTGTTTTGAGAAGGATAAAAAAGATGTGGGTTAATAAATAAATTGTTCGACAAAAATAAAAGGTCACATTTTTTTTGTACACATTATTACACGTATTACATTTCCTAACACATATTAGGTGAAGAATGAGGGTGTAACATTTTTACCTTTTATCTTATAATATAATAATGACGATGATTTATAAAAAAAGGAAACCTTTTAACATTCTTAAACGGTTTAAATGGAATTTTAACTCAACTCTTAGAGTGCAAGCCCTTGAGTTTACAAGATTATGTGAGTTACTCGAAATACTCGAAAATTTGTTGACCGCCAATTACTGTTTTTTCAATGTACATCTTGCGAAACGGGCGGTGAAAGCGATAAATTAATCAGTTAAGTGAGCATTCGTACTCATTCTCTATCGACCCTTGTCTTTCCTCCTGGTTAAAGCTCGTTCTCAAGTGGTAAAAGTTAAAAATTTTTGGGCAATCATTGTTTTACAAAATTTGCCAGAAATACAGAAAAAACGGTGGATAATAGAAAAAATAGAAAATGTTTCACACTAGGGATGAATGGTATTCTATTTTGAAGTTAATACACTTCGAACAAAGTGGAACGACAAATTAACTAAATTAGTAGCCTTTTAGTCTAGTTATTATAAATTTTTAAAAAATATTACGAAATATGGTGCAACGGGCTTTATATATACGTTTAAATATTGCAGAGAGCATTTGATTTGTTGTTGTTGATTCTCAGGAGAAGTAAGATTTTATTTGCAAAGAGGGGTGATATACAGTTCTATAATAGAAAGTTCATATAAAAACAGGGTATAATTACAGTCTAAGATATCATCTGAAGCGTGACATCGAATCCGATGCTTTCTATTAAAATCGGCACTTCGTTCGCAACGCCCACAACAATATATAAAACTGTCGTATATATCATATGTTTAATTCGTGTATGCGTGAAAATTTTTTAAATTGTCATTACATTCTTAGATATCTATCTATCATTTAGCAAAAATGTATTATTATTATTTTCCCAAAGTCGGAAATTGAATAAATTGATGAAAATTTAGAAATTAGAAAATATTACTTTTTCTGCAGGTTTCCTTTTCCTTTTCTATATGACCAACCACTGAGTAGGTGCCCCGTGTATGCGCAAACAATATGGTGTTCAGGAAGGTTTGGAGACAGAGAAGGAAAGAGGGAGTAGTGTTTGTGTACATTTGACTGAAAAGTAGAAACATGAAGCACGGTGGGCAAGATCACTGCAGGTAGTTTGTTCCAAAGACAGTCTGATTAAAGAACAAGGAGCTGTGTTACTGTGTCATACGATATTTAGGTAATTCCATGGCTAGTCGGTGGGAACGTTGAGGAAACTTTATGAACTTAATTAATTTAACTTAAAAAATTTAATTGTTGGAAAACTCTCATTTATCTCTCACTTGCCTTGGATGTATCTACACATAAGACCTAAACAATAAGACCACATATTCGCCGTATGCGGCCCAGCACCTCTAAACTTGATTTGTATCGTCAACACATACCAGTTTTAGCCGGATATAGGTGGTTTAAATGTCACCTATATCTACTGCAGTGAAGCATTTTTTGCGTCGGTTTAAGAAACCTAAGAATTTGACTGCAGGCTTCTACGCTTTGAATATATGTTCTGTCCAATGAACGTCTTTTTTTATTTTCATACCCGGAACGGTTGCCGATTCTTCTACATTGATATCACCAAAGAAAAGGGGTTTTTTATCATTTCCCCTCTACCTTGAAAGATAGCATTGTGTTTTACTGGGACTAAAATTGGCCCTATTGGTTGACCCTAGTCTGTTATTTTTATGAGCTCTCGATTTAATGTGTCACTCATTACGTAAAGTTTGTTGGACACTTCAGTGTTGCTGGGAAAGAGAACAAGTAGTATTAAACATTATTAAACATCATTAAACATCATTAAATATATCACAATTAGTAATTTATAAATATTATTTGTACAATATTTCAATTACCTTAGAATGAAGAAACGTTCCGTACAAAATCTGGTACTAATTTTGATACAAGTTCTGGTATTTCATGCCGTCGGCGAGTGAATACGTAGAGTTTTCTGTCGCGCATAGAAAGTCGTTCACGAACACCGGTGCCAAGTAAAAGCGAATGGAAAAGAACAGATAAAATTTTTTAAATATGATTGAAAAGTATTAAATAGTAAAAATGATAAATTATTCAAAATATCTCTTTCCTCTGTAGGAATATATGCACTCGCTCTGTGTGTATACATTTTGAAAATAGATCGCTTAATCTTTTCTTTGAAATTTTGTTGGAAAATGTCTACTACACAAGAAAAGTGAGTATTGTATTGTTTATTTTTATATATATGTATAACTCCCTAAGCCAGAGCAAGCATAGAAAACACAATTATTTCTATTCCTTATTTTAGTTTTTCCTCGCCTTCTTGTTCAGTTTTCAAGAATATTTAATATTCCATTGAGTTTACTAAGAATACTTTTAGAAATTTTTATATCCCATTTTGTACTCTACATAATTAAACATCGTGTTCTAATTTGAAAAATACGTTCGCCCTTATAGGGACATTTCCACAAGCATCTATTTCTGTTTTTGATTTTATTTATACTATTTTTGTGACCTGCACAAAAAATCTTTATATATTTACCCAAACAAATTTAGGTAAGCGTTTGAATTTCAGTTTTAAAAATTTGTTTCATATTAATCCCAACAACAAGACATTCAGTTGGAGAATGGTACTAAGATAATAAAAAATTAATTTAAATAAGCAAACCATAGTTCATTGAAAAGTGTTTTAATTTGAATTTTTGTGAAAGGATTAATCAGCAAGTGATTAATTAATAATTGGTTGTTATTTTCTAAAGAACGCTTTTAGTTTCTCCTATGTTAAGGACGTGTATAAAGAAGAAGTTTGCAACGAAAGTATTCATTGGCGCAAGTTTAAAAAAAATGCACAAATTTAGCTGATTAAGCATTGAAGGTAAAACACACTGTTTCTCTTGAAATGAAAATGTTTTGTTTATCTTAACTCATTAAGTTGGGTCTGGTCTTTCATATTCTTTAAAACTATCTACCATAGCTTTTTTATATCCTTCTCATCGCACGAAGATTTTTAGCGCGCTAATCATGTTTGGATTTGAAACCACCAAAAATTTTGTCACGCCCTTTTTTACTGGACTTGCGTACACTAGCCAAAAACAACCATGCGTGCAAACATAAGATGTCTAACAATATTATGATCCAACCGAATGTTGAATAGTAAATTTACAAGTATTTAATAGATATTCTCAAGAAGAAATGACTTGGACCCACCACATATGTATTTGGAAAGCTTATTTTATTATACGTTAGGAGAGTACGGCTGGAATTAATTAAAATTATACTCATTATAATTAAGTAATTGCCAACCAATACAAGTCAGCAGAGGCCAGCTCTAACTTATCATATGCTCAATATTTCTGCACTATGTTATTTCAAGCCCATGGCCTTTCATCAAAAATGTTGCAATTACAATTTTCTAATATATACGTCAATATTTAGCCTATGACCCCCAAAAAAATTGCAATGCATTTTGCTGATCTTGGAAACCTTATTTTATTGTCATCCATTATCTTTTTCTTACTTTCCCCGAAATTATTTTACTTTGTTGTGCCATTAAGAATAGCAATATTGACTTTACATTACATCCTTAATTACTTTTTTTTTAAAATTAGGTAATCATATGTTTTGTGACAGTGAAGCCAGCTTTCAATGCTTGTTCTGGAAAAGTTTTGCAGTGTTTTTGTCGAATTCTTTGGCCGAGTTGTGTAAAGAACGCGGTAAAAATGCTGCTGTTATTAAATATCTTATTAATATTTCTTATATTCACTTATAACAGCGATAATGAAAAACGTGTTTAGCTAATAATTTGTAAAGTAGATAATAGATAATTTTTTTGTTTTTAGTAAAAAATATTGGCAGCTCTATTGCTTTGTTTTTGTATAGTCTGTATTGGCCTATTGTAGATCATAACTTTCTGCAAACATTCACAATTATATCGTAATTTATGTAAAAAGATTTGTGGTGGTTTCTTTTCTTCATAAAAGTAATGTTTTTGAAACGAAAGTGGCCCTTTATTAAAAGCAATAAAGCAATTTCGTCAAATAGTTAATTAAAATTCACTTGAAAAAGAAATCGGCTAAAAGAAATACCATTAAAATCACACTACAGCAAAAAAATCTATGTCCCCCGTGCTCGAGAATGTACGTCTTTCACCATATTATTGTTGTCTTTTAGTAAATGTGAAATTTTTTACACTTTCTTAATGCAAGAAAAAGCAAAATTTAAATCAACTGGGAGTGCATGAGTGCGTCCTTAGGAATAGTAAAAAAAAGAAGGAAAAATCATACAAGTGTGTGAGGGACAAAAAACTAAAAATTACAACTGTAATGTATAGTGTATTTGTTGTTTCCCAACTTTCTATAAATCGGAAAAACTGTTCGGAATTTATACTTTAACCAAATTTTGAAAAAAAGTTTTAAAAATTTCTTTGTGAAAATATTTGTTTTGTCTCCTTGACGCAGATATTTAAATATTTTTTTTTTTTTGAATTTGTACTATTTGTTTTCTATTTGGTGTGCATATGAATTTGTGCTAATTATATCGTTGTTGTTGTTGGCCGGTGCGTTTTGCTTAAACGGGGACGCTATTGCTATTTTTTTTTGTCGTGCCAGAATTTACTACACAAACGAAAAAAAGAAAACCTATAATCAATAATTAACGCATAATTTCCTAAGAATGGTAAGTTGTTGTTTGTTGGAGAGTTTGCAAAAAAAAAGGATGGTAAATAATAAAAATAACCGGAAAATGGAAAGATCTAAAAATAATATAAACTAAACAAGGTATCTTTAGAGCTATTTTTTTTGATTTTATTCATGGAGAAGTCGACTTGTTATCACGTTCTCTTTATTTTCATAATATAGTCGCATTGAGGGTAGTACGAACGTGCATCTGTGTCTGACACCTTTCCTATTAAAGAGCAAAGGGAGTGTAAACGTAACATATGGATCGATAAATATCTCTAGAGGTACATAAATGTATATTGTTTCACCCGAGGGATTAACGCAAATTACACTAATCGGTGAAATCATACCAAAAATGAAATTTGTTTACTATTTCATCGTCTCTGAAGTCGTTGACTAGTCAACATTGAATATATATATAATCTCGTTAGTCCTTGAAGGTTGGTTGTGAATGAACAAAAGGTCGTTTGAATATATGATTTAGTACTCTCTCGATGCACGACAAATATGTTTTTGAAGAGTTGCGAGGCGACAGGTGGACATGGCTTGCGTTCCAATTTTCTGATATAAAATGTTTGGCAAAGGTAAACCATGTGTAATTTAATGTCATAATAAACGCAGTAATAATGCAACGGACACCCAGCCAAATACCCTTTCCACATGCAATAAATTATTTTTATTAGTGGAGGTGGAGATTTAATACCCACTCATAACATGTATTTGTAAATGACAAAGAAAAAAAAAAAAACAAATAATGGCTGTGTGGTGATGAGAACGGTGATAATGTGTGTGAAGAGAGAATTATTTCCATATTTACACAGTTACGTACTTGCAACAAATAAGTACTCGTGACATCAACAATAACAATAACTTGTGCGAGTTAATTATGTATGTCCCATCTATTCAATCAGTTTATATTCAGCGTTCAAAGAAGAGATTTAAAAAAAACTTGTAAAACACTGAAATAAGTACAAGTAAGCGAGTGAAAATTAATTCTAGTCTGGATAGAATTTGCAGAGTAGGCTTCTACTATTCAAGTGAGAACAACTAGCTTATTAGTGAGTTAATGATAACGGGTGTTGGGTTAAGTGGGTTTGTTAAGTTTTTAAAGCACTAACATTCCTTACAACAAAAATTTAATAGATGGTCTATTGTGTCACTGTGCAGGGGACTACACTTGAGCAGTAGCGCGCCAAATTCAAAGGGGTTACTTTTCTATATCTTAAAGCCCACTTTTAAAAATGAACCGGTAAACCCTTACAATCGATTAGTTGATTACAATTGGCTAATGCCGATAATTGCAAAATATAAGGTAAACTTGAATTGGAGTTTTCAAGGAAATCATCGTGCGCGTCAGCGTGTTCAAAGCTGTGGTGGACATTTGAATGATATATTGTTGAGAACAAATAAATCACAATTTACTTTGATACGTTAAGTTTGTTTCTGAAATGTTACTATTTCCTGTTTTAACTTTTCGGACGAGAGCTTCTTCCTAAAAGATATAAGAATATAGCAGAAAAATACTACTTTTATCTTCATTAATAAGGATAGAAAAATCAGAGACTATAGTAATAAATTTTCCTATTTAATTAGCAAGGATGACGTAGGTTTGTTGCTTCTTAAATACCCGGCTGAAACGTATGAAAATAGCTTTCAAACGAATTGAAAAAAAAAAAGTAAGAAAGTTAAATCCGGTCGGGACCGAATTTTTTATACTCATCACAAAGTAAAAGAACAAAATTCCCATGCTCTATAATGTAATGTGGACGCAGTTCATTTCTTCTATTTTCAAAAGAAAAGTTTTTGTCGTAAAGGCATGTGGGCGTTGTAGTCCTGTCCTTTGAAAAGTTTAGCTCAATTCGCAATCTTTTGCCAGTTTGTAGGCGATATATTTATTTTCGCTAACGAGAGAATGTTTACAACAAACACTACAAAGTTGCGCAAACAGACAGATGGACAGACGAACAGGCGGAAATGTTTAAGTACATTCAAGATTTGAAACTGGTCAAGAATAAGGTATTGACAGATAATTAAATTTTGATACGCTATAATATTGAGTAGGCGTGGTCAATTTTTTTCACTTTTGTGCATAAGTGCTACAGCATCGCCCATACAATATGCGTTCAAATTTTTGTAATTTATTTGGCATAGTTTATGAGTAATGAACAAAAAGCCAATTTTCCATCCTCTTTGAAAAACGCAGGTATTATCAGTTTATGTGGTGCTGTGCGCGTGTCCTTCGACCGATTTGACCCATTTTCAATACTAACTTGCGTGAAATCACTTTCACTATTTCTGCCAAATTTGAAGTCGATAGCTTAATTTTTGCGGCCACGAGACGAGAATGTTTACAACAGACATTGCACAGACGGTCAGGAGGAGAGGCGGGCATGCCTAAATCGCTTTAGAATTTGACGCTGATCAAGAATATATTCACATTTTGACTCTCTGATGCGTCCTTCTAGGGGTCGCAAACGTTTTAATAAATTGAATACACTCCTCATGTTTCGATGATGGGTATAAAAAAATTGAAACAAGAAGTACGTCCGGTAACTCTTTCAAACGCATCATGTTGACGAGAACTGACTATCGCAAAACAGTCAATAAAGAAAACTTAGTGGGGCTAAACTAGAAAATATGCGCTATGTTGACATACACGGACGTATCTTTTAGTCGACCAAAAGAAAGAAGAAAAGAAATTATGCTAGAAGGTTTTACGTCTCTATCCGAATTTCTCCGAAATCAAGCTCATTGGGATTTGTAGGTTAATCTAAGTTTTATTTATAATTTTTAGATGTATTTACAAATGGATGATTTACATCAACTTATATTTAAACGTTTTAATTCTTCTTTTAGTTTTGTCCGCTCAAATATTACAATTCAACTCTCTGGACACAACTGATTTTGCCTTTCGCATGTATTCTGCTTATATACCCTTTTTACAGATGTCTATAGTATAACGTGTTCACATGCTTTGTTTGCTTAATCAGACAAAGCTCGCAGGCTTATCGGTCAATTTACGATTTTCGGCACCCCCAGTTTGCAAGACAATCCCCCTCCAGTCAAAGGCGAGGTCTATGTGCACTTACAATTCAATATTATGCCTACTTAATCGGGAATAGCCATACACTGCAAGTACTCCCAAAAGGGCCGCGTCCAGCAGTCAGGCCTCACACGTTGCTTCCACCGGAGTTTCTCAGCGCTAATACTACTGCTTAGTTTGCCCGGGAGTTTCCTACAAACCACATGTGATTTATATATATACAGCTCAAACACATCCGCTTAGCTCCAGTCAGACGTTCATACTTAAGCACATATGATTATATGTATTAGTTGTTTCCATCGGAGTATCATGCAACGCTACCACTAATGCTTAGCTCTTGCTAAGTCCATAAGGATGCGAAGTTATATTTAAATGTACCTAGCAGAGATCCAACCCATTTTTTTTACAGATCTCGGTTACGCCGTTAACAGAATTATGTTAAACAAAGTCTCGGAGGGCTTTAAGTCAAAATACAGTTAAAATTGGACTTTTCGGGAATTTTTTTACAAAATATTATGAACAAAACATGACTTTATTTAAATTAATTGATATTTGAAAGGACAACAATTTTACACTATGTCATAAATGAGGTTGATAAAGCGAAAGTTTGCTTAACTATTGTGGGCACACCATGTCCTGTGAACAATTGAAACTAGTACGGCATGAATCCTCCATTAATAGCCTTTCGATGATGTGCAGCTTATGTTAAGTTTTGGTCGGAGAATTTTTTCATGGGACTTTAAAAATTTGATTTGTGTCTTTGCTAGTTATATTTAATCTTTTATATATCTTGACACCCTTCTACTAAAAACTATCTCGTTACTTTTCCATTTCTTTAATAAGTACGTCGGGAGATACAATAAAGACAATGTGACATACAATCACATCTGGAACGTAACCATTGCAAAAAGTCATTTGAAAAAAAAAGAAAAGTACCAAAAGTCCATAATGAAAACTTTAAAATAATTACTTAGGTTCGAAAGTCAATCTTCGCGAATGGAAGAAGAACAGGTAAAAACACTATGGCGGGCCATGGCCCCCACCCTAAAGTTATTCATACACCGACTTTTCAAAACAAGTTGTTATGTGGGGCGTGGTTAGAAAGGTCACCGAATCCGAATTATTTTCATTAACGTTCGCCCTTGGGCCAAAATAAGTCAGCGTACCAAATTTCATCAAAATTATAAAAAATTGTGGTCTCTAAGTTGAACACAAGTGAACAAGACGGACAAAAGGATAGGCAAACTTCACCTCGGAATCACTTTCTGAATCGATCGGTGTAATAAAAGATGGATCTATCTCATGCCCTTCCGATTGTTGTATACCGCCCCATAAGCTTATTTTAGTATAGCCGTGTAGTACTACGAGTGGGTGTAGAGTATAAAAACTCAAAATCGATGGGAAAAAAAAATTTGGCCATTAAGAGAAAACAATTTGAAATTTTATATGAACAATTTAATATTTAATTAAATTTATTACAATTGGTATAATATGATTTCTAATTTCTTTCCCAAATTTTGTACCCATCACCGAAGGACGAGAGGTATGTTTATCTTGTCAAAACTTTTACAACGCCGAGAAGGATGCTTCAGGGACTCCACAAAGTGTACATATTCTTGAACAAATTCCAAACGAATTAAAGCATGTCCATCTGTCCCCCTGGTTGTCTGTCCGTGTGTTATGAACATTCTTCTTACCGTAAAAATGAAGTAATCGACTTCTAATTTGGCAAGAACATTGAAAGTTCTTGTACGCAGGTTGATATTGAAAATGAGCAAATCGGTCAAACGACCGGTATCTGTGATATACATGCCCACAACGCCCCCATGCCTGTGCAATGAAAACAGTAACACCTTTGCTTTCCGTGTTGTTTGCTTGTTATTCATAAAGTACGGCACATACTCCATATAAAATTCTACCTTTTTTCTGAAAATTAAAACGATCAGCCGCGTCCCTCCAATATTAGAGAGTATGAAAAATTTATTTCTGCTCCTTTTTTTACTCTTTTTAGAATAACGGTGATGGCTATGAAAGACCGAACATATGTTTCTTACTTGTTGTTAGTTGATAGCTTATTAAATTCGTTTCTTTTTTATAGCTTAGACGGGTTTCTACTGTGCTTTTTCTTCTCGTTTGCATTTATTTGCATTTATGTTCACATACTGATGATATCACAAATAATGTGTTGAACACGCAAATAGAAAACTTATGATTATTTGAAATCTAACGAATGCCAAAGATTCACAAAAACGGTCGTTTCGTGATTATGTCTTGACATGTGATTTTTTATTTCAACATTTACTAAAGACAAGAAAAGGAAGATTTTTGACATCAAATTCTCTTTCTTAGCAAAGTTACGGTTACAGTCATATGAGCAGAAGGAGCGGTATTAACTCATTTTACGCTACTTGCTCTGTTCAAAATCCTAATCCTTTTCACGGGTCAGGGGTCCGCGTGAGCAGACGAATAGATGTAGAAAGATGTAGATCTAAAAGCACAAACCTTTAGACATCATCTAATTCGATTCTAGCAAGTAATTGCAAACGTTTTCGACAAAATGAATATATCGCCCATTTTCGGCGATGGA
This sequence comes from Glossina pallidipes, assembly GCA_000688715.1. Taxonomy (NCBI): domain Eukaryota; kingdom Metazoa; phylum Arthropoda; class Insecta; order Diptera; family Glossinidae; genus Glossina; species Glossina pallidipes. The sequence goes on along the minus strand of JMRQ01006280.1, from coordinate 457,937 downwards.
TGAAGCTTCGGTCGGAGATCTATATATATATATATATATAGTAGAAGTATATATATATTCAAAAGTGGGAAATATATTTCGAGTTCTTGTGTGTAGCTTGATATTGAAAGCGATCAAATCGGGCGTTCACTTCGCCTACAGAATCAAAAGAAATTGTGATTTAGTTAATTATTCGTAAGCTACAGCAGATACAACGACAAAAATGTCCTCATACATTCTATGTGTGATTTTACTGTCACTATAAAAAAAATTCGATCACGCCAGCCCAATTTTATAAAGTACTAAAATTTCATTTTTTTAATTGGTTTTTTTTAAACCCTACACCACTTGTGACGCAACAGTATATTAAGTTTGTTCGGGTGTATGCAACACCTAAAAGAACTTAAGATAAATGCACTTCTCATCCACAGTTTTCTGAATCAGTTTCTGGATCGATCTAAGCTTGTCCGTCCGTCTGGATTGTTTTCTTTTGTTCAACCTTTAGGTCGCAATTTTTGACATATTTTGATGAGCTTTGGTATACCGAAATAATTTGGCTCAAGGACGAACATTATTAACAATGGTTCGGATCGGATCACTTTCTCGAACATATATCATATAACGCAATATTTTGAAAATACGTTGTATGAGTAACTGTACCAATCGGAGTGATGTAAGGTACTTAATAACGGGCCGTAAACCACTACAGTGTTTTAAGACAAAGATGGCGGTCAATATTCGGCCATAGGCGTATATTATTGTAAGCAAAAACTTTGCTTAGAGAATATGACACCTTTTAAATATTACTTATTAAAGCTTAAAAGGTTGTAGTCGTACAATACTTTATTGTCACAATAGAGTAATTATTTTTTGTTCCAGATTGTTTATATTAAATAGATAGTCTATTGTCAGTGGTGTCGTTATCAGAGACAGAAAAGCCGTAGATTACTAGAATTTTTTTAATTTGAAGTTAATTTTGTTTGCTATTGTCTTAAAGAATTGATAAGCATTTAAGAATAAGCTTTTTTCATTTTATGTCCCACAAGTGTTTTTCCAATGCTTTCTTTTTTATTTTCTTTATAAACATTTAAAATCTCATTTTAGAGCTCTCCCATTGTTACACGGCGGGCAGCGCAAAAAGCTAAAATACAAACTCGTGCAATGGTTAAGTCGACGACTTCGGCTGCGACTGTCAATTTAGTTGAACATCGAAAACCGAACACAGCACTACTTGAAGCTAAGCGCAAAGCCAAGTTACTAAAAATGCAACAACAAACACAGCAAGAAAATGCTGTAAAGGATATTTTTCAAAATGTAAGGTCATAGCAAAGAAATAATTATAATGAAAGTTCTATTCATTTTTGTTTGTTGGATTTTTCTCAGGCTGTTAATGCTAAACATTTAATGCAAAAGCCTACAGGCTTAGTTTACGATGAATCTATGTCTCAGCATCGCTGTTTGTGGGACGAAAAACATCTTGAATGTCCAGAACGTTTTATAAGAGTTATGGATCGGTAAGTTTTTGAATCCTTGCTGATTCGGGAGTAAAAACAACTGGCTGTTGTACAATAAACAATCAGATCAAAGTTTCTAATTGATTTATATTTGTCTACTATTGCGTTTTTTTTTTTTTTTTTTGTTAGTGCCTTTAAAAGTATAAACCTTTTTCATCAACATTTTTCAACAACAAAAACGTTTAAAAATCTTATCCTAAATAGAAAAATTTTATTTATAATCGCCTAACGGTATTGAATTACGATACTAAATTTGGGCAGTCCAACTTGTTTATTATACCCTACACCACTTGAGGTACAGGGTTAAGTTGGTGCGGTCGTATGAAACACTAAGAAGGGCTTAAAATAGACCATCTTTTATTATATCGATCGGTTCAGAATCATAATCTAAATTGAACTACATCTGTCTGTCCGGCTGTCCGTCTGACGTCTGTCCAGTCAATTTGCGTTCAAACTGCAGGTCGCAATTTTTGAGATATTCCGATCAAATTTGGTACGCTATTGAAATTGGTTCCGATCGGTCTACTTTTTCGACCACTCCTCATATGACGCCATATTCTGAAAAGTCGTTATATGGGAAAAAATTTCAATTTTTAACATTTCTCAGCAAAAGTGGCTAGGTAGTAGTATCTGGACATTCTAAATTGGTGTGAAAACTTTGGATCGGTTGGGGCAATTTTTGAACATTCTCATATAACGAAAACTAAAGCTCACATGACAAAAAGGTATAATTTTCAATGCTCCATGAAGAAAATTATATTATATAACTAATTTAACATAAAAAAATTAAATGCATTAAATTTAGGCCTTCTCGGCCTATTTTTTAGATTCTGTATTAATACGGATTTTCACGAAAATTTACCCTTTGTAGAGCAGAAACGTCTTAAGTTTTAATATGTGGTGATGGAAGTTGACTCATAATATTATAGTAATTTCATACAAAAATGAATTCTACGAAATTGGATGATCTACATCTATTTTTCGGTGCTGCCCTATGTAAGGATTAAACATGTACTACGTTGGGTGGCGTTTTGGGCCCGTTTCCCCATAAATACACACTTGAAAATTTGCTTTTATATAGAAACAAGGATCTAATTTTTGTGTTCTAGAATAAAAATAAGAATTGTGTTAGACAATGTGGTGTAGGGTATTTAATGGTCAACCTTGCCCAACTACAATGTTCTTATTTGTTTTTCTCTATTTTTTATAGAGACAGAGATATTGGCAAACTCAAATCTTAAAGATTAAAGCAGAACCGATGGACATCCACATTACCTTCTTTCTCCACAATTATGCTTACATGGTTCATATCTCTATTTCCTCTATCGAATCGTGAATTATTAAACCTTTTACGGTCTTTTAAAATCATTTCCTTGTGTATTTATGTGGATAATGGCACATACTTGATTTAAAAATTCGATTGTAATGTAGAAAAACAATAACAAAAGGCCCACGGTTGAATTTTCGAATCTTACTATTATAAATGTGTTAGTTAATAATGCTTCAAAATGTGGCTCTCATAAGTATATGCGCTTCTTAGTAGCGAAAAAACATTTTTATAATCACCATCAACATAAAGATTTTTTCTTCCCTTTATAACGCCATACATAATTATCAGAGACTCCTTAAATCATATTCTTCTTAATTTTGAGTCAATTTAATTCTGTCGGTCCGTCCATCCGAATGCGTATTTTCTGTTGTTAAAAGATTCGCGATTAAAAAAACAAATAGTAAAGTTGTATTCGTCGGTGTCCGGGTCTTGCATACCTACCACTATGCTTTTCGCATTCTACTTCCCAAGTTCTTTTACTTCGTACTCATATCGCTGGTATTATTAAGAAAAAAGTAATCGCGGTGTTTATCATATTCATTTAAGAATTGACCCATTTTAAAGCAGATAATATATATTCATTTGAGGAATGTAAAAAATAGTTTTCAAGATTTTGTCTTGTTTGCGTTAAGCATAAAGCCTGAAAAAATAAAATTTAATGACTTTGCGTGGGCATGGCCGATTTCTTCCATTTTTGCCTGTAAAGAGCAGAATGTTTTGTAAAGTACAGTATTTTTGTTAAGAAAAACGGAGTTGCATTCAGTTTATGCTCCACTACGGGCTTCTGCTCTGACCAGTTTGGCCCATTTTCAATACCAACCTGCGTGCAGAAACTTTCAATGTTTCTACCAAATTTGAAGTCGATATCTTTATTTTTGCAACCGGAAGAGTGCCAACAACAAACACTACGAAGACATACAGACGGAGAAACATGGACAAACCAATTCAAAATTTCACGCCGATCCAGAATACTTAAAACTTAAAAGGATTTGCGAACCTTCCTTTAAGGTGCTACATACCTTATGAAAAAAAAATAAAATAGGTACACCCCCATCTTACAGTGGTGGGTATAATAAAGCTAGAAAAGTCAGGCAACTCATACTAAACACTCGCACGCAAATTTTTACACCTTTCTCCAATTTGGCTGAGACACAGTTTTTAAATTATTGTAAACAACACAAATCGCGAATCGCGCTTAAATGATACAAATGTTCTGAAAAGGGTTATGGTCAAAAAATTTAAAGTCTCCAGTAGAAACTTTAAAATAACCGCTGACATCATTTAATGTTAGTATCGATCAAAATGAAAAAAATCCCTATACACTCTAAACTCCTTTATTTAATACCAATGTCAACGAGGTTATTAAGAATATTTACTTGGGTTTATAAGTGGAATTAACATACTTAGCTTGTATGTAGTCGACCCTCGTGGTCATTTTACTTGACATCTACAAACCTCCACGCCATGGCGGATCCGCAATATTTAATGTAGAATGACGACATTAAGCTTTTCGCTGTCTACTTTCCAAGCCTTTTTATTTCACACCGACATAGAACGCATTGTTAAGAGAAAGATCATCTTGTAACTCTATGGCGGCCAACATCTTATATATGCAGCAAATTTGAGTGCACCACGGTGCATTGTCATCGAAACGACAAATATTCTCGAAGTATATTCTCAAGTGTGTAAAAATTGCAATAGAAAAATGAACCTTAGGTTGATGTATTTTATTTTCCGCCTTATTGATTACGTTACAGGGGATTTAACACGTATTTTGATTTGCATATTGAAATTTTTTTGCATTTTTCCAATATTTTTTACAAATGTTGTAATGTACATGCTTTTTTTAAACCAATAACGTTTGTGGTTCAAGGGTATATTAAGTTTGTGCGGACGTATGTAACACGCGGAATGAGATGAGATAGACCTACCTTTTATAATACCGGTCAATTAAGAAAGTGATTCTAAGCTTGTCTGTCCGTATATTCGGGTCATGTTTGCCCATGTATTTTTGAGGTCAAACTACAAGTCGCAATTTTTGAAATATTTAGAGAAAATTGGGAACTTCGCCATATCTCATATAACGCAATATTTTGAATAGTCGTTATATGAATAATTATACTCATCGGAGTGATGTAGGGTATTTATTGGTGGGCCGTGTCGCATTGTAGTGTTTTTACTTGTGCTTTATATTGAAGCATGTTCATCAGCATAATTTCACAAATTAAATTACTTAGACTATAAGAAATCAAAATCAGTAATCGCAGTAGTATGTCACTAATTATGCTGATTAACGTTTACTGAACTGAAATTATTATATATGCAATTTTCCTAACAATACATTACAATAGACAGAAGGGTCTACTAAGTTTGTTGTTAGATGTCTTAATGTGTTGTGTTAGAAGTCTTAATATAGACTTTTTATGACCGATTCCCGTACAACGCCTTATATTGAAAAGACGTTATATGAATACTGTAGTGTGTAGTGGGGAGTATTTCATAGTGGACCCTGCTCCACCATATTGTTTTTACTTGCTTGTAATTGTGTATCACATTAGTATCATAAACAAGATCTAGATTATATTAAATTTCCGTTGAATGATTGAATGGGTAATAAAATATTATTGAAAACAATTAAGAACGTTATAGTCGGGCGAGGTTGACCATTATATGCCCTACACCAATTTCCCTAGTACAATTATTCGCTCGTTTTGATAACAATTCATCAACAAGTACATATTTTCATGCAAAGACGTACTTTTCATGAAAGCCCGCATATTAGGGGATGCCAAAACATCATATGAAGTTAGCAAACTTAATTTATTTCCCAAAAACTTTGTTTTTCAGTTTCCGTCATAGAAAACTAAAAATTGTACTATCTCTCTATATAAGAGCGTGCTTTTCATGATAATCATTGCATGTGTTAGAGTCTAAAAAATAGGCCTACGTGATCCAAATTTCCTACTAATAATTTTTTGGTTTATTTTGCTACTATGTACCAATTTTCATTCTAAAACATAAAAAATTAAAACTTTTTCATGAGAAATCTTGTATGGACTAAGGTTCAAGATACAGGCGCCCGTGTGACTATATATTATGTCAAATTTTCATCATACAACGTTTTCATTAAACACAAGATTTCTTAGCACATCAGGGCTTACATTCCGTGAGAATCCTTATATGCGATGGTATCCAAAAAATAGATCGACCTGGTCTAAACTCGTTAAGATTGATTTCTCTTTCAATTTACTATTATCATCCAATTTTCACCACGAAATATTGAAAATTATAAAGATTCAGTTTTCGTAAGAATGGTTATATAAGAGCGGGTTAAAAAAATTGCCGGAGCCAAGCCAAATTACTCATGCCAATTTAGAATGTCGAGCGAGTTTTGACGAAAAATTTTGAAAATTATAATTCTTTCAAATTTCTGAAACGAAGGCGTTATATGCGGAGTGGTCAAAAAAGTAGACTGATCCGAATATTTTCCGATAGTGTTAATCCTTGGCTCAGTGTATCCAATTTCATCAGAATACGTCATATATTGTAACCTATAGGCTGAACATAAATTTGCATTGACAGACATCAGGCAAACATACACGTTTAAATAGGTGTAACAAAAGATGGGTCCATCTTAAGCCCTTCTGGATGTTGCATCCGTTCGCATAAACATAATATATGCTGGAGCACAAGTGGTGTAAGGTATAATTAGTTCATATTTATCATAAACTGAAAAAAAAGAAAAAAAAAACCAGAACGCAGATATAATGGATTTGTACCGAGTGTCTTGACACCCAGCAAGCCACTAGGACAAACTGCTATTTGTTTGTTACATAGATGTACATCCAATATATACCATATATCGCCTGCACTTCAGATGATACTTTAATACAATTTGGAAGTATGTCATGGCATGTCATTTAAAGAAACTTGATGTCGCATTTTCTTATAAGATTTTTTTACAAGACTATCTGGTTGGTCTGATTATTTTCATAATTAACATAGAAATATGTAAGACATCAAATTTGAGCCGTCTATACTAAAAACTACAATTTTGGGGCTATTGGTCATGGTTTGATTAATAACCATGATTATGATGGCTTCCAATCTTTTGTTAGTTTAACTTCGAAAACCTCATATATGCTTACATCTTAATATTGACGTTAGCCTACTATTGTAAAGTTGTAAAAGTTTGTGCATACAAGCTGTATAAACTAATCTTGATAAACGAGAATAAATGCGATTGCACTCACTTAAGCTAATTGATGCTAAATAATGGGAAAAAATTCCATTTCAATAATATAAGTGTAATATACTTACTATACGTTTTGGATACGATTAGATGCGACTTTTCTAGGAATATTAAGTGATAACAGCGTACAAATTTGAATATAGTTGTAGCAAATCTGAGATTTCATAGAATAGAATAGTTGCTTATATCATTTCTGATTTATATTTAGATATAATAAGATAAGTACTTGGCAATAATAATCAGCGGATAAGCGGACTGTGTAGAGAGCATCGAATACATTGTATACGGAAAATATATGCGTTACATATTCGTTATTTATAACAACAGGTGTATACGTAACCTGTTTTGCCATTGTTCTCTAATAATCTGACAAATATCAGATTAATGGCGTTTTGTCTTATTAAAAACGTTAATCAACGAACTTCATTGGAATCTTTCGATTCTTTCAAGCTTTTCTCAAAAATACGCCGTAAATTGATTGCTGCAGAGTAATTCTACCCTATAAATATTGAGTATTTACCCATAAACCAAACTAAGATTAACGTACTTCGTAACGTCGCGTAACTCGTCAATTTAATTAATTTAATTAATTAAATGTAAGCAATTTAGGTTAAATAACGAACTTTTAAGCTGTTTTCTATGTTCTCGTGCAATAATTTTAACCCTTTGCACGCGAAGTATTTTTCACTCATATCACCAGCAACTTGTAGCGATTTCAATTGAAAAATCATATTCACATATAACTAACTGATGTATGCAACTTAAAATAAATGTCATAGTTGTATGTTATTGTTTCTTGTTTCTGATGGATACAAATGTTACAATATATTTAATGATAAAATTTTACATTTTCTATTGCTGCAAGGAGCAGAAGGACAGACGAACAGACAAGTTTAAATCGATTCAGAAAGTGCTTCTGAATCGATCGGTATAATGAAAGATGATTTTTGCTTCAACTCCCTCTGGGCCTTCCACCACAGATAGTGTAGGGAATAAAAGAACGACGTAAATTTATATCCAATATGCTCTGTTAATGAATAACAGGCGAAAACAATACAACAATTGAACTGTAATTATTAAAATTTACATTAATTTTCCTATTAGAAGCGAAGTCATTTGTAACTTTTTAACAGTACAGATGAAATTGTTACAATTTGTTTTTGTCCTCACGAATCAAAAATTACGTGCACTATGTCTATAGAGGAGCTCTCGAATTTGAAGATAAATATAAAAAACCGAGCTTCGGTTTGTTATCGAAATCGAATAATATATTATAATTAAAAAGCGTCTACTGCGACGTCTTCAAATTTTCGAAGAACTGATTGCCAAACTTTGCTTGTTGTGCCGATCTAATGCACTTTAAGGCGCTTATAGCATCAGATTCGCATTTTAAGTCTTAAGTTACTTTATACTCGGCGGGTAGCTATTGTAGCTAAGTCTGAGTATAGAAAAAGAAATGGATTAACAAGTAAAAATCCTCAGGTATTCGGTACGTCTCTGCTCCTGCGACAACTCGCATAGTTTCGCCTCCATAAGCTATCGGACTGTTCGCAATGTCGAGATAAGTTTCTCTGCTTTAAGCAACTCTAAAAGCAGTCTTCTTTCTTCCTCTTTTATTTGGCATAGGTGCTCTCGATGGAACTCGGAATCTACAAACCTGCTTTGCTGCTAAATAACCTAAATTATAGACTCATTTACACTCGTTACTACTATTGTCGTCTGACAATGCTAGTTATAATGTTTGGCAAAGTTGAAAGTTTCCATATTAGCGAAATTGACATTTGAAAGCTTTCCTGAGTGTTTTGCAGAAATCAATTTTTTGCAATCGAAAGAGGGAAATATATTTGCACACTGATAGTGTTTCATCTGTAACGCGAAAAAATATGTTTAATGCATTCGTGTTTACGTTAATTGAAATATCTCTAATAGCAATATTTTTATGAGTTCATTTAAATATGTACATATGTACACGTATAATGTATACATAATGTATGCTTTCATATTGCAGTTGCCGTGAATTAAATTTAATAGCGCGCTGTAAACTGTTATCATCCCGTCGTGCCACCAAGGATGAAGTGATGCTGTTACATAGCGAAGAGCATTATAAATTATTAGAACAAACATCAGATGACAGAGACGAGACAAAAATGGAAGATTTAAGTTCTAAATTTGATTCTATCTACATACATCCGGTAATCACTAAGACTTAGCAAAAGATTTAAAAATGTATTCATTTTCCTTTTGGTGGTTTTTTAGTCCACATTTGAGTTGTCTCTATTAGCTGTTGGTTCAACGATAGATTTAATTGAAAACATTGTAAGCGGTAGCATACAAAACGGTATGGCTATTATACGGCCACCCGGGCATCATGCAATGAAAGCTGAATTTAATGGGTATGATTTCGTTTTGTTTAATTTTATTGCTTTAATGAAATATAAACCGAGCACGTATTGATTATCTTTTATTCCGCTTTTTCAGTTACTGTTTCTTTAATAATGTAGCATTGGCTACACAGTATGCTTTAGATGTCTTAAAATTAAATAAAATTATGATCATCGATTGGGATATACATCACGGCCAAGGTACCCAGAGATTTTTCTATCATGATTCTAGGTGAGTTCGTGTGCACTGTTAAAGAGACGATCTGCCATAAGATTTTCTTTGTGTTATCCCTAGAGTGCTTTATTTTTCCATACATCGTTACGAACATGGTCGCTTTTGGCCGAATCTAAAGGAATCTGATTTTGATGCGATCGGTTGTGGGCCCGGTTTAGGTTATAATTTCAATTTGCCTTTGAATAAGATTGGAATGGGCAATGGAGATTACTTGGCCATATTTCAGCAAATACTAATACCAGTAGCTATTGAGTTCCAACCTGATCTAATCATTGTGTCAGCTGGCTACGATGCTGCCTTGGGTTGTCCTGAAGGAGAAATGGAAGTAACGCCGGCATTTTACCCTCATCTGATAAATTCTTTGCTAAAGTTAGCGAATTCACGTTTGGCTGTAGTTCTAGAGGGTGGCTATTGTCTGGACTCGCTGGCAGAAGGGGCGGCTTTAACATTAAGAGCTTTGCTGGGGGAACCTTGCCCTATGTTAGTAGAAAAACTGCAGCCGCCTTGCTCATCTGTACAAGAATCCATATTGAATTGTATTTATGCTCATCGCCCATACTGGAAGTGCTTGCAGTTACAGGATACTTACACAATGGAGGAATTGAATAACGTTAATCCGCAACTGAATTTGCACAAAATTAACCGTGTTTTTATCGGAGGACCACCACTGCCAGAAAGATTTCCAACGCGGGACACAGCAACTTTTCTGCCGCCTGAAATTGTGGAAAAGAATTGTTTGCGTTTACAAAGGCTTAAGGCTGGTAATAATAAACCAGAGCATTTTTATAAAAACATCTTATAGTCTCTTCTTTTTTTTTATAGAAACAAAATTATTTTCACCTCGCGTACGTGTTTGCTACGTTTATGATGAGCTAATGCTGCAGCATAGCAACACTTATGAGCAAGGTCACCCTGAACAACCGGAACGTATACGTAAGATTTATGAAATGCATGATGAATACAAACTGTTTGAACGTATGCAGCAATTATCTTCACGTTCTGCTACCACCGACGAAATTTGCTTGGCTCATACAAGAGCCCATGTGAATTTAATACGACGTATTGGTGACAAAGGTGAATTACAGGACATCGGCGCAAAATATAACTCAGTTTATTTTCATCCTAAGACATTCGAGTGTGCCACCTTGGCTGCCGGATCTGTTTTGCAAGTTGTAGATAAAGTCCTTAAGGGAGAAGCGCGTTGTGGCGTTTGCATTGTACGGCCACCCGGTCATCATGCTGAATCTGATGAACCTCATGGTTTTTGCATTTTTAATAATGTGGCTATAGCTGCTCTTTATGCTATCAGAGATCATGGTCTCAAACGAGTTTTAATTGTTGATTGGGATGTTCATCATGGAAATGGCACGCAGCATATATTTGAATCAAATCCCAATGTTTTATATATAAGTGTGCATCGTTATGATAATGGTTCATTCTTTCCTAAAGGCAAAGATGGCGACTATGATGTAGTTGGCAAGGGACCGGGTGTTGGTTTCAACGTTAACATACCTTGGAATAAGGTAATCTCATTTTTAACCATTCCACGTATATGGCTACAAATATTTTATTTACAGAAGGGCATGGGTGACATGGAATATGTTTTAGCTTTCCAGCATATAATTATGCCGATTGCTTATGAGTTTGATCCGCAACTGGTTTTGGTATCAGCTGGTTTCGATGCTGCTATTGGCGATCCTCTGGGCGGATGCAAGGTTACTCCAGAGGCTTACGGCTTGCTTACTCATTGGCTATTAGCTTTAGCAAATGGTCGCGTTGTAATCTGTCTTGAAGGTGGTTATAATGTGAACTCCATTTCTTATGCGATGACCATGTGCACAAAATCTTTGCTGGGTGATCCTATACCGCCAGTGCAATTTAATGGTTCGGTCTCACGTCCACCCACCGTAGCGTACATCAGCTGTTTGGAGACACTTCAGAAATGCATAAGTATACAGCAACGCTATTGGAAAAGTTTAACTTTTGGGAAACGTTTACCTGACAGTTCGAACGAGAACAATAATGAGGATTTTCTTACTGCAACTTTACAAAATTTAAATATCACAAGGGATGACGTGCAGGGTGCAGCTGGTGGTTCAGGAGATGGTGGCGATGATGTATTATTGGCAGCTAGTGGCAGCAAACCGAAGGTAAAAGTAAAAATCCTAACAGAATTTCTCACAGATCACAAACAGGTAAATTTCGCGATTAATTTATATAAATTAAGTTTGAGTTTTGGTTTTTTTTTTTAAAAACATCACATTTAGGCCTTTCAAAATAATGAAATGTTTGCCGTCGTTCCCTTAAAAAGTTGCCCTCATCTGTCTCAGTTGCAGCCCGCAGAAGCACCAAAATGTAAGCACACCTGTCTTTTGCTCTGAATTTTATGTAGAAGTTGTTTGCTTTGTGGTTTCTTATGTACTTTTGATAGATTTTTAATTTTGACTTTAATATTTGCTTGCTTATCTTTTATCAATTGTTTGACATTTAGCAATGTCGACTTTATGACGAATAGCTATATCTTAACTGAATTTGCTTTTAACTATTAGAGTTCGAATGCTCAATAACAATGTCTTTATTATTACTATTATCTTTACTTTAAGATGCCTTAACAAGTGGATGATTCGGTCAATGTTTTTTTTTTTTTTTAAGATCTGCCAATTTGGTGTTGATCCCAATTTCAGAATTTTTATGACTTTTATTATGGATCAAAATGTTGTTGGTTTAAAACCTTTTGTGACGACCTACCAAAGAGTATTAACAGCGCTGAGTCAAAGTTGTAAAAGAAATAGTTGCCAAGATAAGGCGATTATAAAGGGGTTTAAATTAAAAAAAAAATTCAAAGAGGATTTTGAACAGTTCATCATATACCTTGAGTTTTCGAGGAGAAACTGTGCTAAAGAAAAAAAAGAAGATTTGAGTGCTTTATACGAAACTTGTTAATCCACAATTGGTTTGTAATTCTTGTTCAAAGTGCAGATGTTAGTCCTAGAACTGCTAAATTGAAGAAATTGTAGTGGTTTACTTGAACTTTTTTCATATAAAGTCTTGCCACTATCTACGTGTGTGATCACTTGTAAATAAATCCCACAAATAATCAATATGATAAAATTTAGTGAAAGACGCCTTCGCCTCCGATAGTGACTTAGCCTGGTTTGCCTGCAGCCACATTGATAATATTTGACTGATTTTCGATATCTACTTTACGTAGCAGAAATTTTCGAAAAACTTGTACATAAAAGTGCGATTATCTAAACATATTTATTTATAGTATAATTAAAACTTTTTCCTTTTTAATTTTTTAGCCTTCCACCTCCTAAAAGCGACTCCAGATACCATTACAAATATCATTACATGAATGTTTACATGTTTATATCTATCACCGAAGGTTGAGGGTATGTTCATTTTGTCAAAATGTTGCAACGATCGGAAGGAAGTTTCAGAGGGCTCACAAAGTATATATATTCTTGACCAACATCAAAATCTGAATCGACTTAAGCATGTCCGTCTGGCGTTGTGTCCGCCTATGTAATGTGTGTTGTAAACATTCTCCTGACACCGAAAATGAAGCTATCGACTTCAAATTTGGCAGAAACCTTGGAAGTTTCTGCGCGTAAGTTGATCGGTTCAACGCGTAGGGCCAAATCGGTTGAAGGACACGTCTACAGTAAACTGAGAACTCCTATGTTTTTCGAAAAGGATAAAAACTTGGTTTTTTGCTCATTATTCGTAAACAACAGCAGATAAAATCTATAAAAATTTCACTGCGTATTCTATTGACGATATTCTAGTAACTGTACAAAAATGGGAAAAATTGACCACGCCTATTCAATATTATACAGCATGACAATTTAGTTCTTTTCCTTTTTTTAGGATTACGGTGGTTGGTATAAAATATTGGGTCACAACCTAATATAATTTTCTAACTTGTTTCTTTTTACATTGAAGGAAGATTTTGTAAGGAAGACCTAAGTTTTGTACCTTACGCACGCACACTTTTGTGGTACAAAAGCATATCAAGTTTGCACGGATATATACAGAATTACTTGAGATGAACCCAGCTTTTATTATACCGTCTTTCTGTCCGCCCCTCCGTCCGGCTTACTTTTTTGTGCTCAGCTTGCAGGTCCCAAATTTTGAGATATTGTAATAAAATTTGATACACCGACGTGTTTCGGCCCAAGAGCAATCGCTATTGCAAATAGCTCGCAACGGACCACTTTCTCGACTACTTCCCGTACAACCAGTTATATTGAAAAGTCGTTATATAAATAACTGTATAATAACAAAGTGACGTAGGATTTTTAATAGTGGGCCCCGATCCACTATAGTGTATTCACTTGTTAAAAATTGTTCTACAAAAATTCAAACATACAGTTGCATTTAAAATAGATATTTGCTAAATAACAGATAAACAAAGTAAATATATTCATATTGACACGAATACCTTATCTAAGATCAATACATTGATATCTTTCAAGTTAGCACAGCAAATGGGGAGTTATGCATATTTTTTATTTATTTAGTTATTTATTGTTTCGTAATACCCTTCAACGCACACTAGAGCATTTCATGTATACATATATATGTTTGAGCAGGATTTGAAAATCCAGATTGAGTGGCGACTTAATTATGTCCGTCAGTTAAATTCTCTGCCTACCTTCTACTATTGTTGGAACATAAAAATTAATATATAAAGTTGACCGTTGGTAGAACATAGGCTAAGTTTCGAGCTCGAAACTTCGATTTGGTAAAATTTGTTACTTCGTCAGTTTTCATTAGAATCCTTTCGTTGTAAAATCCACGGGTTATTTCAAATGTTATATTGTTTGTTAGAGTTTTTTGCCACATAAAGGTTTGGTCTTCATTGGACTCTTTATAAGAGAGGAAGTCCAAAAATTTGGCCCAAACTATTCCAATTTTAATCATCAATCAATTTAATGCGCTAAAATAATCTTGCTGAAAAAACTTCGTCCAGTAACTCTTGTAAGTTGCAAACTTTTTCATATAGTCTTTTCATAATGACTTTTCCAAGTTAATGCTTTATATGGGGAGTGGTCGCAAAAGTTGTGCGATGCAATCCATTTTGAATAGCGTTTGTCCTTAGGTCAATAGTACATTGACAGACATAGGATAGGCAGAAGGAGAAGCAAACAGATAGATAGACAAGTTTGAATCGATTGGGAAAATGCTTCTCAGTTGATCGACATAATGAAAGCTGGATATTTTCGAAATGGTTTTGAATGTTGCGTCCGCACAAACCTGACATATCTTGTACAACAAGTAATGTATGATATAAGCGTATCTAGAACACGTTTCAAAACTCTAAACGCGCTATTCCCAAAGCACGGGTTTTTAACCAGCAAGCAGCATATCGCTAGCAATTTTCATTCTTTCAATTCTAATTTTGTACAATATATTTCAAATAACATTTTAAAGAGAAGTGCGTGAAGCTATTTATTGCTATTGATAGCTGGGCATAGTGTAGTACGACTTGTTCCAACCAAATGAAATCATCACTAAGGAAGTGTATCAACAATAATTGAATGTAATTGCGACCAAAAACGCGCGATTTACCAAAGATCATGATATCGTAAGGTTTCCCGGGTGCAGAAATTCGCACTTAATAGCAAAACTTCAGCAGTTAATGTTTGCAGTCGTAACCTGGACCATCATACTCCCCCCACTGTTATCAGTATGCAGTACAGTTCTCCTTCCGATTAATACCTGTTTCAAAAGATGGCTTATTGTTTGTCGTTCAAACGATGCTTTAAATGTATTTTTGAATGCAAAACAATTCCCAGTATATTAAACGATTTTTCTGTTTTGATGAGGATTCAAATTTTCTGCATCCACATTATGGGCCTTAGAGGCTCTTGAATTGAAGAAATCTTGCATGATTGGCTCGGTTGTTGCTTTGTTTTAATATTTTAAAAATAATTTTTCATTCAATTCTACAATCTCGTCGATTATTATTGTTCTATGACCTTTACTCCCATTCCCAGAAAGTTGGAAAAAAGTCCTATTTTTAAAGACTGTTACAGTGGCTGCCCTCGTAATTGGCAAAAGGAAGTGTTTTATAAGTGAACTTTAATTTTGGAGATTTATAAGAGTTTGGTCGCGCAAAGCTATAGTAAACATAAATATCAAATACGGATTTTGATTGATTCCGAAGAGGATTTGACGATTTCAGTGGCCATTACTGACCAATTAATCTACTTCGAGGTATTTTGGGTTTACAATTTGTTTGATTTCCTTGTGCTTTCGTATCTAAGGCATGGTAAATATGAATGTCATTCGATTCAATGAAAACAAGGATAATTCAATAATTTATTTTTTTTATTGGTATATATTAAAGCTGCTTCTTATTATATATATGTATACAAATATTCTATTTCTCATTCATTTGATATTTAACTTTTCTCTTATTTATTTTTTTCATTTCTTTTTATTCATTTTCTTTTTGTTTTGCAGATATAAACACGACTTCGACCTGTTGCGAATGCTTATCAAAGGCCGAAAATTGGATGTGTTTAACTTGTCAAAAGACTTTATGTGGCCGTTACGTTAACGAACATATGTTATATCACAATCTGAATACCTCGCACCCATTGGTGTTAAGTCTTAGTGATTTATCGGTTTGGTGTTATCCCTGTGAAGCTTATATTGACAACAAAAAATTACACGTTTATAAGAACTTGGCACATCGTCACAAATTCGGAGAAGATATGTTATGCTCATATGATAGCGATAAGAGCGATGATTATGTAAACAATAGAGAAGAAGTAGTAGAACAGGGAACGAATGGTTATTATATCGAATTAAATATAGAGAACAATCACCACCGCAATTGTCATATTAATAGTAATAATAATAATAATAATAATAACAGAAGCAACCACAGAAATAGCATGAACAACAATCTCGACAATGACAATAATGAACAAGACAGTAACTGACATTTGGTTATTGTACTACTTGAGTCAGTACAGCATCAAATATGTATGCTGTTTCCGTCTCTGCGTCCAGTGTTTCAATACATCATTGAGTATGTTTGGCCTTTGGTGCAACGTTTATATTTAAAAATTTTACACTATTTCATGGCACATTGATAAATATTTTTATGACATCGTCGTGGCTTTAGTCCTTACCTACTATAGCAGCCAGCGCCCACAATATTACATAAAGATTAGCATATTATTCACATTTGATATACGTACGCCTTTCATAAATTGTTATAATTTATAGAGTATCTTTCATTTTGCTTTTTTGTGATTTTTTATTTTAAAATTAATTAACTAAAAAACAAAATATCACTCAGACTACTATGTAACTTCCATATTCACTAAATAATTTATAAGTATTTCAAACTTACTTGTATTTAAATTATTCGGTAGTGTTAGCAACTAAAAAAATAAAAAAAAAAAAACAAAATTTTGTTCTAAGTATTATAAATGAGACAAAAAAAAAAACAAGAAGAGAATCGTCGTAGTATGTAGTTTTAGTTCTAGTAAGTTCCACAAAAAGAATTATTTAAAGATTCATTATAAGCAAATAAATGAAATAATGTCATACGAACTATGTGGATGATTATTAAAATCCTCAAGAACATAAACTGTTTTACTTATTCACCGGGACATTGTTTAATAGTGAACTTATTCTAAATCAATCGCCAATTACTGCTATATTAAAAGAAACTTAAGCTCCATTCGTATATGTTTGTTTGTTTCTGGGGGACATTTTCATGAAATACCAAGATTTCGATTGTTTCTATAATGAAACATCATATTGGGATTTTATAACTTGATGAAATCGATTTTTAATAAAATCCTTTATTAGATCTTCTATAAACTTCTGCTAAATGGAGAACTCGTGCTGTAAGTGGTCAACTTTCGAATTATTGGCCTAGGCCAAGGTCTATAATTTCTGTGTTTCTTCGCGATAAATTGTCCGCTTCTCGGAATTAGAGTAATGATAGAAAGCAAGGCGTTAGCGTATGCGAGTTTTTCGTTTAATATGGGAAATCCAGCAAAATTCGTTAAGTCGTCGACTGTTAGCTTTAAAGAACGGCAAATGAAAATAGGATCATTCTTAAGAAATAACCATACATTAGTTTGCAAAATATGAACAGATACTAATAGTACAGATATATTGCGCGATGGATCAGGAAATTTCATTAATAACGACCATTGATGATGGATCTGTGAAATTTAACTCGATGAAAGCTAAATACTTTTTGTTTATCCCATAAATCTTTAAAGAGGAGGATCTAAGAAGAATACATAATTAATAGCTTTCTATCTCTTCACGATGGGCGACTATGAAAAGCCTTTTATCTCAAACCAAGAAAAAGAAATTATTTCTGTTAACTTTATTTAAATGCATTATCTATAAGCTGTTTTTCCACTTGTTATGAAATTAGCTTAATGCCAAGCAGTAGGATATCTAGGTAACTAATCACTTGGATTTTTTCTTTAAACCTACGAGGGTTGGCGTTTTCAGTAAATCAATCCCCAGCTAGCTTCGCTTCCAATAATTTAAGTTCTTGGCTTCCCTTTGTGCGGCATATTGAATTTTCTCGCAAAGCGGGATGTGGCTTCTAGAATCCAATGGCCATTGGAAACATTGCTTTCGCTCTGTATTCTTATCGATGTAGAATACCTGTCTATGTATTAGTGATAATTGCAAGTGATTCAATTGGCGACAGATTTTATATCCTGCAAAACTTGTGATATAATGTGTATTAAGTTCGCGCAGATGTATGCAACAACCATAAGGGCTTAAGATAGAGCCAATCGAATGATTCGATTCAGAGTCATTTTTTGTATTGATCTTAACTTTTCTGTCCGCCTTTCAGCCTGTCCATCTTATGTTTGTCGATGTATTTTTATGCTCAACTTTCGAGATATTTTATGGAATTTGGTACACTAACGTGTTTTGGGCCAAGGACGGACGCTATTGAAATTTTTTGGGATCAGATCACTTTTTCGACAACTCCTCATATTACGGCTTATTGTGAGAAGTCGTTTTAAGAAAAAATATTGTCATTTTTAGAATTTGGCGACAAAAATCACTTGGTAATAGTATTTCGACATTCAAAATTTGTATGAACACTTTGGAGCGGATGGTGTAATCTTTTGAACGACACTAAATCTTTGTATGGTAAAACGGCTTAATGCTCAATAATTCTTGATGAGGATTCTTTCATAATAATAATTTGACATAAAAATTTGGACCACTTAGGTCCATCTTTTCGTTCCTTACCCATATAAGGGTTCTAAGCTTTCTGAGGGTTCTAAAGATTTGTGCTTAGTAAGTCAACCATAGGGAATTTGAATCACATAAATTTGTTTTTTAAACCGCTCAATATTTAGGGGCTCTAGTTAAAGCAAACGCCTCTATTACGAAATTAATGAAAATAATAAAATCTTTGCCAAATAATTTAAGTTTGCCAAATGTAGGTCACGTTGTCCTCCAAAATGAGTGTTTTCATGAAAATTATGTATTTACAGAAAAATAATGTTTAATTTTTGGTGCATTATTCATTAAGCGGAGTAGCGTGGGATATCTAATGGTCGGTTTTTCCTGACCACACCATTCTCAATTGTTTCCTGTTGCAAAAAATTATCTATTATTTTTCAGGACTATAAAAGTGCTCTGCTCTCTTTAAATATTCTTTCTTATTATTTTTCTGGTTCAAGAACTCTTTTAGATTATAACTCGGAATTATTTAAAAGACCTCCCATTGAGCTAACAGTGGTTTATTCTTAAAAATTCCCATATCCATATACCATCAGAGATATAAGTAAGCATAAAAGGCGAAGGTAAAATGGGTTAACACTTTGATTTGTTGTATTTATTAATGACCAAGAAAAAAATAGGTCAAATTATTTGGATCAACGTGATAATTTGAATAGTTTAGGATAATATGGGCGTTTCTCTCGCGAATATACTTTCGATCACAGAATCTTATTATTATCAAAAATTTCTGTACCTATATCAAAGATTTAGTAGGCTTTCTGTAGTACTTCCAAATGGAACATATAAGAAAGATGTGTCTCGTCTTCAGAGGTATCTTAGATATCCGCCATTTCTAGGCAATATCTGAAGCATAGATTGTACAAGCCGGAGTTTATACTGATTTTATATATTTTGTGAAATCTGCAAGGCAAAGCGTCGGTTCGTTGAACATTAATGAATGCTTTTATCACACCCTACATCACGTGTGGCACATGGGTATATTAAGTTTGTGCAGTTGTTTGCAACACACAGAGGGAATTAAGACAGACTCGATTCAGCGCGTGTGTCTCTCCATTCGTCTGTCCGTTTATCTGTCTTGTAATCTTGTGGTTAACCTAGCGGCCCATATTTTTCAGATATTTTGATGAAATTTGGTGTATCAACACATTTTGGCCCAAGGACGAACACCATTGAAAATGTTGCGAATTGGATCACTTCCCATATTAGGCTTCATTTTGAGAAGTCGTTATATGAATAACTGTAGGATGGTGTAGGGTGTTTATTAGTGGAGCATAACCCTTTATAGTGTTTTTACTTCGTTCTATCTCGTCAAACATTGATTTTTTTTTTTGAAGTATAGAGCCGTATATCAAAATGAAAATGCTTTCGAAGATTCATTTTAACAGACGAAGATTCGCAACATTCGTATTAGCCACAATTTGTAATATATATTCCATATAAAGATCGTATCAGTTGGCAGATAGAAAAAATTTTTATATTAATTTTTAAATGGCGTTTTTACCAAACTTTCTATATACATCTACGAATTGATAGAATTATTCCGATAAAAAGAAATGTTTTTTTTCCAATGTTTCAGTATCTGTGGACAGACCATGCCCACCTTTTAAACTTGTTTGCTAACAGAACAGATAAAGAGTGCCCCAGTTTGACGAAAGATATGAATCAAATAGAAAAGAAAGTTTGTCTTTTTCTTCAATCGCAATTTTTTATTAAATCATATAAGGGGTATATAAGATATCGCTACGTGTAAATGGCAAATGGCCTCTACGGCTTTGCTGGCATATGCGCACTCTGTTATGGAAATTTTAAAGGGCCATTTTGCATAAATATGGCTGAGTTTCGTTGATGTAGCGTTCAATCTTCTCCTTCCAAGCAAGGTTGATTGTGCTTTTGTTGACATGGACCTTTCACTTCAAATAATCCCACAGGAAGAAATCCAAACCAATTGTTTCTATTTTCCTGAAGTTTTCAATTACCCTCATCACAGTTAACGAAGTTAAATCAATAATCCGACCTGTGGCCGTCAAACTTTCATTATTTTCGAAATATTATTCAATAACAAAAACGCACTGCAATCCCGCGCAATTCTCCGTTTTTTCTAAGACTAAACTCAGCTGTCAGCTGTCAAAAGCGCATAAAAATGGCGGCACTTTTAAATCTTGCGAATATTTCTTGATAGCCCCTACACATAATATATAAATTTATCAGTTGTTTGCGATCTTGAGAGTTCAAATAGCAAAAAGAATCTAAACTGGAACGCTCACGTGTAATGCTGTTAAAATTGTAGGTCAAAGAAGCTATAAAAAATTGCTGCTAAAAAATTAATTACTGCGTGTGTGAGGAAATGCCCAATATGTTAATTATAATGGGTCGAGTGCGGTGATTGTAAAGCAATTCTGAAACATCATTTTTTCAACGAAATAGAACAACAAAAGTTCAATTTTCCAAACTCTCTAAAAGTAAAATTATTTGTATTTCTCGCAAAACTTTACGCATTCTCTCATATCCTTAAACTATGCTATAGTATTTAAATTGCCACATTATATATTTGCAAGTTTGGCATATGTTCTGCTCGAGAGCGACGTATGTACAAACGTACGTATGTACAAACATAAATGAGCGTAATAATCGTAGATTATTCTCTTTGATATACAAAACGTGCTTAGGCGGGTATAATAAATATAAATAAAAGCTTTTGAGAAGTTTATTGTCTTGTACTCGCTTGAAGTTATAAAAATTTGTTATACGTCCATGTGTCCATGTTTTTTTTTGCGTTGACTAAGGGCGGTTGGTTACTCATTCAAGGTTCCTTTTGTTTTTCTTTTATTATTATATCCGATAAGATAATCTTTACTTCTGAAAGGATATATTCCAAATTTTTATTGGTATTTGTAACTTAAACCACGTTTATTAATTCTTTCGGGAAATACGAAAATAACATCGATATAAGAGACCTTTCGAAACATACATATAAGATTGTTATCTGTAAAAACTAATCCGGATTCAATTATTCAAATTCTCACAAATTTTATTAATGTAATCTTTTCTTCTACCAAAAATTAACGAATCAACGGTAGATGACATCCCGTGCCGAGTGATAGAGCTTCAGGGTAAACACGAAGTCCTTTTTCTGAACCTCAAGAAAGGTGGAGGTTAATTGAGATTATATGTAGTTTTGTTGTGTGTTCCACATTTTCTTTATATTAATTTATTCCGCCACGTTGTTTTTTCCAACTTTTACAACTCTGTGTGTTAATCGTCCGCCACGTCACTTCCGATTCAAAAAGTAAGTTCAAACCATATCTTAAGATAAAAGGCAATGTTTTGCATTTTATTAAAAGGTTTCCTAAGAGGTTCCAACTTTCATTTTCAATAGCATAATATGTGAAAAATATTTTTCTAAAATTTAAAGTGGATCGGATTAAGAGAGAACCCTTGGAATATTGGACCTTGTGGTCACCCTACAGAGCGGAATTTCAGAATTATTTGATGAGATTTGGTACATTGCCGTGGTTTGGATCAATACTATTCAAAATTCAACGCAAGCAAAGTAGTGGAAGGTATTTAATGGTGGGCCATGGCCCACTGTGTTCTACTTACTTCTTTTATTGTATTATATTAAAAAAGAATTTTGGGGTTTATATGAGTAGATCTCGTTTATGCACTAAATATGTTTCCTAGAGAGTCGCATATATGCATTAAATAATTCGCTAAAACTTATCCTAATTGTATTATTTCGTTAAATCGCTTACCACTGGAAGAAACAAGATTCAAACTTTGTTATTATTATAATAATTGCTTTCCGGAAGAAAGAAACAAAAGAGTCAATATTTAATGGAAAGCTTAAAAAAAATGTTGCAAAAAAAGCTAATAAGAGAAAGTAAAAACTTACTCAGTTAGATTAGTGAATAGAAATAGAATTTTTTTATTCTTTTATGGGTAGGCAAATAGTCGCATCGTCGTCATTTTCTTTGGTGAATTCATT
>JMRQ01006280.1:0-432500 GCA_000688715.1 Glossina pallidipes | reverse complement strand
TCGAGTTTCGAAACAACAACAATTGATTTTCTGTATTATTATTTTTTTTTCTTAGACATAAACTTATGTAATTTGAATTTTGTTGTGGTTTCCATACAGTGTGAGGGAGAGAGAGAGAGAGAGAGAGAGCGCGCGAATTGTGTGAGAGCATTAGAGTAGAATGTGCACATGTATTTGATTTACTCTCAAAGTATAATAAATTCGGAAAGATTGAGGGAGAGAGAAAGACATGCTCTGCTTTTTTAATTTACATATTTGAGAAGTTGTTATTGTTTATGGTCAACGTGCTCTTATTTTTCAACAATGTCTAGACCTAATTTCTTATTCATTTACCTTGCTTGCATGGTCGGCATTAGAGAGTCGTAAAAGAAAGATAAAAAAGATTGGTCGCAGATCGGTTATTTTTTCTTTTCTGCTTAAAACGTGCTAGAATATGGGTATTTTCTCAAAGATCAATACTGAAGGTACGCGTTTCATAAGTAATGTCTTAGTATGTTTACAATTTTATGGGTTTTTTTTTAGGTTAGAAAAGACGGATTTCCGTAGAAATCCTTTTGGGATTTACTTTTTTTACAATTTTATAGAACAAAAAGAATCATTTGACTACTTTTTAACATCTTAAGGGGAAATGTCAGAGTCTTTTTCTGTCAATTTTATTACTGCCTGACATATAATGTTAATTATATGTGTATTAAAAAAGCATTTTTAAATCCACTAAAAACATCATTGTCTCTTTCCCTTTCTTCACTTTTTTCTAACCGTCACCGTGTTACACGAATAGATGACATCCCCTAAATGACTGGTCATATTTAAAAAAAAAAATTCATTTATCACCGGTGCTAATTCTTCTGTTTGGCTCTTTGTTCCTATTATAGTAGGAAATTTTGTTCCAAATTTTTCCTTTTTGCTACTGTGTCAACTTAAATTCAAGAAAACGTGCAAACGCTTACCCCAAAAAAGATCTATTCCTTAACATGCTTAGAGTGTTACGGTAAGCCTTGAAGCCTTAGTTTATTTAGCAATTAAATATCAGTTGTCTTCTTCTTCCAAATCTTATATTCGTAATTAATGAAAGCAATGGGGAATCGAAATTTATTGAAAACTTTCTCGTTTGTGTTCAGAAAAGTTCTGTTCTATGGAAAACAACATCTCTCTTCTTTCTTTTAAAGGCGTATAGAAACTGCAAAGTAAACGTTAGTAGCATTGCGAGGCCCAAGTTAAATGAATTTTATAACAATTTGTTGATTTTATAGCGAAATTTCATTGTGCAGATTCATTGTCTGTGCAGAAAGTTGTTGTACATGTATCTATGAGATACTGTTTTTGGATAAACCAGTTAATTATTTGATAGTCCTAGCAGCTATAATTATTTTAAAGTTTTGGCTAATACACATAAAGCAAATTTAAGGTTTGATTTTCTTTTTATATTTTCTAAAGAGCCGTTTTATTTGAATAACTGCTAAAACGATTTATAGTGTATTTTAATATCCTACGGTGCGTTGCTTAATACAATTATTCAACCACAATGCCTTTCAAAATAAGACGTTACATGAAAAGTAATCGAAAAAACGACCGGTCCGAACCATTTTCAATAGCTTTCGTCGTTGGGCCGAAAAGTACCGGTGTACGGAATTTCATAAAAAGATTACAATACAAAATTGTAAGTTGAACGCAACAATGAGAGATGGACAGGTGGACAGACAAGCTTAGATTGTTTCCAAAAGTTCTTTCGAAGCGACGGGTGGGTACTAGTCAATTGCTATCGGGTGACTGAAAACGTGTATGATAGTTGCTTAATTTCTGACAATATAGCAACACCATAAAGCGGTTGCAATTTTTCAAGCGAAAACGATATAAATTTTGCTTTTATATCGTATTCTACTTATAAATGCTTTGGAGTGTCAAATCGTCTGCTAGTCCTTTAGGTTTTGCATGTTAAGTTTACATATTATATATGCCTACTGCGCGTTTGTTTTGTTATATGTATTGCAATTATATAATGCCATCTCTTCTTACGCCTCTAATAAAATCGCTCATGCCATAACAAATATTGCGTGCGTGCGCGAGCGCGTTAAAGGATGTCAACTTTGAATAGGTTTATTTCTTAAGCTTTTGTCCAAAAGTAAGAAGAAAGAATAAACACATTAAGTGTTTAAAAATTTATCTGGATGATATATAAATAGTTACTTGTTTGCGCCGCTGCCATTTCGAAATTTCTTAAAGTGATTTTGAGATATAAATGTACACACAATTCATAATATAACCTTTAAGTTGTTTGTTTTAGTTAGTTTAACTTACTTCTTCCCTTTAATAGCTTTTTGCGCTTTTTTTTACTTTACGTAGGTTTCTCTTAGTGTGTGTAAAGGAGCTAAATAAAAAAAATTATATACACATATATATATTATAGATGCATAGGCATAAACACTTAAATATAAAACAGTTTTTATACATGATTTCATGTATGAATGCCGCCTCACCTTCGCTCTTAATGCAATATTTCTAGTAATTTAATGTATTTACATAATATATACTAACTTAAAAAGCAATTCTCTATAACAAATCAATGACTACAAGGAGTCTACTTGGATGTTATGCAATAAATTTTTTGTTTTTTATTCTTCTTCTCATATGAAGAATAAGGCATTTTCACGCACATAATGGATGTTTCAGTTAGAAAAAAAATGTTGATTTGTGCGTTTAGCTATTTGAGCAATTTGATAATCTTTCTCTCTCTCAGTCTCTCACTTAATTGTGAAAATAAACGTTGTGTAACATTTGAAAAGAGAAGACCGAATAGAGAGCGACAGGAAGAGATTTTGAAGTGATGCAATGAGAGAGGAGGATTACATGCTTTATAAACAATTTGCGATAAAAATGAGTAGAAATGCTTTCCGTAAAATGTTTTAACATTTAGCAGAGTGTTAATAAGTTTATCCTTGTCCAAATTTTCAACGCACAGTTAAAACGTTTTCAGGCGTTAAGTGATTGTTCGTTTAATTTGTTTAAATTTGCCACTCAAGCTTTCGAAATTGATAAAAGATGTTCAAATATATACATATGTTTGTTTGATTGCTGCAAGGCATTTCGTATATTTTTCTGTTATTTATCATATGTACTTGGTAGAAGAAGAAAATCGATTTCAATCAATGAAATAGAGTAAGTATTTTTAAGGTTTTTTTAATAAGTCATGGCCTAATTAGCGTATGGCCTATAGCATATATTCAATGTCAGTATTGTTTTGAATAACGCAAAAGTCTCTCTAAATTGTTCACGATAAGGCGAAGGTATAAAAATCCGAATATATTTGAAGAAACAATTCCCAACAATGTGCCTTGTATATTAAATGCTGCTCTCAACTTATATATCAATATATTCAAGTTGAAAACGGTTCACGATTTGATGCTGATCAAGAATATGTATACATTGTAAACCCATTTAAGCATGTCTGTCTGGCCGTCTATCTAATGTGTGTGCTACACATTTTGATAGTCGCGAGAACGCAACAATCGGTTTACAAATTGCAAAAGAATTGAAAACGATATAACCTTTTCAAAAGACGCGCCTATGCGAGAAAGAGGGTAAACATCTTTGCTTTCCGTGTTGTTTGGTTGTTGCTCATAAAATGCAACACATGCACCAAAAAATTTCCACTTTTAGTTCCAAAATAAGACAAATCAGCCGCGCCCACTTAATGTTGTAGAGTATGAAACTTCAGTTCTCTTCTTTCTTTTTTAGCCGGTGATGAGTGTACACGATTGTGTCACGACCGAGTATAATTCTCTTACTTATTTTTTTTCTGGAAAAGCTTGGTTTAAACCTCCCATAACCACAATCTACGCAGCTGTTTGAACCATTATTTGTCTTTTTAAAACTAAATATATCTAAATTGTCAGCTAATATGTACCACACAAAAAACTAAAAAAGGGAGAGATACTTAAATGAACGACTTATAAAAGATAAAGGTTCTTGAAAAGTGAAATAAGTAAATAGTCTTCTATGCTTATAGCTACGGCTGAAAATTCTCCCGGATTCTAGCTCGTTCTACTACTTCCAATTCATTATATTTCCCTCGATAATCGCCAATTGAACGTCACATGCGATAAATTGAAGCTCAAAAGTTATTAAATGAGATTAAGGAATCAACATTGTTCAATACTATTTTTATAAATTTCTTTAACATTATTGATTACAAATTGAAAAAGTTGGATTTTGGGTCAATCTAATATTCATACGTACACACATATTAATAGGCCTAAAGGGGACAACTTTGCATTCTATACATACAATGAATGAATGGTGGAGTTTACATCTTTAAGTTCTATTTCTGTGGTAACATTTTACTTAGGAGTCACACGAGATGTGTTTGATTATTTTACTTAATCACTGTATTCATTTCAATTATTAATGCCAAAGTTAAGTTTAATTGAAATCGTATTATTTGTTATTAATTAAGTAATGTGCAAAAGTTTGAGTGTAGATAAAATATGTGGTTTTCTTAAAAAAAAGTTGTTTCTGAAGAGATCTGAAATAATAAAAAAAAAAATAAATAAATAAAAGGAACGAGAGTGGCAAAGCGAATGGAAGAATGAGTGAAGGAAGAAGCGATGCAGAGATATTATTATACTCTTGTGGTAATTAATGGGTTGAAATGTAACGCAATGAAACGAAACGAAACGAAACGAAACGATAATAAAATAGAAATGGAACAATATGGAAATAAATTAGAAAGAGAAAATAGGAAGGAAATTTTATATAGATAGGTAGATATGATTGGTACCTAAGTGTCAAAGGAAAAATGTAAATATTGGTAATGAATATTCAAAAAAAGGAACAAATAAATAAATAAAGTATAAACCGATTTTTATTTTAAATAAATATAATAAAAACTATGATATAAACTAGAAAAAGACATGTAAAAACAAGCCCAAAGTTCGAAACAAAACAGAAATAAACAAAAGATTTTTTTTAAAGAGATTGAGAAAATTTGAATTTTCATTATTAGGAGAAAAAATTTATAATAAACGATTTGATAAAATTCTTGAATGGATACGGTGTGCTTATATAAAAAGAAAGGATTTTAACGATTTTTTAAAACACGATGAAATTGAATTGCGGTATAATGCGTGCGGTTCTCTTGTGTTCCTAAGAGTATTAATAAGTGAGAGCCTTCAAGTGCTCATCGGCGCACTTGTTTCGAATATAAAAATTTCGGAGAAAATGGAAAAGCGTTTAATGCGGTGGCGTTACCGTTGAAAAAGAAATCATTATGAAATCGGTTTAAAAATATTACAAAATAATAATATATATATATATATATATATATTCAAGTTCATATCTATATATCTATACAAATACATATATATATATATATATATATATATATATATATATATAACAAGAATTGTGCAATTTGTTTTTATATTCATTTCTTTAATTTCATTTCAGTGTCAGCTGCTGTAAAGAACATTTTCTAAAAAATCGTACAAAAAGACACAAATTGAAAAGAACAAATAAACTTCTTTCGAATTCTCAAAGTGCGCGGCTGCGAAAGCTTATCAATATAGATTAGGAAAACATTAAATAATCGAAATCTTCTCATATATTTGTGTGTTTTAAATTATCCTGAAATCGTTGTAACACTTATAAAATAATCTAAAAGAACATACCCGAGCTGTGTGTGTGTAATGGCGTTTTTGCGTACCATTTGTGCTCAACGTTCAACAACAAACTTAGTTTATAGTTATAGCGGCAGTAGCAGCAGCAATAGTAGCAGCCTTGGTGTCGGTGGTAAATATTATTATTTTATTGGTTCGAAGGTGCCCTCAAGCGTTCGCCAATTAAGTTATGATGCTTCTGACGATAATGATAATGAAAGCGAGTTAAAATCTACTTCGTCATCGTCGCGACGTCTTCATCATCATCGTCATCATTTGCAACAAAACCATAATCAATATTTTCAACCTCATCAGCAGAAGCAGCTTTTAGCTAAGGTCCTATTTGCGCCTGTATTCAATCATAGGCAGTTGGTGCACAGCGATGCGGTTAAATCGCAAACTGTAACAGCTGCGACTATTGAAGAGGAGAAAGCAATCCCTAAAAAAGAAGCCCGTTTTCGGCCGCCAGCGCCAAAAATTCCGGAAAATCCTCAACGGGATCCTCTAGACGTTGGCTTCAATGACCCGCTCGCGGCATTCAAGAGCAAAACAACATGGGAGCTAGTACGCGCTTATGTTGTTTATATGATTTGTTCCTTTGAAAAGATTGTTGAGCACAATATGACGGTAAGTCGAGGAAATTGTAAAATTATAAACCTTTTTAACTTTAGCTTGAGTTTTTTTTTTTTTCGTAAAATCAAATCAAATAATGTGAAAACGTCAATGGTAATAACTTTGGTTATTATCTCTTTTACTCTGGCAAACCTCTGCTTTACCATTGAAAATTTTTTATACATTATTTAATTTATCTTTTTTATTTTTAGATTAATTTTATTTTTGCATTTTGATTTGATAAATTCTGAGGCCGCTTTACATTTTGTTTCGTACATTCTTATGAAAAGAAATAAAAATTTACTTAAAAGAATGTCTTAGAAAATTATACATATGCTAATGCATGTCAATGCGATTGTCCATACGTAATGCTACAGAGGCTTAAATTCAAAGTGATATACAAACAACTAACGCCCTCATGCAAAATATTGGAAGTAAAAGTTTCAACTATCGTAGATCGCTATCGTTTATATGTGCAAGTAAGGCATATTCAGATAGACATTCGCCATCTAGATTTTGTATAGGAATATAATTGTGTATTGTGGACCGATCTCTCTCTGTCAAAACGTTAGACTGTGTTGTTCGGAAAGCATTCTATTTAAAATTAATATTTATCTTCGTTCGGTAGTCAATGGCGAAAAATCGGATCTTTGTATAGTGACGTCATGGTTTTCTATTATCTTTTGCTTTTTCTAATGATAAAGCCATGACATACATATGTCTCAAATTTGTCAACTTTCATGGAGGGAGCTCTTTTCCATGCTATCCAAAATATATGTTTAGCTGTGACAATTTTGTCTGCGGCGGAATCAACGTACGGTTTTCATAATTGCGTTGAGTACCGAGAATATTGATGATAATTCAAATTTAACGATGATGCAAATACTTCCTTCTTATGAAATTATGTTGTGGAAAAAAAGTATGGAGGATGCTTCTTTTCTAAATAAATATTCTACGTCACAATAAATTTTTGAATCATTAATTTTTCAAAATTTTTTTTTTATTATTATTTCTTTAACTGTGTGCGTATAACTTCATAAACATAAATAACTGAAGAAAGTCTTTCTCTTAATAATTTCAATCCTCCCTTTTTTGCAAATTTTTAACAAAAGTTCTGAGGACCTAACAGAAGAAAATTTTGAAGACGTTCTCCTATTTGTTTTTAAGTACATGCGTCCTTTTATCTTACTAGCTGTTTAAAGAGCATAAAAAAGAAGAAAATGTTTCCCAATAGTAAGGAAGAGTTAAAACTCAGCCGCTTTAATAAGACAAAAAGTATATATTATTTTTTTATTACTTTAAAAGCAGTCTCATGGAGATATGCAAAAGATAATTAAAATTATTTATTTAGAGAAAGAATTTATAGATTTTCCTAGATTTATAATTAAACATTATATCAGAAAGTCTGTCAATTATTTAATAAGAGAGACAAAGTGAGGGAGAGAGGTGAAGAGAAAGAGTAATTCACTATTGGAGAAAATCTACAAATGTAGAATTTCACAATTAACACAATTTATGAATCATTTGTAGAGAAAAACAACACCATAGCAAGAAAAAATGAGAGAGAGAGAGAGAGAGAGAAAGAGAGAGAGAGAGAGAGTTTTTGTTCATATAGAAAAAGGTTATAAATTTGTCGAAAACACACACCATGTGATTTTTTAAAGAAAATAATAATTTTTTTTCATCTTTATGACTGGTCTAACGACCCACTAAACTTGTGCAATATATATTATATATATATATATATATATATATATATATATATATATTTATGATTTTGTATACATACACATTTAAATGTGAGCTACTATTTATTTGTGTAGGAATGTTTGTTCAGCCATAATTGCGTATAGAGAGAATTACACTCACACTGGCTTATAAAAGAGACAAGCCCCCAAAATTGAACCAACTGCTGTTAGTGAGGTTACTAATACATAAAATTAACAATTAAAGTTAAAGCCAAACGATAACACGGAGAAGGGTTCGTTTTTATTTATGTTTATTTATTGTTTTAAATATATATACGTACGTTTGTGCAGTGGTATGCATATGTACATATGTGTATTCCGATTGTATAAATAAATAAACGAGTAATATTATACATGTATTTACATGTCTAACCGTGAATTCTATGTGGTTTGTGACGTTTTCCAATTTTTTTTCCCGATTATTAGCCTAATAATGCTTACGTTGTTTTTCGTATTGCATGTATAAATAAATAAAAAACATGTTTAATGATTTAATGTATTAGTTACGTCGGCACAAACGTGTGCGAGGAGTTGGTTTTTTTGGGTAAATATTTAGAATTTTTCGTTGCGTTTATATTCATATTGTTGTTCTTTTTAAATAAGTTGTACATTTTTATGTGATTTGTTCTCCTCCCTCTTTTTCTCTCTTTCACCTTCTCATTCTCTCTCTCCCTCTCTCTCTCTTTCTCTTTCTATCTGTCTTAAAGATCATCATCATGATGGTAATGACGATTATACGAGAAAACCATACCAGTTTTGTGGTATTTTTGCATAAATCAGTTTGTAAGTCGTGTAGAAATATACATACACATATTGGATAGATATGTCTGTATAGGAAGATTATATTAATTTTGTTTAATGTTTTCTTTTTTTAATTTTAAAAAAAGCGCTATGACCGCAATAAAATTTAATATGAAAATATTAGTTTGTTCACAACAGTGACCATCGCTGGTACTGAAACACGGTCTTTGAATATTTGAAAACTATTCAGGCATTTCTTTATTAGCACGTAAAGCTTCCCTTATTCCTGTACGAATGAGCTAGGGCTGTTTTCGTGATCCATTATTTCCGACGTGCAATAATTGTTGGCGTTTACTTTCACTTCACTTGTACACTATCAGGAAGGCCGGGCGTATGTTAATTTTGTTAAAAAGTTGGCAACTAGAACCTTCAGAGACGACCCTATGAGCAGTATATATCCTTAAGTAGCTTCAAATTTTCAATCGATTTAGACCTATCCATTTGGCTGTTTGTCTGCGCAACGCCTGTCATAAAAATTCTTGTGGTCGCAAAAATCAAGATTTCGTCAAAAACTGGAATTTGAAATTCTTTTATGTGGTATTGGTATTGGAAATTGATCAAAGGAATTAGGAGGACTTCTCAAGTTTGTTGGATTTTTTTACTTTTGCTCATTTTTACGTATACCTTATGAGTCATTCTATAGTATCTGTACAA
Organism: Glossina pallidipes; assembly: GCA_000688715.1. Lineage (NCBI taxonomy): Eukaryota > Metazoa > Arthropoda > Insecta > Diptera > Glossinidae > Glossina > Glossina pallidipes. The sequence goes on along the minus strand of JMRQ01006280.1, from coordinate 423,031 downwards.
AAATGGAAAAAACATTCATTTATCGAAAATTAATTTTTTTTAAGGAGAAAGTGGTGAGGGCATAAAAGATTCGGTCAAAATCGTATGTAATTTTCTTATTTGTTTTAATTTTTAAAATATTTTAAATTTATACCTAAATACATACACACATATATATATATATTTTTGGCCTTACGTGTCTTCCGAATTTTTTATAAAGATTTGTAAGTATAAGGTTGTGAAAATTTATCGATTGGTTGTTTGTGATTGGCACGTGTTCGTTATTTTTGGCAATTTCTTAATACAGAAAAAAAAACATGTTTTACTTTGTTTGCTAAAATGTCAAAGAGCTAAGAGCATTTCATTGGCATAAGAACAGACTGTTGGTCTTGTGAATTCTATAATTATCTATTGTTGTGCAAGTTGTTTTTATAAATCATATTGCTCTTCTTTTTAAACACTAGCGAGTTTGTTTGTGACTCTTTCGGATTTTGCGACTTATTCTTTATCCCTTGTGATCTAGATGTATGGACATTGATAAAAATATTTACTGTAATGGCGACTTTTAAGCATATCTTGCAGAAAGATCCGAAGTAAAATAATTCCACGCGGCTCATCGAAGCGTTGTTGAATACATTTTCTTGAGTTGAAGAGCAATCAAGTTTTATTCAAATGCCTAGTATATAACTTTTTTGCTTTTCACGCCCGAAATCCTATGTAATGGTTAGTATCTATATACGCAAAATCCATTATAGAGAGTGCTAATGATGCACGGTGCATATTACATTCACGTTTGTTAAAATGACTTCATAAGAATGCATTTGTCTTCACCTCGGTACATTCAGAATTGCCGAAGAATGAACGGTGTAGTAGCTTCTTATTGTGGACAAAAGAACACTTCCTTTTCAGTAGCAGTAAGCGGTTTTTTAACTTTGGGCGGATATATGTAGCACTTAAAGTGATTTAGAATAGATCTACCCTTCATTATATTGATCGATTCTGAATCATTTTCTGAATCGTTTGCGTTGAAGGACGAGCCCTCTTGAAAATGGATTAACTGATGGACCATTTTTTTCAAAACCCTGCATCCATACCATCGTGCCTACTAAAAGTAATCAGTTATATGGCAAAAACGTGTAATTTTCAATATTTTAGGATAAAAACCGGTTCTTAATAATTGCCTGATATAAAAATGATCAAATTCGTGCCCAGTAGATCTGTTTTCTGGAAGCCATCCATATAAAACTTCTCACCAAATATAGGCAAAAAAAATTGGGAAAAAAATAGGCGAAGAATAATATGAGAAATTAATTTTCTAAATTTGGACCGCGTTCTCGTTCCCGGCTTGAGCCCAACCCCATGTAGAGGGTTCGTCTTTGCATGGAAATATGGTGTAATGTTTAGTATTTTATCACGAAATTGGTATTGGTGGTATTGGTGGTATTGCATCGACCTTCGTTGGCTATAATGTTTTTGCTTGTTTTAAATTTAATATAAATAAATAAAATATATATATACTTAGGTATATTTGATATTCACTTTTGTAACGGTATTGCCAAAGTGGCATCAGGTTTCAGAGATTTTTTGATTTGTAAATAATAAAAAATCGTAGCTTTTAATTTTTCTTTAGTTCTTGCTCGGGCGAAGTCGGGCCTTTTTCACTAATTTTTGTTTTGATTAAATTATTAAATTATTAAATAATTTTAGAGAACATGTATACACGCCTTTGAAGAATGATATGTATAGATCTGAGGGATGATATGCACTAGATCTATTCATCTATATGTAACGCCTTAAAAATATGCAACAGAGATCGCCAAAAGTGTGCATACCTTAGACTACCGTATTATTCTAAATTCATAAATCCGTTAGTCCATTTATATGGATGTCACTGTGCGTGGAACGCTTAAGGCCTCAAAAATTTAGATATTAAAGTGAAGATATAAATATGTAGTTGTTATTGATGGGTTGCTTACGACCCAGCTAATAATGAGAAGTAAAATATCTTACGACTTTTATTTAAAACATGGGGCGAATACATTTTTAAGCAGTCGAAAAATGGTCATGGTTAGCCCACCGACACTTCTGATGATTGATGCGTACTAAATACTCCCTATTAACTAGTATCTAGAAAAAGAGATCTTTCGTCTTTGGGCCAACACATGTCTGTGTACCGAATTTCATCAAAGTATCGCAAAAATTGTGCTCCGTGTAGGTTGAACACAAAAATAGAACGCGGGCGGATGGACAGACAAGCTTAAATCGTTTTAAAAAGCGATTTCATACCAATCGATATAATAAACTGGCGCAGGGTATTGAAAAGGTCATTCTTCCACGCACGGGTAAATTTGTTGATCCAAAAATGAACAAAATTGCTGAGTATATAGATATGGAAAAATGAATTTTTTCTTTTTATGTAAATATTAATGCATGAATATTTCGTAAAACCAATTCTTTGTTTACCTATTGAATATTAAAGGAAGAGGTGAAAGAAAAGGATTGTTTTTCTTTTTCACGAATTTCTGTAATGAAACCTTTCAAGACTCAGAAGTTACTTGACAAAAAGGAAGAATAATTTTTTGAAATATCCCTCAGCAACAGATGTACTCTCAACTGGTGCAGGATTTCGATCGGTCGTGTTTGCAATGTTTACAGAAAGTGAGAGATTTTTACCTATTTATAATAGATGTTGACGGGTGAACAAAACCGTGTCAAGGCGAATGCATATACCGTGTATATATAGTACCCGGAATTTATTATGTTGAAGACTCTCGTGAAAGATATCGATGTTTCTCTTCTTCTATTCGTTGATAGCTGTTTTGCTGCCTCCCTGAGGTCTACCCACTTAGGGTATTTGTTTTATATTTTTATACATATTTATGTATATTTTTATATATACTATAAAATTAATAATAACGATTTCGCTTGACTTTTCGCGAAATGCTTAAAATCAAATTCACGCAATGGTTTGAACGAACCCGTTTTGACGGGAGGAGGAGCACTAACAAAGTATAATAACGGGGGCATATGAATGATATAAGAAAAGCTGGCATTCGAAGATGTCCAGGATATGTTAGATGATTTATTCCTGTTCTGTGTTCGATCTTCATCGCCTACGAATAACAAAAACGCTTATAAAATTAAGTGGATAGCGCTTTAAGGAGTAAATGTATTGTTTAATTTTCGTAACATTCTTACTGGTATTCTTGGCATCAAGATAACGTGCCATCGAGTTAAGCCATTTTTATGGCGTGGCTTTTTAACTAAAAAACACTCGAACGGTCTGATTGAAGGAACATCGCTGATTGCTTTCTCTTTCTTTACCTACTGCCGAAGGGCTCTGCCGAAGGGTCCTGTCACACTTAAAAGTGTATTCGCTTAAAAGCCTCAAACCTACACTTCTTTCAGGCAGCTTGCGAAAAATTTCTGAAAGACTGCGTCAACCACTTAGTAAAACATCGGTGTTGTATCATTTGAAGACAAACAAGTGTATTCGTTGAGAGGGCTCGAAGTCATACTTCTTTCAGCAATTTGCATAAATCATTGTACGATATACTTTTGGCCCGACACGATTTATTTCTATCGTAATGTCCCATTTTTAACAATTCCGGGTACATTCTACACAACATTTACATAATACATAGCTGTCTTAATTGTTCATAATCAAGCTCGTAGTAAACACAGCTGGTGTGTACTACAGTTTTCAGTTCATTGTTTCAGTAAGCTTCGAGTAGTATATTTGTGTGTTTCAAGTAAATGCGCTCTCATATATAGAAAATGGGATAATTTTACCTAAGAAGATATTTAATAAAAAAAATGTAATTATGTTACTATTAAATTATAATAAATGGTACTTGGTAGTTGCCTTATTATGGGTGACTACTTCTCCAAGAAGTTTGCCCTGAACAAGTGTGTTTATTAGTGATTAGGTTTTTAAATATGTCATGTTAAGAAATCTCTAATGTGTGCCTAAAAGGTGCATTTGCATGCCTATTAAATTTTCACCCATAAAGCTTGCAGATGTGTGTCTGGTTGTGTGCGAAATTCCCCCACAGTTTCAAATTGTATTCAAATTTTATTGAATACCATTCAAGTACAATTCAATGACAATGACGACAAGGCAATGACAAAAAATGTGTCTACATACATATCCACGGTCTTTAAAATCTAGCAATTGTCATGAGTGAAAGACAACAAATTTTTTGCTTTTTGTTTTTTAACGGCCACCGTAGAGCATGCATCAACAAATAGCGCATAAAAACTAGACGATATATTCTTGATCATCTCACACATGGCCTACCGGTTTAAGTATGTCGAACCCTTCGCCTCTCTACGGTAATTACAACTATAATACATAGATTTCGAGGGTTCTATGTACAGAATGTAAAAATTAATCATTTTTTTTCAAAGAAACGACGGCTAGCCCTTCATTTCTTCTGCGGATCTGTCTGTTTTCTGTGTATGTGTGTCTTCTTGAAACTGAAAACACGGATCGTTTTGGCTTAGAGACCTCAAAAGATCTTTAGCTGAGACAAGACTGCCTACCTTTTGGGTAGTCTCAGTCAAGTGCTCGACTTTCTTCAAGCTTGTACTAACGCTCATAGTAAAAAGAGAAAACAAATGACAAAAGCGAAAGTACAGTTATCTTAATTTAATATCAAGGATTAGGCTTGAAAGTGGGCAAAAACTCACATACTGTCAAAATATTTTCATTTAAATTTCGAAAAAGATCGATCAGTTGAAGCATGGCTCTTGGCGTTCTGATCGGTCATAAGAAATTAAAAAGACAGACAGGCTTAAATCGTTTTCTCAGTCGATCGTTGCAATAAAGATTGGGTCTGGCTCAAATCCTTCTGGATGTTGCATACATTCGCATAAACTTAATATGCGCTTGTATCACAGGTGGGGTACGGTAAGACAATGTGTATTCTTATTAAAGCAGTTTTTATGTGTGTGTGTGCAATTTTATTGCGTGTGGGTGTCATTTTTAGTATTTCAAAGGATAATCATCAAGAAACGCTCCCAAATCAGATTGTCCTGCGAAGTCCTGCAAACCACACAGAAAAAAGTACCTTATAACTTGCTATGTCTCGTATCATGTTGCTCAAAATACGACTATTGATCAATTCAAAGTTCTGGACCGATTTGATTATTGTCACCCATCTATTATTCTATTATGTTGGCAAACGTTCGTTGCATCGTAAAACTTAGGACAGAAACCTTCTTATATGATTGTTGCGAATTAACTTTGAAAATGGACGCGCTTAACAACCAGACGAAATAACGTGCAAGCAAGCGAACAACGGTTGCTATTGTTTTAAAAGTTAGCATAAACATTTATGGGGGGAACCATTTAAAATATATCAACGAGATGTGTGATTTGGCTAAAAATACCTTCCGATAGAAAATATAAGAGAGAGAGAGAGAGAGTGAGAGAGAGGCGGGAGAAGTAGATGTGAAACCTGGTACAAGTGTTTCGTAAAGCGACTTAAAAAACGAGCAACATACGTCAGATTGATTAAGACTGCTATTCCTATCATTCGGTGTTAATGATTTCAACAGTGGGGTGGGATGATATCAAAGATTCGCCCAACCCGAAATGTAACCTTTTTTACTTTCACTGTTTCACGTTAATTTCGATCGATTTTATAAATAATGTTTTTTTACGTAAATAAACATTGATTGCTCAAGGTAACCGGACCAGTAATGCGAGCAAATATGCACAATTCATACGAAGATGAAATAATGCATAACCGGCAGAAATTTTTCTCTCGTTTTTTACAATGAAGCATCTTTTGCATTGCTTTTTGCCCCTTTTGTTTTAAATTTCAAATCGTCTCACTCTCATGATTCTTATAAAATGTTTAAAAATTTCCATTGCTCGCTCATTTTTGTTAAACCCATTTTTCAATGGAAATACAAATGCATTAGTAATTTAGATCCGCAACTTGACACAAATTTGATGCGTTCAACGTTATATTGAGTTAAATATGAACTCTGCTAAGCATCAAAAAAGTTGTTTGACAAAAGGACTAACGACATGAAAATCGAAAGTTAAACAATGAAATCATTATTATTTCAGCTATGTAGGTTTGTTGTACAACTGAATACATATCTGTTTACTCATGCAGGTTAAAAAAACTAGTAGCGTATTTACATTCGTTAGCCAAGGTTATGGACTCTAATACATTTTTCATACAATTCAATCTCCTAAACACACATACTATATGTGTATATACAGAATGCATTCTTAACCAATGGTAAATAATTGAGCTGATGTGGGTCAACCGTCCGTTTATACGTTAGCCTGGCTTCCTTGGATACCAAGCTCAACAAACTCAAGCAGGAGGTTGATCGAAAGCATTTTTATGCTTGATTTTCTTCGAAATGTAGGTAAGATATAAGTCGAGTCTTAATCGCACGATCTTGTCTTTGAAGCGCGCTAACAAAGTTAGTATATTTTTGCATTGGACTTATAATAATAAAGTAAAAGCAAATCTGAATATGTTGTTGTAAATAAATTGCGAGATATTCTAGATAACCATTTAGGAGAAAGAGAGAGAGAGAGAGAGAGAGAGAGAGAGAGAGAGAGAGAGATCTGACATATATACTTATTAGAGATATTAGAGATGTGATAACATAAAAGAGTTATATTCGATTTATGCCGATTTGTGCTTTTTATTTTAAACCAACATATGGGAAATAACCATAATAAGCGATGTATCAACTGGCTAATTGGGACAACTTTTCATGGAAATTTCTTAATAATTGCTCAATATTTATATAACGTTTTTTATCATAGATTTCAGTTTATTTTTCGTACTTTAGCTGAGAGTACCCTCTTTAACAGAGCTCTGTCACATCATATTTGTTCCCTTAAAATAATTGACATTTTCTTCCTAAGCCGAGAGAGACTGGTTTGAGCACAAATCAAGCAGAAGTAGAATAATAGAATGGAACAAAATCGAATGTGGTTGCACTTTTATTTTAACAGGTGTTTTAACACATGCTTCAAAAGTATTTTTTCCGAAAAACAGGGGGGGGCATTCAGCCGCTTTTACGAGCAGGTGAATGCAAAAATGAAACCCAAAAAAACCCAGGGTAAACTATGTAAGAAAATTGTAGCCACTGAAAGCCGACCCTTAGATAACCTACACCATTTCGCCCAATACTATTTTTTATTTATATTTGTAATAAAAAAATGAATTTTTGTGTCAAACACCTTATTATTATTTGGCATAAAATACTAGAACTTAGTTTTTATTGTTATAGAAGCACTTATTTTTCACGAGCATTCTTGTTTTTATTCTTGAGATCAGAAAAATACACCTACGTAGTCGAAATATGGTACGATTCATTTCTATGTTAAATTGTTATTGTGGTCCAATTTTTACTGGGAAGTCTTAAAAATTAGATCGTCTTGCCATGTAAAGGCTCAACTTTCATAGAAACTGTTACATGCGAAGCCGCTCAGAACATCCCTTTCTCCGATCCAAATTTTTGACAACAATATTTAATGTCGAAATACTATTACTCTGCTACTTTTGTCGAGAAATTCGGAAAATTGCAAATTTTTTTTAACGCAACGAAGGAGGAGAGCGGTCGTATAAAGCCTGCAAACTATTTCAAAGTGTGCGACCTTGAGCTTTAACCAAAATAATAAAAAAGAACTGGACAAACAACAGACCGACAGACATGCTTTAGTTAATTTAGAAAATGATTTTGAAACGATCGTTATAACCAAGGGTGATTTTATCTTAAAGCTTTTCAGACGTTACATACATCCGCATAAACTTAATATACCCCACACAACAAGTGGTTTCGGCCGTGCTAACTCGCCCTACAATATAAATATCACAATTTGGTTATCACGGACTTTCATTCATTACTACTTCAACACACAACAAGAACAAGAACAAGATAGCAACTAAAATTCTTATGTTTCTATATAAAAACTTTTTCCTTTGAACGTGAAATAAACTTCTTCTTTTCTTTTTATGCCTTTCATGATCTCCTTAAATGCTAAATGCATTTAAAACATGTAAAATTACTAGAGTGGCACGCAGCCCACCATTAAATACCCTACAATGCTTCATTTAACGGGTTTTCAAAATAAGGTGTTATACGGAAACCGATCGAAAAAGTGTGTATATCAAATTTTACCAAAATATCCCATCCCGGCTTGTATATTGAACACACGAGGACAAGACGGACAGACAGGAAGACAAGTATAATAACAAACTGGATCTATATCAAGTCCTTCTGGGTGCTGCGTACATCCGGGCAAATTCAATATACCCTTGTACCGTAACTGATGCAGCGTGTAATAATAATATGGAATCAAAACGTTTTGACAAATTACCTGCCGTTAATTATTTTTTTAATTTAATTTACGCACGCACAAACACACGCTACAAATTCATATTCACTGTATTTACGTATATTATATATGGCTGGCTGGTTGGCTGGTTGGCTGGCTAGCTGGCATACCTGCAACAAACAATCGCATTGTTGTATAATTTTTGTGTTATATATTCAAAGACATTCGATTTCGTGAAATAATAGCGAGCAATTCTGATGGAAATATTTTAGTTTTTATTTAAATAATTCATAATTTATTGTTGTATAGATACTTATTGAACTGTTGTTTAACAAAATTGTGATTTGCTTTTTGCAAAAAACAAAAAAATTAATAATAAGTAAAATTTATTTAGAGAAACGATTTCAAAATTTTTCGTATTTTTTTTTTTTTTAAATTTAAAAAAAAAAAAAAAAAAATAAAAACTAAAACTACAAAAAAAAAAAAAAAATAACAGTAAAACAAAAAAAACTATAAAAATTGACAGCTCATGAAATTGGCAAATCGTGTATTGGGAAATAAATTGTTTACAGTCCTCATGAAGGCAACATTCTATGGACACTTTGTGGCCGGGGAGGATCAAATCAAAATCATACCAACCCTTGAAAGGTAATTAAACGATTTAAACAAATTATTAATGCCGTTTTTTCTTCTTTTTTTATTTTTGTATTTTTCCCTTTTCTTTTCTGTTCTTTTATTTTCTTCTTAATTTATATGATAATGATGATGATGGCTTCTGTAAAACAAAACAACAAAAAACAAATTATTTAAATATAAATACTCATCACATACATCCTGCACCAAATAAATGTTCGATTGATTGATTGATTGATTGATTGATACCTGCACAACGCTGCAAATATACCGTTTTTACATGCGTTTACAAATCGTGGGGTTGCTTTCTTACCTTAAACACGTCCTCTATCTTTTGCTCTACTCTCCTACCTAAAAAAAATAATCTAAAATCAATTTCGATAAAATAAAAAATGAAAACAAACAAACAAACACGAAATGCAACAAAAGCTGTTGAAAATTGCTAAAGCTGTTTTGGGTGATAAACTGTTCGAAATGTTAATGAAATCCACATTTTATGGTCACTTTGTTGCCGGCGAGGATCGTTGGAAGATTATACCAACGCTTGAGAGGTTTCATTTATTTTCAAATTTCTGTTTTTTTTATTTGCTTACTACGTTTCGAACTGAATTAACCCAGAAAATTCAGTTGGAATGTGTGATAATAAACGTTTGCATGACCCAATGGCATGTTCTTCACATCCGCTCCCATTTATCCTCACTCTCATACCAAAAAAAAAGAGTGTTAAAAAAATTTGCAAAAAATTGAATTTGTTTTCTCCAACCTTCTAACAAAAACTATTGGCAATATACCCATTTACAAATTAAGCGTTCAGGCCATAATTTGATTTTGCAGCTCAAATCAAAATTTATTGTCATCTTTTGTTATTGTAAAATAATTTATGTTTCACTGTATTTTCGTTCAGGTGTCATTTAAATAATCTTTTATTGCAATTTTCCATCAAAGTCATTGTAATTGTTTTGAGCTCTCTAAAACCACAGTTCATTATTGGATTCATAACCAATTTTAGCAAAGACGTGAACAAACCTAATATCCATAAATAAAAATGCGGAAAAGTAATGAAAAGGTTCCCTTTCCCTATTCAGTTGAAATGTCGAGTTTTCTTAATAACTAACGCAAACTATTCGGAAAGATTCATCGGCTTTATATATACGATCGACAAGTTATCGTACATCGTATATTTTATAAATTATTAGTTGAATAATATTTTCAGGAGGTTTACTAATGTCTCTTCTCCAGGTAACACACTGTATAAGGAGACTATAGAAACAATCTTTACATGCTTGGTCTTTTTTGTGGGCAATTGTCGATAACATTTGTCGATAAGTTTTAAATGCATGGCATTTTAACGTAATGTATACCCACTTTCATTTTTAAGGACAGTTAGTTTTTATTAGGATTTTTCTGTGTAGAAAATTAGTTTAGAAAAACTCGATAACCAAAATAAAAAAAATGTAAGTGATATCGGTTTTTTTTCTTGAGGAACCACGTATAGCATATATCTAAAATCCACACAGATCTTAGCTAAGTAAGAAAGTAGCGATGAATTGTGTGCACACATTTGTTTTGCTTGGAGTTTTAGTTGTTTAACTGATTTGTTTGCGATTTTAAAAACTCCAATAATAGAACGGCTTCAGAATCAGACATAAGTTCCTATAAATGCATCGTAAAAAGTTTTTCTTTCATTAGCCGCAATGATTCCTTGGCCGCAATGATTGTTTGGCATGCAGCTCCGCTATGCTTGTATACCTTCGCAAACATGCAAGTTAATCAAATTTGTCTCATATAAATATCTTACAAAATGATCGCAGTGACGGTCAAGAATGCCAAGAATGCCGACAAATCGATAAATTCGCCGCCAAAAATTCTCGTCCGTACAGCTACAATGTTTTCTTCTTGCACCTCTGGTTTGCACTTCTTGCTTGTATTTCTACAGCGCTTATCAGTGTGAAATGTAATAAAAGAAAAATGCGAACGGAAATATTGTGCGCATAGGTAGGCGACTAAGTAAAAATCGCGGCTACCAAGCCAGTGTTCGTGGATTTGAAACTCAAGTTGGTCTTAGCTATAGTGAATGCTTAGCCGGGAAAGGTAGTATTATAACACACCCACTAAGTTGCGGCCACCGTCTCTCTATCTCTTTCTTCAATCGGATCGGCGATCGGAAATTAGTACTATACTGTGGATCGAAGGACAAGTTTTTGGAAACAGAATTTTAGAAAATTCGCCAAACATGCAAATGATTGAGTCTCTGTAACGCTATCATATATATATACACTAAAACACACGTATATATATATATAACACTAACGATATATATATTGAGAGCAATGCGTTCATTAAAGAAATTGAGAAAATATTTATTCAAGCGTAGAACTTTTCTAATGTAATCAGGAGTCATCTACCTATCTATCGATTAAAACATAGGCATACGCGTACGCACAGGTGTGCATACACACACATACATATGTACACACATACGAAGTTTAATTATAAATAGGGCAGGCGACAACTCATATGCAGCATAGCCTACGCGCAGAGAAACTACTGCATAGCAAATATTTTATACGAAAGTTTGAAAAAAATCAAAGGCTTTCTACGCTGAGAATTACATCAGCCTAGCGAAAGGTTTCAACGTCAGCTGCAGCAGCTTTGGCAGGCATGTTATCCACCGAGCTGCCGCTTAAGGAGCAGCTCTATGTCCGCAACGTCAAACAGGAAGAAGATAACGGGGACATCCGCAAAGTTAAAACAGCGGTTCGATAGAGTACGTTAACGGAATGGCAATAACAGCACAAAAGGAACGTGGACGTACACCGTTGTCCCGAATCTTGAAAAATGGATGGGAAGAAAATACGGAGAAGTCAATTTCTTCCTAATCTAAGCTTTGATTTGTCACGGAAATCTCTTGAATTATTTGTACCGTTTGAATTTACTTTTTCTTCTTCTTCTGTTCGGGTTGGTCATAGACATAGGAGTAAGCTTTTCGGATCTGTGCAAATAGAAATGGCATTTATTTCTTTTGCAAAAATTTACAAAATGATTTCTTTATATTTAGGAGATAGATAAAGTCGTTAAAATGATTTAATTGAAAACAAAGTGCTTTGGAAGGACTCGGACATTTTCATCGCAGAGGTTTTCGATGCTTAGATTTAGAAAAAAAACTTTGTGCTTTGTGGTATTCATCTTCCGCCTGTTTTATCTATATTTTCCTTTCTCCCTCTTTCTCTCTGTCGGTCTCTATATTTTTTTCAAAGTTCATGTTTTTGCTAAATACCTTTACATTTCATTACTTTTCCAGTCATCTTATCTAAATGTAATAAACTCGTCAGAAATTGGCCCTGGACTCATTTCAAAATTTGTCATACAATCATCAGTTACTTTTGTTGAATATTCAGTATATAACTTAAATGGATTTTTATTTATTTATTTATTTTTTTGATTAATCCTCATTTAACATTTTGTTTTAAATATTTTGCAAAGCGAAAGCAATATTGTTTTTAACAATATTTCTTTTTTTTTAAATTTTTCGACGATTTTCCAGACTCCGTTCATTTGGTGTTAAACCAATTCTTGATTACTCGGTTGAAGAGGATATTTCTCAAGAGGAAGCCGAGAAGCGCGAAGTTGAGTAAGTAATTTTTTAAAATAATTTCCAGGAAATATCAAAATTTGTATTGATACCCAAAAAAATATATAAATTTGCCTTGTTTTCCTCTTGCCCACCCCCCGCCTCTCGCCTACTTACAGAGCTTCGACTTCAACTTCGAGTTTTGTAAATAAAGAAGATGCGTTGCCTCAATATCAAGTCGATAAAACCTTTGCCGATCGTCGATATAAAGTCAATAGCGCCCGTACATATTTCTACTTGAATGAAGCCACTTGTGAGCGAAATATGGAAGTTTTCATTAAGTGCTTGGAAGCAGTTGCAGGTAAATGCAATAAAATTTCTTTGATTGCAATAATAATTACAAGCGAAAAAAGAAGAACAAATTTTTTTATTAAAAGAGAGAAAAGTAGAAAAATGTTCTGCATGCGAGAGTTTAAATTTTAATTAAAAGTTAAATGATTTTTCAAATGTTTAAACGGTTTAACGACTGTTTTTTTTATTTATTTATTTATTTATTAGTTTTTATTTTTTATCATACATATACCCAGTTCTAAGTTATTAAAATTTAAATAACTTTTGTTCATTTAAAAAAAAAAACAGTTGTTAGTTTATAAAATATATGAATACTCAACCATAACGTGCCTTAATTAACGAAATGAATTTATTTATTCATTTCAACAATTGTTTAATAATTTTAAAAAAAATTATTTAAAACCAGATACAATAAGTATATTAAATAGAGTGCCAGTCAAAAAATAGTTACTATTTCATTACAAAGGAATTTGAAATTTGAATTACGATTGCATTCGCAAGGCTTTTTAATTAAAAAATGCATTTTGCTTCATTTTGTTTTTTATCGTTGATTTGCTGGCGCAAAACAACTGTTAAAATTATCGGTTTTTTTTTTTGTGAATTTAATTTAAATCTTTTCTGATTGCCGTTACTTTTAAACGAATTCAAATCATTTGCAAATATTATGTCCTTCGAAAGCAATTTTCTCAGTTGTGATGACCTTAAGTACTACTCGCATTGCTTTTGTACTTTCGTTTTTGAACTTTTTTAACGACTTATTCAAGTGTAGAGCGTTTCATCAAGAGCGCAGTTCTACACCTTGGCTTGGCCTTCATTTCATCGTATATGCGGCATATGCATGTAGCATATGCCTTTCATGCGAATCTCATTCTTTTATTTTGTCATGAAAATATCTAATTGTTCAACAAATTAGTTCCCGGTGTACGTATTTGCTGAGAAATATGCCCAATCGCGCCATCCTCACGCCATACTCACGCATACAGTTATACTATTGGTCTTCTCTTAACGCGCGTTCACTAACGCAAAGAGCTTCATTTTGACATATTGCGAAATCAAAATAAACTACAGACCTCATAACAGACCTCATAACATAACCTCAAAAAGTTCAGTTACGGGTGGGTATGTTAAGTAGCAATTTTTTAATGGCTCAGATGCTTTTCTTTGTACTCATTACCGATGGGTCCGGCATATATTCATTTTATAAAAAATTTTTGCAACATCTGGCAAGAGCCAGTGATCTGCTAAATATGACTGCGTCGATGTGTAATGTGTGGTAATCAGACAGAGACAGATCGTGAGAATATACCCTAATCGGAAGATGCTTCCATCTGATTTTATTGGAAACGGAAGGACGCACGGAAACGTTCATCGTCCTAATACTAAAAGCTTCTGCAAGTAATCTTGTAAACCAATATCTAGCCTTCCGTAACTTATTGTATTTTCACTCGAAGCCCACATAATCATTTTCGTAGCGTTCTATATGCTAGATACTAGTATAGTAGCGTATACTAGATTCGTCCCCCGTTTGTACGAGTCAGAAGTACATACCCCAACAGAGGTGCCATAAAGAATATAGACAGAGTAAGCTTCTGAGTTGATTTAATTAAGTCGTGGTCATATTTTCCTTTGCCTATCTTCTGCCGGAACGCCGTCACGACTGTAAAATTGAAGTAGGAAACTGAATCTTGGCATCTACAGTCCGCTAATTGAAGACCGCTAAAAGCCTAGTTTTGAAAAAGAACAGCAACTGCAGTGCGTTTGCAAATAAAAACTTGTACTTTTAACTTGCAATAACCTATAAGAGACATTGACATAAGTATTTCTCTTAAAGCCGGCGAAGAGGCCAATGCCATGCCTCATTTAAACAATATTCTCGCGAGTTTTATTGTGATCACTGGCTTTTCTTTTGAGACACGAATGTACCTTTTCTACTTGTCACTGTACTTTATCGGAGGTTGGAAAGACACCGCCCTTTCATACACACACACATTCTCGAATTGCGATAACCGAAAACGATACGTTTTACCTACTCATTCCATTTATCCACTAAACGGTGAGAGAGTCTCCAAGCAAAGGTCAGAGACTTCTGCCCGCACATGCCAATTATACTTTAGCCGTGCCTGGATGTAAGCGGAGTAAATGGCAGAGAGATATCGACTGCAGTCGACAAAATTGGCGACGCTTTAATAAAGCGAAGATCTTGAGTGCCTCTTTCGACTTTTCAATTGTATGTTTTGTTCAACGAACATCATTTTGCATCCTTTGTGTCCGAGCGCAGAATACCGAGCGGTGCCCGTTCTCCTACATCAAAATAAGTAATCAAACAACTTTGCACGACTTGCAACACGTATTAAATACGTATATATTTTTGTAAAGGTATATGAAAGAGCAGAGCAAGAACGTAATTCATTGACTTGAAAATGGCTCACGTGACACGTGTTCACAATTAACAAATCAATTTGCGAAATGATGAGGTATCCAAAGATTATTGCTTTGTTTACTACCTGTTTTTTAAACAAATTCAAGCAAAGAAAGACGAAAATATATTTGCCCTCGGTCCAGTTTAGATTGTCAGTAAAGCATACAAAATGTATGACAATGTATTTATATACATATAAAATAAAATAAAACACTTTTAGACTCAGTTATGCATGTCTTTATAGATGTTTTCTCCTTTAATAAGCACACAGTAACAGTATCCCATGAGCAGATCACTCGAAACATTTTTGTTTTGTTATTATTTTCAATATAATCCGCCATGAGTTTTTACATCATTTACTTAACTTAGCGATGTGTGTGACATTACAGAAATTATCAGAAGAAAATTGTATTATTTTGATAAATATTGAGGCTAAATTAATATGAGCTCAACAGACCCTGCAACTGTCTTCATTAGACGAATTTTATTATTATTCTTGTTCGTATTATTATTATTATTATTATTATTATTTATTTTTGTTTTTTCTTTTTTTCGATATGCCCCATTTAAGTTAAGTGTGAGAATTTAAATAAATTTTTCATTTAATTGAGAGAAAATTTAAACAAAACAAACGTGCATCTTTCATAAATTTTTTGACTAAATATTTAATACGATTTAGTTTACAATTTATATATTATTGATGAAATTATCTGACATTTTCAAATTCTCAATGCTATAGAACACGGCTGAGCGCATGAGGTATTTAGGTATTGTCTTGGCCTACACACTTTAGTTAATCGATCAATAAGATTATTTCGGAAATTCGATCGGCTTACCTAAGTACGAAACTTGTGTGCGCTAACAAAGTCGTTAACATCCTCTTTTGCTTCATTGTAATCAATACATGTAGCTATTACTGAGGTGAAATTTTCAGTTTTCGTAAAGCAAGGAACACTCTAAGGGCAACCAAAATGATGGATGGACAGACATACAAATATCTTTACGAACTAGACTCAAAGCGTAGTATATACTCTATGATTTATGTTGTGATGCCGTAGAGAGAAGATTGATAGTTTTATACGAGTTTTTTTATCGAACTAACTTAGGTTTAATACGCTACTTTATTTAGTAAGCACAGAAGTTCATACACCTGATTAAATTTGCCCTCCCTTAGATTGCACTACCTCCAGTGTTTATCTCTGCAACTAGAAAGTCAACCGATAAAGTTGAGCGCGTGCAAGTATACAATAGAGACACATTTATAGGGACAGATTTTATTGTACATTTTATAGCGTTAAACTTATTCTTATTGTACGTGCGTCGTCATTTTTCCACCTCACGTAATATTTTTTAACCCTCGTAAAGTTATGAACATTCGGGTATCAAATTTCGTCAAAATATTTCAAAACTTGCGACCTGTACTTTGGACACAAGAAAATCAGGCAAGCAGCCGGAGAGACACTTCTGATACACTTCTTCAGACACTTTCTGAATTAATCGGTATAAGAAAAGGTGGGCGTATCTGAAGTCCTTCTGGGTGTTGCGTACATTCGCACAAACTTAATGTACCCTCGTATCGCAAGTGTCGTGGGGTATAAAAAGTGCGAAGACGGAATTCACTTTGAATCGTATCTTGATTATCTAACATCTTAAGTGAATATTTTTAATGATGTGGCGGCACAATTATTAAAGGCACAGACCCACTAAGCTACGGACACTCTACTTCTCTTTTCTTCTTTCCCCTTTCATCCTAATCATAATGGCATTCGCATGCATAGGCAACGTTCCTGAGCAATTGATGCTTATATTGCGGTTGCGGTCATAACTTAACCGTTCATTGATTAACTTTAGCACTTTCCATGCACGTCGATCTGTAACATCTCACCTGCGACGTGAATCCATAAAAATGAAAATTTTCGTTTAATTTCTAAAAATCTCAAATCATTTCCTGGAGATTATGTCCGTAAGTATGCTGTCGAATAGAAGATTGATTTCAACATTTTCTACAGGGCAGAACAAAAGTGTTCCGTTGATCTAACTATTGTTACCTTTGGCCTGATCGCATTACCTACCAATGAATGCTATTTGATGTACACTTAAAATTTTAATTGAATTGAGCTTCGATTTTAATAAAATGCTTCCACTCGCCTTACAAATCGTTATTAATACCGTTCATGTTTATTAAAATGACAGACAAAGAGTAGTAAACCTATCCACCTAACGCCGGATAACCGCTGTAGCGCTTCAGCACGTGATTACTTTGCCTGTGCGGATATCATAAAATCTAACACGCAATTGGAATGCATCATGTAAAGAAGCAATCCTCGAGAAGTGAGTGTGTGTTGACTAGTTGTATATATTAAAAATCGAAATAAATTTCAGTTATAGGCACATAATTGCTTGCAGAGGGGAATAAGGAGAATGAAAACACTATTCAACACACGCACTTGAAACTATATATGCATACGATTGATATCTACATAATAAAGATTAAGTAGCGCTAGCGTTCTATTTGCCAAAAAAAAAAAAATAAATAAATTTATCATGATTTGTAACGAAGTTATGGGCGGAGTGAGTGAAATTGATCAGAATTTTACATCTACTTGTTGTCTCTTGTTGCTATGAAATTCTCTAAAATGGTGGTGGAGTAAATTATATTCTGTTGGTGTGGGAAGTGGGGAGTAGTAATATACGTTTCTAATTTTTATATACACACATTAAACCTTCGCACAATATGGTTTCAAGCCCGAAATATCGGACATCTATGAAACGATTGCTTTTGTGCAATATTTGAATAAATACATCGTTTAACTTCATGGTCTATTATTATTTTCTATATTATATTTTTATTTTTTTATTTTTTTAAATTAATTTACCTCTTGCTACTTTTATTTTATTTGCACAAGAAGAGAATTTAATGTGAATTTCATTAAAAAAATAAAATTTTTACTAATTTATTAAAGCTCTTAACAAAAGTTTTAAAAACATTTATGCTTATTTACTTATTTTTTATAATATTTTTTTTATTTTCGTTTTCCTTTTCATTCTTTATACTAAACCTGGAAAACAAAAAATTGGCATAAAAATCTTTACCATCATCCATCTCACCCTCTGCCTCACTTTACGTAATCTGTTTACCCAACACACGAATCATAAAAAATAATTTGAGAAAATATAAAAATTAAAAAAAAAAATTTTGATTTAAAAAATTAAAAATAAAAACTAATAAAATTGCATGTGCCTTTGTATATAAATATTTATGTGGTTTGTTGTGTGTGTGTTTGAATGCGCGCTTAATAAAAAATTAACTAATGAATGCAATTAACCTCGCCGTCGTCATCAACGTCATCATGATCATCGTCGACAACGCTAACAACAACAACAACGATAACAACAACAACAAAAAACAACAACAAAAACAACAACAACAACAACAATGATAATAATAATAATAATAATCATAATAATAATAATGATAATAATAATAACAACAACAACACGATCAACGTCATATTAATCATCATCGTTACCAACATCTTGATTCTCTTTTCTCTTTCTCTCTCCCTCTCTCTCTCTCTCTCTCTCTCTCTCTCTTTCTATTTCTTTCTCCCTTTCTTTCTCGTTATCTTTATACTATCTTTATGTGTTCATCGCATTACACCTACACACATGCATACATTAAAAAAAATACCAAAAAATAAATCTTTTTTCATCGAATTACGGAAACCATCCTATCTTCTCTTTTCGCTATAACCGTTGTTTTATTGTGTGAATGAATACTAAACTGAAAATTACTAAAAAACAAAATTTCGGGAAACTGTCAAAAGCCGATGATGCTAAATATGTCCCTAAACGCGTTGCGGAGGGTAAGCTAACAATACTAAACCAAAAAAAAAAAAAAATGCAAGAAAATGCAAAAACAAATGAAAATTATTTCCTTTACTTTTGTAACTTAGTTTGTTGCTGCTTCTATTATATTATTCTTTAATTATGATTATGTTGTTATTGATGTTGCTTTTAATTTACGCTTCAAGAAAAAAACGAATTTTTTTTTACAATTTTTCCGTATAATTATATTATGTTTAGTTACTAATGTATTTTTTTGTTTATTAAATGTTTATTGTTGTTGTAATGTTTTTAGATATCGCTCTACTTGTTTTGTCGTATAAGTCAGCTCTTCATAGTTTTGTAAAAAGAAAAACAAGAGTTAACTTGAATATCGTAAATATATTTCTGCTCGAAACTTAACTTTTCTTTAAATGGAACTAAATTATTAAGTGTTTAGACAAATTATTTCACAAATAAACTGAAATCTTGTTCCATCAGTGTTTGCATAAGTTCGCGCTTGAACCTCTTTCCAATAGTGTAATTGTGCGCTCGGACCTCCTTTTTTCTGATTAAAATAACTTCAAGTTAGAAAATCAATATTAGTGACAAGTGACTTGACTCTATTCATAAAATATCTTGACTCTTAGCTAGCTAGCCCTTAGAATAAGAAGAAAAAATAAAAATAAAAATAAAAATAAAAGAACATAGGAAAAGGTATAACTAATGATGTTCAGAGTCTTTTAAGGTTAAATGGAGATAAATTCCATAGTGACAAGTATTCAAGTAAGAAAGACCGAAAAGAGGATGACAATGTCTATCAAGAGCTATCAGGATTGCGAAATATAATAGAGTTTTTGGTGAAGTCACTGCTGCTTTCACCCAACTTTTCCCCACTTTTCCAAATCAGTCGCCCATTCCTAAACGGAGAGATTTGCATTCTCTCTTAATATATATTTTTATTTTTTTTTGCTCATGTTACTTACTCGCCCCGCCTTGTCGCGTAATAAATCTTTAAATAATATTGTCCCACTTCTTGTATGCATAATTTGCGTTTTAATATTTATTCTCTTGTCCGAAAATATTATATAAATTGAAAATACTAATTATTTCAATTTAATTGTTTTTTACTTACGAAATCGTTTTAATTATTTAGCTAAATACAAAAGGAAATTTTGATTGTATTAAATTTGAATATAAAACCAGCACGTGATTGATTGTTCATTTAAATTCTTTGACATACGAATGCGTGGCGGAGACATCAACAGCACACATACTATTGCAATTTTCCCTCATTCTTAGTTTGCAATAAAATTTTCTGGAGCATACTTATACATCACTTCACTTCCAATTGCAGCTTTTCCTTGCAGTCCCATAAAATTGGATCAGATCGCGCTATTTCGTGAAAACAGCTTTGACTTGTTGTAATAATCATTAATAATGAGATGTTTTTTTTTTGTCTTTTAGCCAATTACTTTTTTAGTGAGCAAAGCACACGCATATAACTGCGCTGTGCCGCTTTTGCTTATTAATTGCCTCGTAACTGTTTGTTTGACAGCGAAAAAGAAAAACATTTGAGACAACAATGCTTTGTCGAACTCAATATATGTTTTCATGGGAATTGAATTGTTTTCGATGGAGAGAAGAGATTTTTTTTTTTTTTTAAATATATATTAAAAAAAAGTAGTAAAACATTACGACGGCAAAGAGAGGCAGTCGGTTATAGCCCCCAAGTCTGTCTCTAATACATTTCTCATAAATTTCCCTAAGTCGCAATCTGCTTCGTTGTTTGAATTCTTGCAGAAATGAAATTTCACTTAGATGAGAATTTGCAGCTTTTCTCTTCAATCTTCGGATCCGAAGATTATGCCTAAAATGTTTTACAGAGGATCATTTCAGCTTCAAATCCATTAACACATTCTTTTTCGTTTTCTAATCGATGTGATACATGATGATAAAGACTATAAGTGAAATGGTTCACTTTAGCCACGTACCCCGGAGGCAAAAGGTTGTAGCAAACCCATCCTTTTCGGGTCATTTCGATTTCCTTCGTATCTGATTCCAGCATTGTAGCGAAGAAAGGTGTGTCTCCTTCGTAGAGTTTAGCCATTCTGAACTTCTTTTAGTTTGGTCAAACTTCTTAGTAGTACGCATAAACTTATGCAATCACATGATGCCTTTTATTTCTTATACCATGGTTTATACGACAGTTACGATAGTCTCTTAGATCTAGATTTAATTTCTTAAGTAGCTTGGTAGTCGTTCTTATATAAATATATATTCATCATATCGTTGCAAATGTTCATCATTTTCGTCATTTTTTTCTCTTTCTTCCGATATAGGTGCTACCTTCGGTACTGGTATTACGGCTATTAAATTGACTGCTTTGGGTCGTCCACAACTTTTGGTAAGTTTTAGGCTTTATCCTTAGCTTTCTTACTTTCTTTCAACATTCATACGTTACATTTGTGTTTCAGTTGCAATTGTCTGAGGTCATCTCGCGGGCCCGTCAATATTTTGAGGAATTGGTTGGTGGCGATGGTAATGTTTTAAATTATCATAAAACCATTAACGATTTGGAAAAATATTATGTCAGCTTGGGTATCGACAATAAAGAAGTGAAAAATTTCCTTAAAAATGTTACCTCCGATAAAGAAGGGTATGGTTTGTTCTAAATCTTATCGATATTTGCATTCTAAGTTTTAGTAAATAAAAAATATATTTGAAATGATTTATTCATTCGTTTTCCAGTATTTTGCACTTGTTCCCCTGGACGGGTATTGTCAATGATGAGTTCCAGTTAAGTGATACATTTAGAGTGCCCGATCCAAAGACTGGTCAAATGCGCCGTTTGATCTCACAAATTCCGCCCAAAGAGGAAGAGATGTTTAGGAACATGATACGTCGTTTAAATACAATTGTCAAGGTAATCTTTACAATCAAAAGAAAATGTACAAATATGTTGCCGATCCCCAGCATCAGTAAGGAATATAAAACACTCTGTTGACTTGATGTTCCTGACGGCATTTAAAACGCACTCCTATAAATGGTCATCACCATCTTATTCGCACATTATTGTCTTTGTATTTGACTCAATTTTTATAGCTTTTATCAATTTCTTTAAAAATATCTCGATTTCGTTTCATTTCTTCATCATTTACCCAAATAGCGTTTACGCAAATAATTCAAAACTGTCTTCTAATCAACGTTCAATTTCGGCACGCGATGTCATAAGAAAAATCTAATCGTTTTCCTTTATTTTGTGAAAATTTCATCAACTTTACGATCGATTGACCGAATAATGTGTGGTGCATCTTCGATTTTTCGAAATTTTAATTTTTTCTTTGGGGTTGCGTTTGATAAAGCATCTTCACCATGAGCAGTATGCATTTTTTCATAACCTTGGGATTCGTTACCGTTTCGGTCGAAGTGAATTTGCGAAATATAGCAAGTTTTTTTGCAGAGCTTTCGATTCAAGCAGACTACCAAACGCTACAAAGTTTTTTCTCTACTGATGTGTGAACTGTCACCTTTCATTTGGACTATAATATGGGTTGATAGCGTTTGTGGGGTTACGTGATTCTTAACGGCATCTATTGTGTATTGCAATAAATGGGCATCCCGTCTATTTCGCAATCTCCACTTCTTACAATCTATCTCTCTTCGCTATCGATCGAATAGCAATTTTGCAAAACAAACTATATTTGTATTAGTTTTGACACCCTACAGCACTTGTGGTACAGGTTACATTAAGTTTGTAAGGACGTTTACGACACTCAGAAGGACGTGGGATAGACTCACCCTTTATTATATCGATCGATTCAGAGTAATTTTCTGAATCGATCTAAGCATGTCTGTCGGTCTGGTGTCTGTCCATGCAGTCTTGTGTTCAGTCTGCAAGTCACAATTTTCGAAATATTTCGTTGAATTTTGTACACTCACGTGTTTTGGCCCAAGGACGGATGCGATGGGAAATTGTTCCCTCTCCAATATGAAAACAATGTATAATTATCGGTGTTATAAAGAATATAAGTGGATGAGCGTATTAGGCGATGTGGTGTAGCGTATGAAAGATTGGCCTTACTCGACTATAGCCTTCGTATTTGTTAATTTGTTATAGTTACATAAATGATTGTGTATAAATTGGGGGCTTAGCAAATTGGATTTGTTTCAAATTTTATTTTATTGCTGTAAATAGATTTTAAACGAACGAAATTCATTTCAGTAATACCTTGGAGTAAAATGCAAGCGATAATAATAAAGACGTTTCTAGGACTATCTCCTTTGATCAGACACTGAACGTTAGGACAAGCCTTGTTATTCTTTACACCTTTAAATGCTGTCTCAAAGTGTATAAATATTAAGTGAACTTTTTTAATTCTATTAGACTGCTGAAGAATTGGATGTACGTATAATGGTTGACGCTGAACAGACATATTTCCAACCTGCCATCTCACGTATAACCTTGGAAATGATGCGCAAATACAACAAAGACAAGGCTATAGTATTCAACACATACCAATGCTATTTGCGTGAAGCCTTTCGTGAGGTGAATACGTTTACGAATCACACTTTTCACAATTTATAATTACAAATAAAAATGTTCAGGTGACTACTGATTTGGAGCAAGCTAAACGTCAAAACTTCTATTTCGGTGCAAAATTAGTGCGCGGTGCTTATATGGAGCAAGAGCGAGCACGGGCCGAAGCGTTGGGCTATCCTGATCCAATAAATCCCAACTTCGACGCAACTACAGAGAGTTATCATAAGACATTAACTGAATGTTTGAGAAGAATTAAGGTTTGTAAGAAGAACAGTGCAGAATAGAAAAAAAGGGACTTGACGGCTTACGTTTGTTATCATTATAGATACTCAAAGATTGTGGAGAGGATGCCAAAAAGATTGGCATTATGGTAGCTTCGCACAATGAAGACACTGTACGCTATGCTATACAAAAAATGAAAGAAATCGGTATTTCACCGGAAGACAAGGTCATATGCTTTGGGCAATTATTAGGCATGTGTGACTATATCACTTTCCCCTTAGGTAAGCCATAAAACTTAGTAAAGTACAGAAACTTAATTGCAATTAATCACCTCATCTAAGGTCAATCTGGTTACTCTGCATATAAGTATATACCCTATGGTCCAGTGCAAGAGGTGCTGCCCTATCTGTCACGTCGTGCCCAAGAGAATAAGGGTGTGCTTAAGAAAATTCAAAAGGAGAAACGTTTATTGCTTGCCGAGATTTTCCGACGAATGAGAACCGGTCAACTGTTCTACAAGCCCAAGGGCAATTATGTACCCATCTAAGCCCTTCAATTTCTTTACACAGCATATAAATTCTCAAAACCCCTAATCATACACACGAATCTACACTTTCTCTCTCCCTCTCTCCCTCTTTCCCTCTCTCCCTCTCTTTCCCCCCTTGTTTTTTCAACACATGTTCACATCCTATGTTCCGGCAATGAAACAAAAACGAAAAGCAAAAAAAGAAAGACGTACACACACAAAACCACAAATACACACATGCACTTATAGACATACACAAGTACACATACAAAACGTCACGTTCACGTAACAAAACACATAATAAAATTAAATTTTAAACGAATTGGAACACATGCGTGTGTGAATGCAATATTATGAAAAACCGAAGAAACTTTTTTTGAAAATTGTTTATATAAAATATAATTTAGTCTGCTTCCTGTGCTTTTTTCCTTCTCCTTTATTTCTTATATATCTCCCGCTACAAAAATGAAAAATTTATTAACGAAACATTTTGGAGAATAAAACAAACAAAATAACAGGAAAAACGAACATCCTCCCCACAACAGCAACAACAACAAGATTTCGTATTTATATTATTATTAATAAATTATAAGAATGTTTACACAAAAAAAAACAAAAAAAGGAAAGAAAGAAAATTAGAAAAAAAAGAAGTAAAACGAGCCATAATATTTATTAATAACTTATTATTAATATAAAGACAGCAACAACAACAACAATAATAATGATTATAATAATAATAATAATTAACTAATGAGAAATTTCGAAAAATTCTTAAGCAAATAAACGGTAAAAGAACAAATGCAAACAAAAGCAAAATGCTGAACAATGTTTAGACGATTTTTTTTCCTTATTTAAAATAAAAGAAGAAAAGAAATGAAAAGAGAAAAAAGAAATGAAAGAATTTAAAATCTGAAATTCAATTTGCTTGTATGTATGTAGTACGTATGTGTGTGTATGTGCGTGTTTTTGTGTATTTGTTTTTAAGATTTATTTTCATTCTCATTATAAATCGAATCCGTATCAGGAATGATAAAAATTAGTACAATTGTATACAGTTTTCTCAATCCCAATCATAATATCGTTACAAAAAAGAGACTCTGATAAAAAATTGTAGATAAAATTGCAAACCGATGAAAAGCGTGATAACAGCAGCAGTTGTTCATGCGGATAATAATGAGATAATTCAATAAAAAAAATAAAAAAAGAAATACCAACAAAAGCAAACAAAAAAACTTATAATAATATTTAGTTGACTCCATGCTGGATATATTGTACATAATAACATTCAAAGACGAATAATTAATTATTTTTCCCTTACAGCCACCTGCTGCACATAAACTAAGCATTGAACAGCGAAATGCAAGAAAAGAACAAAGTCCAACTGATTGAATGAATTTCTTTTGTACCCAAAGTCCCTAAAATTTTTAATACCACTTGAGTTCGTAGTCCCAAGTTTCTATTGTTATTCATATAGTGCTAAGTTATATATAAAGAAAAGACCTGGTTTCTCAAGTAAACTCTGACTCCTACTTAGTTATATTTATAGCAGATAATTTATTTTCATCGGTCATTTTACTTATTTATTTATTCATTTTTACTTTTATTTTTTTTTTTTTTTACTTTTAATATGTTCAAGTCTGAGTTTCATTTAATAAAGAATGTACTACAGTTTTTTTTTTTTTTTTTGAATTCTATTTTTTTCCTTTGTCCGACGTTATCCAAATGTTTTTTCGTACCACATCGTTTTTAGTCATCGATTCAATATTTGAATGTATGAAAGTATAGAAGTTACTCATCTTGAATGAGAAATAAACGTATTTCTGAAGGAGAGTTTTCGAATCCCTTTGCAATGGGTACAAGCGTCCGTCCCTTCAATGCACCACCAAATTGTATGCTCTTTTGAAATCAAATGGAGCAGAAAAAAGCGGATTGAATTGGACCGGCTTTGAGCGTCTGCTAATATTAGGAAAAATGTATACTTCTAGAGCTATATTCTGGCGGTATGATCGGTTATTAATCATACAAGAAAAACATTTGTGTTCTTGTTATAGTTGTTCTCCTTTTATATCAAATTGGGTTGTTCCAAGGAATGGTTATACGCAAATACTCCAATGCTGATGTTATTATAAAATAACATTGTCAAGTCGTGTAGACCACATACGTATGATATCTCTGCGATCTTGGTCGGAATACGAAATAAATTTCAAATAAGGCTGTAATCGACATTTCTTTACTTTAAAGGAGGAGTTTTCAAAAACTAAAAATGGAAGATTTATATGCAGAAAAGAAAAGCAAGAAATATCTTTTCGGCTCTTCCGCTTTATTTTTTTTAATTTTGCATTATGGGCTGCTTTCCTAATAAGGGGGCATTGAACATTTCAATATTTCACGACCATGTTTACGTACAGCACATAAATTGCCCGTTTTATAAAGTAACTCCTTGTCGTTTGGTAAACTAAGGCGAACGTGGAAAATTAAACCTTAGAGAAACGTTTCTGTTTTCAAATGGCTTTACTTATATAAAATAAAAATAAATGGCCGAAACGGAAAGTTCAGTGACTGGCCTTGTAAAATATAATATAACACTGAAAAGTTATATTGTTTTAAGTAATTACTGAAAGTTTTTATTTATTACAAGATTATGTTATTAATGCGTTTTAACGAATTTTAGTGAAACACGGTAAACATGAACAAGGCAATGCGCATCGTCTAGCGAGGATTTCCCTAAGAATTCGCGTGGCACTCAACGCGTTAATCAATTTAAGTCTGTCGGACTATCTGCACGTCCGTTTTTCTCTCCGTCCATTCGCCTGACTGTTGCCTGTTGTTAGGATAGTCGCGTTTGTAAAATATTTATGGAGAAAACTGAAACTTGTCGGAACAGTTGCGTATTACGCGCACAAGCACGCTCAACAATCAAATGATGGGTGTAAAAAATTTGACCCGAGATAAATACCAAATCACTATCTTGTTCTTTTTTGTGTTGAATACTCCGTTTTGGTAAATATGAGTAAGGAATTTCAGTTTTATTACTTGAAAATATATTTAGAAGATCTAAAGAAAGGAGGGGCAAATGTACCTATGTCTTCTTTAGGAAAACCATATAGACAACATATAACATATTTATACATTTATACATTTCTTATTTTTTCTTTGAGAATAATTTTTATTCTCTTGGTTATTTTCAACAACTAAAATATATACAGTTAGTTGGTTTTAGCGGCACACTTTATGAATTGCTTTCCAAACCCTAAGAGCGTATCTCCTAATCTCCTCACGACTCGCTTTTTTTTTTCTTTTTTTCGACTTATTAAAGGTATTTAAGTGAACTTAATTAATTTTATATTCAAGAATTATGAACAATCGCCAAGTCTTGAAAATTTTTTCGTTTTGTGGACGAGTTAGTGTTACTGAATTGATTGAAACTATCGTGCGTTAATTGATATTTAAATTCTTTTAAGCGAAAATTTTTCTGATAATTTTGCCTAAAGATTTTTTTTTTTTTTTTTACAGACATGATACATATATAAGAAGCGGAAGAAGAATCCTCTTTGTACCGCAAATTAAATGAATTTTTAAAATTTTAAAGCTGAGCTGAATAACGTTAATCTACTTGTTAAAATTGGTCTTGCTCACTACAGACTTCAATTTCTGAACCGATTATGTGCAATTCTTAGCTGAGTTTGCGTTCAAAAGGTGAACGCCACTCAGACACACAGACGGGCAGGGATAGTTTAATCAGTTCACGCTGATCAAGAATATATATAGTTTGTGAGGTCGCTGAAGCTTCCTTTTGGATGTTACATACAATATTGAAAATAGCAAAATGAGTATACCCCCAAAAAATATGAAAAACATGTTTCGAAGAAATTCTTATAGAAAATTCTTTAAAATGCATTAAAATGTTGAAAATAATTAAAATAAGCTAGAAAATTATATTCGGCGTAGACTTAACCTTTTGATAGTGATCTGATCAATAATATGTAGACTTTATGTATAGTCTTTGAGGCTTCTTTCTGGGCATTGCAAACGTTTGGATAAAATGAATATACACCTCATCCTTCGGTGATGGGTATAAAAACATTTGAGCAATTTATGCTTTTATGTTAAGATCCCGTTTTAATAATTTGAGACTTTTATGTTCACCATTTCTTGATGAGAATATTGTTTCTTCTTTTTTTTTCTTGAATTTAAATTAAGCACAAACATTTACTTCTTTAATAATAAATATAACCCAAATGAAAATGGAGAGGAAAATAAAACGACCTGCAGCGCTGTTCTAAATAAAAAAAATGTGAAAATAGAAAATCAATAACGACATGATCGAGATCAGCGCGTGACAGATTAAATCGCAATGCGATTGTGCTGAGGCTGACGAGTTTCATATCATGTACGAGTGGAATGAAGGAATAAATGAATAAATGAATAAAATATGTTCGAATTGGTTATTAGTGTCAGTGTCATGGAAGTGCTAAGCGATAACCGTTTATTATCGTGACAAGCGACAAGTGATTCTTCTTCATTATGTGGGTATTTTAGTAAGTTCAGGCTTCGAGACGCGAGTGCGTTCGGCAACAACCGTTTTCTCTCGATTTTTTTGCATTTTCCGGGCTTTTTAAGCAATAAAGTCATTTTCATGTAATAAAATTGTAATTTGGGATTTTTAAGGTCATGCCTTTCGATGGAACATTTGGATGAAAGAGGCGTAACTGCGTTTAACATATTTATATTTACATCTAGGTAAAGGTGATTTTATATAAAGCAACGCGACGACGAGATTGTCGTGAGGGTAAACGAAATTAAATGGCGAAGAATTGTTTATTTATTTATTAATTTACTTATTTATTTTTTTTATATGTAATTTCTTACACATACACACATGCAACTGCTGTAAACGATGGAAGATGGCAACAAATGATAAAAATATTATAATAATGAAAATAATAATAATAATAATAATAATGACGTTAACTAATTAAAAATGACAATAATAAGATGTTAAATAAAAATCAGTAAAAAACGAAACAAAAACAAATTATTTAAAAAATTTAAAAAAAAAAAAAACAAAAAGATGTCAACCCATACACACATAGCCTCAAAAAAAAAAACATTAAGAAGAAAAAAAGCTTATATTTAATATAGAATATCATTGCGAAGATTGAATTGAGGAATTTTTTCGATTTTCTTATGTTATTTGTTTACCATTAACTGAGATCTAGAGATGGAATCACAATTTGACTTTATACCGTTATGTCATTTTGGCGTTTCCTTATTTCGTCGTTTTTTGTCGTATTTTATAAATTTATATTAAAAAATTTTGAGCGTATACATGCGTATGTATTTGTAACTTGTAATTGTGTGAATTTATTATTGTATCTACTTATTATGAATTATATCGATTTTGAATATTTATCGTTAAAACTTACAAAGCGAGCATAGAGAGACGACTCGCTCGCTGTTCTTCATATATTCGGAATGAATAAATTATACGAAACGAATAAAAATTATATCAAAACAAATCGAAGAAGAAGAAAGGAAGAAAAAAACGAGAAAGGAAACGAATAAAACTAAAAATATATAGTAATCTGTTAGATAACAATAACGGTGAAAAAAAATCTTATTAAAAAACAAATCTCACAACAAGGAAAATTATTAATTATTATATTTCAGTGTTAAATAAACATTAATAAATATATTAAACAAAAAGAAAAAACAAACAAAAAAATAGTAAATAAATAAATAATTGAATAAATACTATTTGATTTACGTCAGAATAAGTGAAAATTAGTAAATTTATTAAATCCCCTTGGAGAGACAGAGAGAGAGATGACACGTCATGTAACTAAAGTTAACGAGTTCTTCTCATAAATCTTTCAATTGTTGAGAGTGAAATTTAAAAAAATGTTCTTTTTCTTGAAAGCGCATTTCTTTAAAGTCATTTGAGTATTTTTATACCCTACACCACTTATGGTACAAGGGCATATTAAGGCGTTAAGATAGACTTATCTCATTTTCTGGATTGGTCTAAGCTTGTTTGTCAATCTGTACGTCTGGCGTGTGTTCATATATTATTGTGTTCAACCTACAGGTTGCAGGTTTTGAGATGTTTTGATGAAATTTGGTCCACTTTTTTGACCACGTCCCATATAAAGCCTTATATTGTAAAGTTGTGGTCGAAAAAGTAGACCGATTCAAACTATTTTCAACAGCGTACGTCTTTGGGCCAAAGTATGTTAGTATACCAATTTTCACCAAAATATCTTAAAACTTGCGACCTGTAGCGTGATATCAGACGGACAGACAGGCTTATATCTATTCAAAAAATGATTCTGAATCGATTGGTATAATAAAAGGTGCGTTTACCTTAAGACCTTCTGCGTGCTACATACGTGCTCACAAACTTTATATACCTTGTTCCGCAAGTGGTCTAGGGTACAAAAAGACACTGAAGCAGAGGGCCGACTAAAATAAGTGAAACCAAAGAAGGAAGAATTTGATTATGTTAAACAAAGATGGAAGTATCAGGGAAAAACTGGAAAACACTGGTGTCTGAAAAGAAACTTCGTATGATATACGAAAATCTCAAGACTGAAAATCCAAAAGAAAAAAAATTTATTTTATTAGGTATTATATTATTCAACGGAATTTTGTAACGCCTTAATTATTTGGAAGGGAAGGGAAAACTTAAAGTTCAAAACCTAACCTCAATATTTGCAACGTCACAATTATTTAGAAGGAAAAAAACAAGGAGTAAAACAATAAAAGATGCCCCTAAGGGAAAAGCCTCTAAGCATGTTCATTGTACCCTACGCAAGGCACTCCTTGATAGAACTGAGCGGTGCGAGTTTCGCTCACAATAAGGCCTCCTAAAGTGCACCTTTCACGAAGACGAATTTTGTACCGAGGAACCACATAGTTCTGGAGGAAAGCATGGTTGTCAATGGGAGAGCGGCGGTCCAATGGAACCAGCATAAAATGCCGGTGGATTTTGAATTTCCACTTTACATACCACCCACATCTCCCCTCATACAACTTTGCATTTGTACTTCGAAATTTACAAATTTGTGTGTTTTTATCCATTTACTATCAGCTGCCTCAGCTTCCATATAAGGCAATAAATTCTACCAATAAGAAACATTAAGAAATGTTAAGTAGACTTAAGTTGTTCCATCTGTTTTATTGAAAATAGTAAAATTTCATTTTCTTTGCTTTCAATTACCTGAGGCGTTCGTCTGCTTCAATTCCTTGATATTGATTTCTTGCGGTGTAGAGTTCAATTTTGCCGCGAATCCCTTATGACGTATGATGCGGCCCTTACTTGTCTTGCCAAATACTTAAATAACTGTCATGAAACGAATCTGCTTCGTTGGAGAAGGGAATCCAATTAGTTGCGGTCGGTCAATCAATGCAAGCTGTCACCCGTACAGTTACATTGTCCTTTGAATCTCTTGTGAAAATATCCATTTCATGTTTGAACTTTTCCTATGTTCAACCCTGCTGCCTAAAATGATTGGAATTTCTATATACCCAGTCGCTGACCTGCTCTGATCGAGTAAAAATCGATGCTTTGTAGTCTGAGCAAAAAAAGAAAACAAAAACGACGCTTATTGAATGGCCGCGTAGTTTTTAGAATTTATGAGTATCCTGCCGACGAAAGGATAGGAGTAATTCAATCGTCGGGAGCCGCTCAATAATACACTGCGAAGTTTATCCTACCTCTTCTAGGAGCGATAACTTAAATACAAGCATTTGTTTCATTTCCAACACACATACATATATCAAATTGATTCTAAAGCAAAGAATCTGGTTATTTCCTTGCTTCCGAGTAAAAACTATGTATCCTTCAAAACTTCTTTGTCGTTTTCTTTTGTTCCTCGTTTTCATTCTTTAGAAGATATATTCAAATGACAATGAAAAATGAAAAAGTAGTGAATCAAATTTTTAAAATTCAAGGATGACGTGCTTCATAATTTAAATGTGTTTTGATACTTTAGCGCCCAAGGAAACGAGAATTTGTAACAAGTTCAATACGCTAAAGGGCCTTAATGCATAGAGTGCAAAAAATAGCTGCCCGAGGATACTTAAACTGCCTTACCTTACATCGTGCAAATCATCGAAAAAAGATGTTGGCTTCCATGCGTCCTTATTCATCTATGCGTACTCTATTGATTCATTTTTGTTGCCTTTGGAACGAAGTTCTACTACGTCTGCTTTTCGTTCCAATCTCCATTAGCCGGTTGCCGCATAACCGTACAAGTGACAGGCGCGACGACCAAGTCATTGTTCACGGGCTCAAATCTCAGAGCGGTACACTATACTCTTTCACAGTTATAGTGAGTGCTCGATCAGTGAATGCATGAAGCGTACCGATTGGGCACACACTCACTAGACTGCGGTCACTCTATTCCTACCTATTTCTCTTTCCTCATTTGCTTCCGTCCGTTACCGTGATAAACGAATAGAGGACATCCTCTGGAGGATTGGTCATGTTAAAACAAAGAAAAAAAGTTAATCAAGAATAAGATTTAAGGAGTCTTGAATAAGTGGCGTTCCTAAAACTTACATAGTTCTACGCTGCTAAGAAGTATGTGTATTTTCCAGATGCACGTTTTCAAGTATTATACGCGCATTATCATAAGGCCTATACGGCCCTACTTTAACTTTTTAAAATAAGCTTTTATATTTTCTTTCCGAACCACTTTCAATAGCGTTGATCCTTGGGCCAGAACACGTCATCGTACCAAATTCCATCAAAATATCTCAAAAATTTCTATCTGTAGGCTAAACTCAAGAAAACCGGACGGATGGACAAGCTTAGACCAATTTAGAAAGTGATTTTCAATTGATCGGCTTAATAACAAGTCCTGTCGTTTCCAATTCATTTCGCATATTGTATATATCCGCGCAAACTTTAAAATACCTTTGCGGGGTAGGGAATAAAAATAGATCTTCCGTCACTACTTTCCCATGTTATAAGCGTAAAAAAGAAACTCAAAATATTAATGCTTACTCCATTTATTCAATTCACAGATTACCTCTCCTAACATAAATATTAAAACACGTTTTTGTTTGCGGTATCGGCGCCTCACCAATATGGTTAATTACATGCATTATGCACAAGATTACCTTATGAAAAACATTTACACTTTTATTTGGCATAGCTAATGAAGGCAATTAAAGTTCATCATCTATCAAGCGTTGCGAGTACACATCATAAAGAAGCCAAATACCTTGTGCTTAATGAATAAGTAAAGAATTCGCAAAAAATTATTTAAATGCATCGGAGTTTGGTGAAGCGGAAGAGTGTAAAAGTTATAATCATTTTTATTATATACATTTTATTATATACATGCTGAGAACAAAAAAATAACATAACAGTAATTTTTCATTTAAACTTCGCTGTTACTACGATATCATGAATTGAATTTTTTTTATGCGTTGGCTGCATTGTGTGTATTTCGACATCTATTGTGGGTAGATATTCAATTATTGCAGATCTTTTTCGCGGTTTATTTTGTCTGTGACACAATAATTCCCTCCTACCAGGACATCGTGAAAGGCCCTATTACGAGAGATGAGGC
Source organism: Glossina pallidipes (assembly GCA_000688715.1). Lineage (NCBI taxonomy): Eukaryota > Metazoa > Arthropoda > Insecta > Diptera > Glossinidae > Glossina > Glossina pallidipes. The sequence goes on along the minus strand of JMRQ01006280.1, from coordinate 389,061 downwards.
TTAAATCTGTCGATATTTACCCGAGGAGAAACCACCAATCCAGCGAATATCGTGCAAAAAGAGATTATATTGGCAGTACTGTTCAGTTATGAATTTGTTTTGCCAGAACAAATTGTTAACAAGGAATACCTGAGTGCTATAAGGATGATCGAATTGAGATCTAGAACAATGGATAAGATTTTTTCATTTTCCATACAAACTCACCTTACTAGTTGATCAATATGTGTATATATAAGTAAACAAAGTTTTATTTGCGCCTGTAAAAACATCAAAAAGTTCAGCCACGCTTACCCACGATTTAATTTTTTTGTCAAAACCTTTATAATGCCCCGAACCAAGTTTCAAAAATCCCACATAGCATACGCCTTCTTGACTTGCGTCAATTTCGAAATCTACGTAAGCATGTTTGTCGGTTCTTATGTCCCTCCGTCCAACTGTGTAGTCTTTGTGGTGAACATCCCTCTTCGAAAAAATGAAGACATCACCCACGCAGTTGCAAAAGAATCTGAAAATGACCTAAATCGATCAAAGGATATACCTACCACGCCCACACGTCTATACAACAAAAACTGAGAACACTTTTGCTTTCCGCATTTTAGTCTTTTTTAAGATAACGGCGATAGGTATAAAAGATTCAACCACAGCCAAATATAAGTTTTTTGCTTGTTTATTTCTTAGGAAATCAGAAGCGATATGAACGACAGAATGTTTAATCAGATATTTGGCGGCTTACATCTGTTTATGTCACGATAATCAATCAATATGCGATGATAGTGTTAGTAAACGGTTTCATCGAGGACAGCGATCAGAGTATTGTCATGAAGACTGTTTATCCAATATTCGCTCATCGATCGTTTTTCTCGAACACCTCTTTACTTAACCCGGTCGTATACATACATATATGATATTCTTTTTTTTGTGCATATATAACACAAGTTATTTTCATTAAGGTCATTGGAATTGAAAAAAAAAAGTCTAAGAGAAAAGGAACATTAAAAAGAAATGTAAGAAATTTACCCATAAGAAAAAGGAAAATGAGAAGAGAGTTGGAAAAAAGAAATCTTCTGTTTATTAACATAATCCGTACAATATTTAGTCGAAATGCTTGATGATGATCATAAGTTTGTTTTATTTTTTTACTGGCCATTGCTTGAATACACTCTTACATATTGTGGAAACTGAATTTTTAAATCAGTTGCATATTAACATCGAAAATGTTTAAAAGTTTAACGGATAATGTTTTAACAAAATTTGTAAATGCAATGGTGTGCTTATTAATCGGTGATTGTATGGTAGTGATCGCCAACGCTCCGATAATAACTAGTGTCGGTTATGCCTTCGAGACATTTACTCCGTACGCGATGATACGTTTCTTTGAGTTTAGCGATAAAGAATGGAACATAACGGAAAATTGCTTTTCCGATATGTACGAATATGTCGAGGGCTTGCGACATGCGGAATATTGGGCGATTAAATGTAAGGAACTTGTTATTGCGTTTAAACGATTGAACTCTAAATAATATCTTAATACCTTTGATAGTGTATGACGCTAGTAGTTACTATGGTGGCTCAGTGTTTGCTGGTTCCACCGTCCGCCTGCATAATCCTCATCTTTGTCGCTTTTTATCGCAACAATACAAAAAGTATAAAAACAAACTGGATGACTACGCTTATGTGATATCGTTTGATGTTCAAATTGTCTCCGCTCACTATCTTATGGAAATCGCTTTTGATAATTATTATAAAGTAAGTAAAGCGGTTGGGACATAAGCAATTTATTTTAAGCGATCTCTTCTTTTTGCCGATCTACTAAAGTATGAAAAAATTCAACAATTGATATGTTTTCCGAAATCGTGCCGAAATTGGGATTTTAAGGAAATCTTAGAAGTCTTTCCATTCCATTCAAATGGCTATGTGCGAAATAACAGCTATTTGCGTCATCGCATTGTTCAGGATAATTACAGGATATTCGAAGATTTCAATTTTTACGTAATGATGTAAGTACACGTACATGAAAACCACTTGATTAAAGAGACGATAGAGAAAAATTCAATTTTAGTTACGAAATTTAAAGTTTTTTTACACTTTATTTCCTCTTATTTGAGACATTAGTTTCTAGTTTTCGTCATTTTTGATCAAAAGGACTAAACATCATTGTACGAGAACCAGCAGGAGCTTTTTGATCTTAAGTATTCTGCAAGCTCGATTTCTTTGCTCTTTCGTCTAACTGGTTCCGTTGTGAAAATGCTCTTCTCGATATACTTTTATTTTCGTTCTTGTCCCTATAAAGCAAAAATTTGCTTATGAAAATCAAGGAATCAATCACAGCCCGTAGAATATGGGTTCAGATTTTCGTAGATTTATCTGGTGTAGCTTATGAGGCGTCCCTTTTGACCGAATTGGCCCCTTTTCAATACCAACTTGCGTAAAAGAACTTTCAATATTTTTGCCAAATTTAAAGTCGATGGCTTCATTTTTGCGGCCCTGAGAATATTTACAACTAGCATTACATAGACGGACAGACAGACGCACGAACAACTAGACAGACTGGCAAACGGATAGGCTCAAATCGATTCAGAGTTTGGTGCTGATCAAGAATATATGTACATTATGGGGCCTCTGAAGCTTTGTTTTCGCGGGTGCAAACGTTTCGACAAGAAGAATATATCCCCCATTCTTCGGTGATGAGTATAAAAAGTCTTTTGTAACAATATATATATTGAGTTGTTACAGAGTAGACCATTCGCCTTATTGCACATGTTCATATAAGACGGACTCGTATGGCGCGGGGAAAAAATTGTTAACGTGTTTGTATAATACGTTAAAAGAGACTCGTTGAATCCGGTAAAAAAATGGAACAGAGAATATGTCTTTTCTCTCACTCTTCGAACCGACGGCCAGAAAAATTGTTGTCATCTGGCGCCATAAGTCTGAGTATTGAAGAGTTGCTTTGACCATATGAAGTAAGTTCACTTTGGGCTGTGAACAGTTAATGTATCTGTATAATCCAATTGCCTGGTACAACCCGCCTTTATACGGAAACGGCACAAGTTTTCGTGCTACAGAGATGCTTACTGTAGTCTACTTCTGTGGAATTTCTCTTATCTATAAGCTCTGCAATAATATTCATCATATCGCTTGGTCTTCCATTTGCATGCTTTCTTCCAATGGAAAACCGTGCAAACATTGCCTGGTCAAGTAATATCTACTTTTCGTGAAACGATTGAATTTCCGAATGGGAGCGTTGCAGGGTTACTTAAGTGGAAGCAAGAGTAATGCATTATCTTCACATGATTTTCATTAACGTGATCTCCTCTATCGTGCCTTACCGAATCATATTTCCCGAAATATTCGGTTAATCGGTCGATGATTGATTGATTGAATGGAGAGGTGAATTTCTGACGCAAAACGGGCGGCCCAGTACGCTCGTAGTGCTTAGGCAGTTGGTATTCCGTCTTCAACAACAGTTCAATAAACTGCATTCTCTGCGTCAATGCGTGTATTCGCTCAATGTCTACTTGATTCGATCTACCTGTAAACTCAGTAGAATACGATCCGTAGAAGGGTTTCCAAACTTCTACTAAGCCAATCCACACACCAACTTTATTTTCATTGAAATTATTACGCGATGCAACCATTGCCGATGCAAATTCTGACCCAGCCGGTACGGGTTCATAACCATAAAGGATAAGATTTGTAGTTTGCAACTTTGAGAATTGATTTAACTAATTTTTGTACATAATCTGAGGAGAGAATTGTGGAAAAATAAGATGAGATAACTTTCGTTCGCTTCTACTACATCATTATTGTTATTATTTATTTATCTTAACTACGCTTCATTAGCATAATTATCTGCGGCTCAATCTTAATTCATCTTACGGTTTATTTGGTGAAAAAATATCTAACGTTAATGAGTACATATCGGCAAAAAGGTGCGATACCAAAGGTGTTTGGATCATTAAAAGCACCGACCTTGGCAAGCTATAAAACGAACGACTCGCCACTATATGAAAATACAGATCGTGTTAGCGGTAAGCGCAGCTCTGAACATTTCTATAAATACTTCATAAGCCTTTATGAATAATTCTCTAAATAATTTCTCTCGAACAATATTTCAGAAAATTTACCAAAAATCGTTATAACGTCTAAGGCGTATTATTTTGAAAACTTATTGGAAACAATTTCAATACCCAGTGTCGTATATAATTTAGTGCAAAATGGTCCGTTACCTGTATCGGGCATTATGGTTATATTTACAATAGCACACCTTTGCGTGCATTTGGTGGCTGAAATAACTTTCACCGCAAATAATATGGAATTTGGTGTTATTGGAAATAAAGTCGAACAATTGGACCAAATACTTAAGCGTTCCGCCTTCTTAATGGACTTATATTTTCTAATCAAGTTAAGTATTTGTTCTTCTTTTTGTTCTTATTTAAAACTCTCAATACTCAAATGCGATTGTTAATGTTTTCTTGTCTTCTAACCATAAATAGTGGAACATATTTGGCGTACGGGTTCTTGAAAAACTTTCCAAAAGATGAGTTAAGTGTTTTCGATCAATTATCTTATATATGGAAAAGCATTTTACATAAATTATTCGGGTAATTGAATCAAAAAATGTCATAACTATTTTTAGAAAATTATCACGAAACAAATGAAAATACTATAGTGGGCCGCGGCCCACCAATTAATACCCTACACCATCCTACAATTATTCATATAACGACTTTTCATAAGTTGTCGTTATATGGAAAGTCCTCGAAAAAGAAGTCCGATTCAAGTCATTTCGAATATCGTTCGTCCCTGGTCCAAATTTCCTCAAAATATCTTAAAAATTTCAGCAGGTAGGTTTAACACCGGAAAACAAGACGGGCAGTTGGATAGATAAGCTTCGGTCAATATAATAAAAGGTGGATCTACCTCCAGCCTTCAAGGTCATATTAAATTAACGACTAAGACAAATCTACGTTTTTCCAATGAAGGTAAGAATATAAGCAACGTTGGTTTCAGTTTGAATTCCTTAGCACAAAGGAGGGTAAAAATTCAATTGATCCAACAGGCCAACGACTAGAAGATGACCGATACGGCGGCAATATAGCAAACGTTTAATAAAGCCTATTGTCGACCTAGCAATATGCAAGTTGAAGCAAAACTTATGATGAAATCAATCCTTGTTGTGGTATATTAAAAATGAGGAACTGTTTCCATATAAACATTTTTCTTTTACCAGAGAGTTACGTGTGGGTAGGCCTCAATACGTACGTTTTGGATCGCAGCATGTCAGTGTACACGGTGTACACGGTCTCGAGATTTGCGACCTTTAGGTTGAACGCATTTATCAGGGTATAAGTAGGAAATGCGAATTTTTGTTTCGAAGGAAAGACGCTACGGCATACTCGCCTATTCAAGGTATGTTGCTAGTGCGTTCCGTCATTTTGCGGACAATTTGTGGATATTCCGTCCCACCCATTTTTTCAGATAGCCGTACGAATTAAAGCGCTGGTTAGTAAGTGCATGACTACTCAACGCAAACAAATGATAATCGAAAGAAGTCGACTTTGGTGAATAAACCGCAGTAGGTAGCATTTTCTAGTTGAATGCTGCCAACGGGTCGCGAATCGATTTCGCCCCAAGTGGTGAAGTATTATCATGGGCAAAAGCGTGCTGTTGTTTCCTTACATTGTGATCACTTCTTGCATAATGAACGATTTAAATCGATCAGTTATTGTTGCTAATGTTTACTATTATGTGTTATGTATGTATATACTATTTAGTGTTAACTGTTTCACTAGACTTAAAGAGCTCGTAACGTACCACTTTGTTTTGGTCAGATGGGTCTACCTCATGTTCTTCTGAGTTTTGTGTCTATCCACACAAACAAAATATATCCTCGTATCGCAAGTGGTGTAGGGTACAATCATGCATTAGATATTGAATAGAATATAAAAAAACCTCTTCGCAATCTATTTTAACTTTTCTTATTATTTTCCCAAAATTAGTTTAACACCTTCTTATATCTTCATTCTATATGCGGCCCAATTATTAGATAAGCATTTCTATTATAATAACACTCTGGAGATACCATCAAGAGATTTTAAAAATTGCCCTCAAAAACTTTTAGGAAATTTATTTTACATTGACACGTTTTTTCCATTGATGGAGCGGGTAAATTAATACAATAATACGCACATTTATTGTATCGTGCTGGTGAAATTAATTGTTTTCATATTTTAGTGCATGCCCTGGACTTGGTTTATATCTCTGGAAATACAATTTTTTATCATGGGCTGCTTGATAATGCTCCTCGTAAAAGTACATGTCTGTTATGCTATTGTCATAGGGTTCAGTATATTTATTATAGCGTGGCTAGCTGCCACAATGTGGTTGTTGGAGCCCTATGAAGAGTACGGCTACAGGTAGATGGATGATTACATCAAGATCGAAAAGACCGATCCACACACACATCTTTTTTTTATTTAATTTTTTATACTTTTTCTTTTAGCACTACTCTACATTACGAACTGATGTCTTTTAACCTGGTTTTGGATAATGTTTGCTTGTTTGTTATGCCCTACTTGTTAGGCTTATGCTTGGGTTATGTCATCTTTAAAAGCAATCATAATCTGAATATAAAATCATGTTTTTTAATAGCAGGTAAAAAATTTGTTGCTCTTGCTTAAATTACGGTTCATTGAATTTGTTTATTTATTATGCGATGAATACCCTGCATACATATAAATATATATGTATTATATACATATGTATATAAATATATATACATACATGTAAACATATACGTATGTATATATATATATATATATAGAACGAGCCCCATTAAAAATAAATTGGATCGCACCACGTTTGCCCTCGCCCCCCTATAAAAAAAAAATCTTCCAATGAAAAACTGTTTTCAATTTCAATATTTCACGACAAAAATATGCGAAAAACAATATTTTAACATGCTTCATAAATGTGGACTTGTGGGAACAATCCCGTGAATCTCTTTCACAAGGCATAAGATTTCGCAAAGCAATCAGGGCCAGTTTTGAATTTTTGATGACAGAAATACATTCAGAAGATCAATTTTACATGTAAACTTGCATTGATAACAATGGATGACAAGAGTCAATTTTTATGGTCCCTACCCACGTAAGGTTTCTCTTGAACAAGTCTTTCAATCACAGACAGAGAAAACTTTTGATATTTTGTAGCGAAAGTATGTGAACAATAACATGCTTTTTGACAAACAATTTATTTCGCTAAATTTGAATCATGCGGTTAGCGGTTTCCTTGTGGACTTCCTAATATTAAAGGATCCTCATCAAAGTAAAACTTTACTTAGGAACAAAATTTAGTTGCGACGAAAAGAGGTCAAGGAATTATATTAAGCGAAATGGTGGGAAGAATGTAGTGGACGGCTTTGTCCTCCTATTAATGTTTGAATTGTTCTTACTTTTTGTAATTTTCAATACTTCTTTCAACTCCCAAGGTTGGTGTCTGTTTTTGGCTATGATCATGTTTTCATTCTTTGGTTACGATTTGATGGAACAACGTTTAAGTCAATTGGTGAAGGCCTTCCTTAATACCACGGCTCATATTTTGTGGTGCGCTTTAATAATATGGATCATATTGACATGTATGACAAATTTTGGGGGTAAGTAACGGTCCAGGTGACAGTGCTATCCGTTTATTAATTATCTAAATAATATCTAGCAAAAGATAAACTTACGCTTACCTTGTAACAGAATTATATCAAAAATGCAAAATATTTTTCACGCTAAGCTTTGCTAAGTGCATTCAATGCCGTGGGTTCATTGGAAGAAATTTGGTTAGCGGTTTTTTCGGTCGCGACAGAAATATAACATTTCTATATTCATTCACCTAAAGTCTTTCTATTTGTTTAGACAAAAAAAACATATTAAGTACCCTAGACCCGTTTGCTTAATGCAGTTATTCATATAACGACTTTTCAAAATAAGGCCTTATATGGGAATCGTCCGATCCGAACTATTTTCAACGGCGTTCATTCTGGCTCATGTTTACTATTAACTGTAACACAGAATATCGTGTATTTGGTGAAGCCATTCGGGTTGACGGTCGATGTGGACTACGCGCCCTGTATTATTCGGGGAAAGAAACGCTATCGACATTTGCTCTCACTTGACACTAATTTCGATTTATTGAACACAAGAAAACAACACTATTCAAACGCTTTTTCAATTTATCACTTATGGGTGTTTGACATTTGTTCATGGCATAACAAAATGCCACATACATCGAATTTTTATATTACAAAGTGCATTTGAGGCCCATTTGTTTCTTAAATCCGCATTTCATATCTGGTATATGCGGACAAAGAGACAAACAGCCAGATAGTGGGACAAATATATAGAAATACAGAGATGATTAAATGGAGTGGGAAAATGTTCCTTAATCGATTGGTATGATCGCCTATATCCGCACAAACTTAATAAATCGTTGTCAGAAGAGACTGTAGGGTGCAATAACGACTTTGTGAACTCATAGCTCCAAAGTAGTACTGGAATCAGTAATTATATCCAAAGTAACGAGTCACCACAGTTCGCAGTCCAAGGCTGCATTTATTACGTAAGGGCGTACAGAAGGCGTCAACAGATGAAAGATCCCCACTCTAGTGGGGAGAAGCATTGTGAATTCTTTCATTACAAAATCTGTACGCGAAATACTTATTTATTTATTTACTTATTTATTGCTTATATATTTTGTAAATAAATTTGCAACGCATCGATTTTAAAGTCTGCCAGAGAACATGGGTTACATGCTCGCCTGTATTGGTAACTCTAACCGCACTTGAGATTTGAGCTCGCGGCCATTGAGTTGTTAGTCGTGATCCTTTGCCTATTCGGCTACTCATGTGGACTATGTATACAACAGCTTTGAATAAATTAATGTAACGAATAACATATAAAAAGCTAACGTATTTCCGAAAATTCTCGTTACAGATTTGTTGAATAATGTATTAAATTTTAAATACACCCACACTCTGGAGCAACCGAAATCTATATGTTTGTTATTAGCACCGTTGATAACACGTCTTATACTATTTAGCGCTGATACACCAGTTTACTGGTCCATAGGTCAAGTGGTAAGTTATTTTAATTTTGATCCTCGTTCCAAAATAAATCTTCGAATGATTAAATTTTAGATTCTCTTGAGCATCGGCTGCGTATTGCTAACTTATATATCTTCATTATTCTTATACATATTACTGCAAGGACCCGTGCTAGCTGCTCTAGAAAGCCTGATTGTGAGTGGTTCAGGTAATTAGTGAAAGAAAAAATTACCTGAAAACTTATACCGATTAGTTAAGTTTTATGAAACAGAGCGAGAGAAATTGTTAAGTTAAAAACAAAATCTATTAAAATATAAAAATAAAGTAATGGATAACAAGAGAAAAAAAAGAAAAGAAAAAAAATCGAAATTGCATACAAAGCCGTGTCAATTAGCGTAACGAAATATGAAATTTGTTGGTTATGTCATGTTTTCCCCTTGTTGCTGTAATTTTTACCACAAATGTCTATGCCTTTCGTAGCGAAGTAAGAAAAAGGAAAAAGTTTTAATAAAAACTACACAGCTGTGTCACATTATATCTAAGACTAATATCACAAATGTTTAATTACATAACTGAGAAGTTAATCGTTGATATGGACTGTGTGTATGTTAGATAACAGACCACTTTTGTCGAGTCTCTTATAAGAAGTAGTGTCCATACAGCCAAGGGAAAGAGTTTAATCGATATCTTGAAAAGGGAAGCAATTCATCTAAGCTCTGTATCTGAAACGTTTTCCCGCCCAACGAGTATTGATTATAAACACAAGCGCCCAACCGCACTCGATTCAATGGACATTTAAACATCTAATGAAACTAAGTGTATCTTGAATCCTGGTACATACGCAATTTTAAGCCAGTCGAAGTTTAAAGCGAAGACAAGTGCTGAGCTTAATACGAGTTGGAGAATAAATTCATAGAAAGAATTTCTATACTGACCGTTGCTTTAGGGACTCTACGAAGCCTACACAACTCTACACCGCAAGAAATCAATATCAAGGAATTGAAGCAGACGAACGCCTCAGGTAATTGAAAGCAAAGAAAATGAAATTTTATTATTTTCAATAAAACAGATGGAACAACTTAAGTCTACTTAACATTTCTTAATGTTTCTTATTGATAGAATTTATTGCCTTATATGGAAGATGGGGCATTGAAAAAGCAAAATCCGTTGGTTTTTCGCAACCGCGTGAATTATCAGCTGATAGTAAATGGATAAAAACACACAAATTTGTAAATTTCGAAGTACAAATGCAAAGTTGTATGAGGTATGAAGGGAGCCAGAAAGACTTGTGATAGTTTTACTGTCTTATTACACCAAGCAACTCAGATCACATTCTAAATTGATTTATATGTCTGTTCATCCGTCTGTCTGTTTAATGTCGGGCTATTTAAATTTGTTTTCAATTTATAGATAACTGTTCTCGGGATATTTTGATGAAATGTGATACACTGACATACAACGCCATGAGATGTGGCTTGAGTACGGGACCATTTTTACTATTAATTGTCGTATAAAAAATCCTCATATCTAATATATTTTTTGTATGATAACGAGGTACCATTTTGTGGTGTCTTATAATTCCCTGTATACTAGACGGACAGACGAAAAGACGGGCATTCTTAGGGCATTCCAAATTTGGAACTGGCCAGGAATTTATATACTTTATAGGGGTTTTGAAGCTTCTTTCCACGCTTTATGAAGGTACTGAAAAAAAATGAAATTTTGATATACTACGATATGGTGTACAGGTGCTGCAGCATCGCCCACAGATCGTACGGTCAAATTTTTGTACACATATCTGCTTTATTAGTAATGAGCAAAAAACTAATTTTTTGTTTCTTTTCAAGAATAGAGGTATCCTCACTTTGCATAGTACTGTAGGCGTGTCCTTGCCGCGGTTTAGTCCATTTTCAATACCGACTTGCGTGCAAGAACTTCCAACGTTTATGCCAAATTTAAAGTCGATAGTTTTAATTTTGCGACCAGAAAAATGTTTACAACAGGCATTACACAGACCGACAGGCGGACGGGCACGATTGTTTAGATCGATTCAGAATTTAATGCTCAAGAATATATATATTTTGTGTGGTTTCGGAAACTTTCTTCTGTGCGTTGCAAACGTTTTGACAAAATGAATATACCCCCCATCCTTCGGTGATAGGTATAAAAAATGAGACGCGCCCACCCAATATTATAGGGTAAAAAATTTAAGTTGTTTTCCCTTTGCTAGTCTTTTTTAAGATAACAGGGACGGGTATAAAAGATTCGGTCACGACCGCATACAATTTTCTTACTTGTTTCGTTTCCCTTGATTTTTCACGACGTCAAAGATCGTGGTAAAGGAATAATCGTGAAATTGACTCTAGCTAATTCTACTATTTTGTAGATTTGCTTTCGTTGCCACGTTCGTATAACAAAAAGCATTCAATAAATTATTTGAAGCTCCGATATACTTAGCATAGACTTTGTTAAGCTCTTTCTCATTGTTCTTATTTTTGATGCTACATAGGTAATCTGTATGATAGTGTAACAAGTCGTCGGTATTTCCGCTTTGCTGAAAGACTTTACTGAATACTCTTCTATTTAACATGTGTGGTAATCTTATTAAAGGTTTGTAATAATATTTTCCAAGGACCATGTGTAGTTTGTCCAAGGCAACCTAATATTCTCTCTCGATGTTTCCGAAATCACTTTTGCGCTCTGATCACTCAAAATGTATGTCTACGAAAACAACGATGAGCTTTTTTACTATAGTCGCCCAAAGCCGTGGGTATTAGAAAATTCTGCCGATTACGCGTCAAAATCTAAATACTGCGTACATCATTTGAAATACACTCGAGTTTCTATTCGGCATAATATGAAGGAAATACATTAGCCCTAGCTTAAGATAAATTAAAATCTTATAATCATTAGTCTTATAAAGGAAGTGTATTAAGAATATAAGTTTTCGATCTTCGAGTTATCTGGTTAGGCACAAAAATTTGCTTCCTCTTAGATATATCTGTATATGACTTTTGCTATTTTGCTTTGCTGCATTTTGAGCAGCATAAAGTTGCTGTCAAAAACTGACTGACGCAGTGCGAAGCTGCACAGGGAAATTTACTCATTCTTTATTCGCATATAATAAACAATTTTCCAGAACTAGAGATTTTGTTGTATTGACTTCGCACTGAACTCCTAATCAAAATTTAGGTAAAAGTAAACATATCATCTCTTCCTTGTGGTTTAACTCAAGCACATTTGATAAATATCTGTGCGGAAATGTACTTGAAATTTAGAACAGCAAGTGAGTCGTGTGTGTAATTCTCGACCCATTGCATTTTGCGATAAATAGAACTCGTCGCAGCAAAATTAACACTCATTCGCTTGGAAACGCGAACTAATTTCTTGACGAAGCAAAGCTCTTCGCTTCCAGAGTTATATACACAATCTGCAGTTTCTTTCATCGAATAGATGTTTTCTTTTTTAGTGACTATATTTCTGTTAATTTTGTTTCTTAGTAATCGCCTAGCGATAGAAGACTCAACGTAGTTACAACTTTTTACTGGCAAACTCTGATGGCATATCAAGCGTATGGTAGTTGTGTTGATGTTTAAGAACATTTGAATGTCAGGGCAAGTCACACAACAGCGAGCATATCATAATCATACTGATGTTTAAGAACACTTGAATATTAGGGAAAGTCACACGACATCGAGCATATGATAGCCGCACCGATGTTTAAAAAGGCTTGAGTCTCAGGGCAAATCACATTTTTATATGAATTTATAGGTTCATGCGCGGCATCGACAAGAGATATTTTCCTATAGTTTTCCAACTTCTCCATCAAAGAAATATAGCCATCATAAAATTTTTGGTTTGGAATTGGATCACTAAGAGTCAAAGTAGGTTCGTTGTCCTACTCTTTGTCTGAGTTAATTGCAAGAAAATTAAGTGAATTAATGCCCTTGTGTTGACAGAGTAAACATTTTGAACTGAAATCAGGTTAATTTTTGTGTTCTGAGCAACATCAGGGAGATAGCGTAAGTCACAAGGCATATTTGTCTATGTGGCTTGCGTGATTCAACCGCCCTGTTTTACAATAAAACCGATATTGGAACGCTGTCTTGTCTTGTACTACTTCGAGCTATAAAAATTTATACAAACTCAAAAAACCTGTAATAAGACTACCCTTTGGCCCTTTTTTGGTTGCATCCTTGATCGGTCACATTGTCAGAGTATATCTCTAAGAGAACATCTACTCAGTAGACTTTAAAATGGATAACTTTACGATGATAACATGAGGTTGTATCTGTCAGGAGCACAGTCGTTATCTAGTCCCACAAATGATCGATGGGGTAATATGCTTCTAGTGACAAATTTGAAATGTCATTTTTGTCGATGACAACAATTGAGTTCATGTTGCATAGGATTGTATGCACCGTATGCCTGTGGCTGACTATGAGTTGCTAGATATAAAAAATATTAAGCTCAGTACGAGGCCATCTTGAGTATTTTAACAATCAAATAAGAATATAAATTGAACAAATCAATTAAATATATATATATATATTTTTTTATATCGTAGCTTAAAGCGATCTGTAGCAGATACAAGTGCAAAATCAGTTTCTTCTCCGTATTTTGACACTTTCACTTTTGCCGTTTAGTTTTGTTTACGAGCACTTAAGTTCACATGCATATTTGTCTACACACACATATGCATGCATACACACATACATAAATCCATATATATTTATTATTTATAATAGAGGGCTCTTACGTTTGTTAACACAAATAAAATATCAGATATTCACACGTTTGTTTAAACGATAATTGCGAGATGATAAAAAAATGCGGTAATGTGTACAACAGCACCAACCAACCGTCATAAATAAAAACTTGTAAGACCAAATTACAAAACACTTTAAAGCGAGAATTACCTCACATATGTGATGCATGACACGGAGATTACTTTTCTCTCTCACTGTATCCGATGGGGCAAACAACTTTTTAACAATTATCTACTATTGCGGGTTAAAGCGCTAATTGCTATATTAATGGCTTGTGTAACCTACTTTGAATAAATTAAATTATTGAGAGTCTGATTTAACGTTTAGGGTTTATATTGAATGAAAAAAATTAGTGGATAGAATGCTATATATATATATATATACATGTGTATATATTTAAAAGGCGTTCGGAGATCGAGCTAAATATGTACACATTTCAATAACCAGTCGCTCAGGGGATTCGCCTATGCGATTAATACGACGATGGACAGAAAGAAATATGCGAACAAAAAGCGGTAGCGGAGCAGTCGCAACCTAGTTGGTGTATGCCCAAACGGTAAGAGTTATGCCTCTACGAATAGAGCGCCCACTATAGCTACGCTCAAATGCGATCACTAAAATTTGAGCAATTTTTTGATTGCAGAAGCTTTTCTTCGCGTCTAACGTTTGGAAATTTGGAAACGCGAACGTTAGAAAGATAGATCTACAGTTGCTCGATCGAACCTCTTAACGTCCAAGACACTATTAACGCATTCCGCTGTGAAGTTGAAAATGGTAGTACTTGTCCACAAAAGTAGAATGTGTTTGTGTATGCTCTCCGAAATCTTAGCAATTTTAGACAAGAAGCTGTTGTTCCATAATCGTTTGAGTGAGTCAATGTGTGTGTTTCCGTGAAAATGGATTAAATATTAAATAGAAAATAAAAAATAAAAAAACTAACTATTGGGCAATCATTTAGTAGGCCGTGCACCTCCATAAATTGATGGCGGGTTGGATGCTCGCGGTGGTGCGGTGATCCCGCACCATCATTTACCAAGGTGAAGAAGTGTGGGTAACTGAACTGAAACATGCCCGAATTAGATAGAAAACTGTAAGCACTCAAGAAAACATCGCTTAAATTCACACAACGGTATTGCACGACTGTGGGATCAAGGTTAAATGGAGTAAAGAGTAAAAGACAGTCAACTTTGCTGTATATTGAAACAAGATTTTGGCACGCGAGAGAGCTGGCCGCGCACATTGGCTTTGCTCAAATTAAAACAAAAAAATCGACTCGCAAGCCAAAATCCTCTGCAATCGCAAAATTGTATGAATGGAAATTTGAGCTTCTGTCCTACTCACTACGAAATATTAAATAACCTTCGGACTACCTCGGTGCGAAAGAAGTTATATTAAGAAATAAAAACGAATTTCGCAAACAAAAATGATTTTTTGTTACATGGGTCGGAAATTTTTCGGCCAACCCTCGTATTGTAAGCTCTGATTTTTCTGGATATACATACAAGCAAAATGACAAGATAAATATAACCTCATCCTCTTGTGGTGGCTATAAAGATCAATGGCTTAGTAGAAGCCTGTGTATACTGATTTGAAGTGCACCATCGACATTTGTCTGCCATTGCAAGAAGAAGAAACGAAAAAAAAACGAAGAGTAAATCTACCAGTTTTGCCTATTAACAATTTGCCGTTAACTACGTTCATCCGAAGCAATGACGCTTATGCGGCGGAATAAAAAAGTATGTTTAACAGAAAGTATGTGAAAACAGAAAAAAAGAATAAAATGCTTTTGATTATGATGACTATTGGAGATTTTCCACTTATCATTCGCTCGGTTTAAAAATGACCATGAACTTCGAGAACATAATCAAAACTAAATTGACTTAACATACAACTGGTTTATGGAAAATTTTCTAGAATATAAAAAAAAGAAAAGCAAAACAAACTATCAAAAGCACTATAGCGGGCCGCGGCTCACCGTTAAATACCCTACATCATCCTACAGTTAACCACGTAACGACTTTTCTTAATAAGCCGTTGTATGGGATGTGGTCCGATTCGAATATAGGTTGAATAGAAGAAAATAAGACGGACAGATGGGTAGGCGAATACAGAAGCTTATATCGATTCAGAAAGTGATTCTGAATCGATCGGTTTGAAGAGTCTGTGCACAAGTTTATTTCAAGAAATGTAATTTTCAGAAAGTTTCACAAGAACTTCAAGAAGGATTTTTAATCAAGATTACAAAAGTCATACTTTTCCTTAGACTTAAAAGATATAGTGATGTCATCAGTTTAATGACTTTCATAGATCTTCTGTCTGTCCATTGCGATTCATTTAAAGATGTATTTTTTCCTTTGGGTCTTCATAGCAACGACAACCGTTTAAGAAATATTGCTTGCTTATGCATTTTGTGAAGAGACGTAGTGCAATACAATACAATAAAATAGAGAGAGGAAATCTAAAAATAAGACAAAGAACGTATTGGAATTTATTCCTTGAAGAACACTTGTGGCTGCAAAATACAAGTTGGGGCTTCATAACAAACTTAATCAACATTATTTACGGTTGGGTACATATGCGAATTTCAAAATACAGAGAATACCAAGCGTGGTATATACGTACATCACATAAAAAAAAGAAAAAATATTAAAAGGAAAATTCAATCATGTGGTGAATAGATAGACAGGTGCAAATCTGACAATCTTGCAACCGTCTGGTTTATGCATAATCGAAGAAATGCCACGCGGGGAATCTATATTCGATTTTTGGGGCGTTCCAAACGACCAACATCTTGAAGCAATCTACAAAAATTCGAAAAAGTTGTTCCTTCCAAAATCCTGGAATATATTTAGGAAGTTTCAGCTTCAAGTGACAATTTTCGTGAACTTGAGACTCTCTATAACGGACTTACAAACAGGTAGACTGCTGCATACATCAATATTAGTTACCTGAACAGATCCCTGGTGCGGTTTTCTCGATGTAACCAACAAAATAGCATATAAGTACAGCATAACAGAAAAATCGCGTGTCTTCCTAATACTACGCGGAACGTTTTCCTTCCAGCAGAATAAGCATAAGAAAAAAAATAATGGTACGAAGAAAAAGAAAAGAACGGGAATAAAGACATTGCTGCTCGTGCTAGAAAATGAAAAGAACAGAAGGAACAAAGCAAAGAAAAACAACAAGACTAGCAATCCATCTTTTCGTTGAGAAGAGAGAGAGAATATTTTGCTTTCCCCATACAGGTCTCTGCTATGGAAGCTATCAAACCGCTCAATTTTAATGGCCTGGGATATAACTGGCTGTGTGCTGTCTTCTTCTGAAAAGTTTTTCTTCGAAAGAGGATAGTGCGCTGGGTGCCCTTGCGGTGTAAAATATGAAAAGTTCAAATGGCAAACGAATATGGATTAGACATAAGACGTCAGATGATAAGTCAAGAAATTGCGGGTGTCTCCAGCGAGTATGATACGCCCTTCATCACGTTGCCAGGGTAATGTCGTCTTGCGTGACCCTTCGAGGAGTATCGTGATGGCTGTGGTTCTTCAAAGTTTCGTGGGGAAATAGACAGTTAGATAGACCTTAACGCCGACAAGACTTGCAAGGAAAATGGCTGATATCCATTTCATTTTCATTTCTGGCACTTCGGGAATAGACAAACCCCTTTCTCCAGGGGTTGTCTTGCTTCATGGAGAACGGCGGCTATCGTTTACCCAACTAACCCAATTGTGCCAAGGGCGCGGTGAGGAAGGGCTTTCAGGTATTCACGTAAAACTGTACCGGAATCTGCACCTCAGTCTTATGTCCTGTTATTTGGTTTTGATGCCTGTTTGTACAGAATTCACGTTAATCAAAATGATTTTATTTTTTCTTTAAGGATGGGTATTGAGAGCTTGTCGTACACTACACTTCCCTGATTACGCAAAGAAGGTAAAGAGGATCTTTCTTCAGGGATTAGGTGTTGTAGGTGATTTTGATGACTGACTGATGCGCTTCAGACTTTTAAAACAAGATTCATTACTCGTTCGCTCGATCAGTCATTACTTTCAGCCACACTTTCTATAAAACAAAACCACTTTTCAAATTAGATTGTTTTTGGAAAATAAAAATGTCTCCATCTTCAAGAAGTGCGAAAAGCGGGAAAAGCATATCCAGACAAGGCGAATACTTATCAACACATCTTAATCTTTTAGGTGTCAGGAGAAACATTTAAAAGCCAATATGTTTTCGTCAAGCAATAAAAAAAACATTAAAAAAAACCTTCACAGAATTATAGCAAACTGCACCGGAAAAATATTTAGTCTCTAAAGAATTATAATAAAAAATATTTATTGACTTTAAATGCCTTTCTATGTATGAATGAAATAGGGATAAACACTTGGATACCCCCTACGCAAGTAAAGGGGACCAAATGCGACGCAATATATTTTTGTAACAAAATTTTCATTAAGGGCTTCATTTCACTCCTTTAGGTATCACAGGAGTTTTTCTTAAACAAAGTCATCACTTTCGACAAATTAGCTGTGAAGGAAAGATAGGATTTGAGTCCACTGAGTCGTGCATTAGTTCTTGAAAATAAAACAGCAATCAAAGCACAAAAATTGTCGTCTAATATGCGGAACGAGTATACTACAGCAGGCATGGATTACAGCTATATGTAAGAGCCCGCATCAATTTAATCGGCCTGGTTCTCTGTTTCTCGTTCTGCTTCTGCCTTTCTTTCTCTTCAACTTTTCGAAACATTATGTTGACTTTAATCGAAGAAAAGAGAGAGGGGCTTGATTGCACATTTCTTTGCTCTATTCGATATTTTCTTTCTTTATTTTTATCACACGAAACGAAGAACTTAACATACCTTCCGGTAGGGTGAATAGATACAAAAAAGTTTAAAAAAATCAAAAGGAAAGGTCACCAAGAGTTGCATAATCTGTTAAGTTGAGAGCTTTAGCGGAACAGTGCCAAAAACACATACAAAATACCAACAACGCCAACAACAACAGTAATCTGCATAAACATTGCTTTTAAAATTTTTTAAGCCAGACTCTACATATCGTGCGGAGACATTGTGTATAGGTGTTGATGTGTTTGCTCACTTCTCTCATTCTCTTTCGCGCACATTTCAAAAACAAATATTTTTACGAATGCTGCTGTTTTTATTGTTTTCTGTCCATACATACGTTTCCTTTGTATAATACATATATATACATATTTATGCGTTCATATACATTCACATATATTCATATATATATTTTTGATTTTTGTGGATTTTGTTTGGCTTTTTCTTACATCTGTTACTTTTTACATAATAAATGTGTGCTAATAAATTGTTTTTTCGTTTTTTTGGCAAAATAAACCCAAGTGTTTTTCACTCCTCGCAGGTTTAATACATTTCTAAAACATCTATGATTCATCTACCTGCGACGAAGAGATTACGTAAACTGTTTACTATCGTGCCATCGCTGCCCTAGATGGACCATTCATTACGCCTGATCAAGTAGAGTTAGTAGAAACACTTTTTTTATACGCATGCGTATGGTATTCAGATCATTGTATGTTGGACTTTTTTATATCAAGCCGTCTAAAAATCTTCAACCTTCTCCTCTTACGAAAGCGACGTATTAAATATCTGCTCAAAGAGACTTCATGCTCGGTGATAAAGTTGGCGCAAACAAGCAAATTTGAGTTGTCTGCGTTGTAAAATCCTTACCGTCAACACACATTTTGGATATTCTTTGGATATTTGGATGCGATTGACACTTGGAATGATTAGAGCGTTTGCATCAAGGAAAACGTCCGAAATTTGGCAACAGATATAGTATCGTATAGCGCGCTAACATAGTTAGATCATATACATGTGCGTATTCAACGATCTGTAGTTAGTCGAAATAGATCGCTTAACCGATCGGAGCAAATCGTCAAGCTATCATTCAGTTTCAGTATCTGTAGAACTTCCTGCACAATGTTAAATTAATTCCAAGAAACTTATCTACACACGCCTTGAAGCATATTTTTGTTGACCACAAATTCGGAAAGTTGTCGGCAAACACCGCAGCCAGGCATCGAATAAAGTTGTGCAAGCGTACTACGATGACTTTATTTTTCAATGGGTATAAGCGCTTAACTTCAAGCTCAAATAGAGCTCAACCTTTTATTTATGTGTAGCAAGTCCCTTTCAAATAAATAAAAAGAAGTGACACAAACCTTATATACTTCACAACGTTCTATAATGTTTACGTTAAGAAATTGTTTTCACATTATCTCGCAAATCCGTAATTCGCATCATAGTCATCATAATCAATTGGTGCTCTTTAGGGAAACACACAGGATCAGCGTCGTCTTTTTAAAAACCGATCGTTAATACTTTTAGTCGAGTTGTTTATCCAAAGTACACTCTCTTGCATACACGGAATTATTAACTCCATATGGAAAGAGTAAGAGATACTATTGTTCACACACGAAGGCTGCGTGAAAGCACTGATTGACCGGAGACATTATAAAGTATGTAAGAAGACACAGTCCAGCTTTCCAAGTCGTAGTGATGTTTATCTGTCGACCCAAATGCTCCCAGCGGGGCGTGAGTGACGCTTTCACTCCGTGTGCCGTCGGGCACCGTAGGGTTAAGCCTCAACGGCAGGTACCTACGTTAAACCCCTGTCACACATCTGTCGACCCAAATGAAAATCGCTTATATGTTCGAGGTTAGCATCTTCGTTAAAATTGGCTTACGCCAAGCGACAGTTTCCGTTTATATCGTTACTTATACACGTATATATGTCTTAACGCGGAGAGTGAAGAAAAATCGCCGAAATGCGTTTTAAAATCTTATGCAGTCTGGCAAGTAAACAGCGTATAAAACAACTTATGTTTCGTGTTACGTCCACAAAGGTAAGAAATCAAAAAACGCTAAGATAATTAAAGAAATATAACCATAAAGGATCTTCCATCAAGAGTGATGATCATTAGGAGTGAAGCCCGTGGAGAGTAATACTTTTTGAAATTTGAAAAAAGGAAGAACAACTCAACGTCGCAAAGTGAAATGTATTTTATTGTGAATTTTACACTTCACCCTTATGTTCCGAGCAAAATATTGTTCACTGACGAACACGATGTCTAAAATTGTTAATCACTCTGTCTGGCGTCAGTAG
Source organism: Glossina pallidipes (assembly GCA_000688715.1). Lineage (NCBI taxonomy): Eukaryota > Metazoa > Arthropoda > Insecta > Diptera > Glossinidae > Glossina > Glossina pallidipes. Next base: position 368,056 of record JMRQ01006280.1, on the reverse strand, counting down.
CGTTATGTATGCGATAGCCTGCGAAATGTTCGCCACTAATTCGTCCAGAGTGTGTAGCTTGTCAGCATAGATTCGGGCTTTGTTGTGGGCACAAAAAAAGAATCCATGGGCATTAAATCAACGTAAACAGAGACCCATGATGGCAACCTAATTTTCTGACTAGTAAACGATGAACACCCAAAACGGACCTCTTACTTGGGTATAATTTTTTTAATTATTCCAAAACATTCAGGAATTTTGAATCGTTGCATGATGGTAAAGTGTAAGCACAAATGCTGCTGAGTTGAAGCCACTTGACAAGGTAGGCGTAAGAAATTTAATAATTGTGGATAGTTGATCTAATTAATTAAATGTTTTGCTCATAAAGAAATTAATTCAATTCAATTCGGAAACAAACCTGAATAACTTGAACTGTAGTTCCAAAACTCTATCACACACCTTACAACAAAAATGGGCACGGAAACATCCCGAATTATCTTTGGCGTTTTAACATACGAGCAAACAAGGCATGCGACCTGCGTTAAAGCGTATACGACAATGTGAAGCACACTGTTTTCGTCTATCCTCGAGAAATATGCTTTTCAGATCTCTGGAGATAGCAATTACACCACGTAGCCTATAGGCAATCATGCTGGAGGGGATCATGGAGCGAACAGACACGACATTTTTCGGAACAAGGCCCCACGAAGGCGACACCCAAAACCCCCGCCCATCGCATTAGAGGGCGGTGGATGTAGGGCAATATAGTTAAGATCAATGATCCATAAAGCTCCATTCCGAGGGAACGTGAACGCTGTTCCAGAATGGTTTACCATTCGTAAATGTTGTAGGGACACTAGTTGACAGTACGCTGCCACTATGTCCATTGTAAAGAAAAAACAATACATATATTCATACACATACATACATACATAATACACAATACATTTGAATTGTTTGGCTGGAAAAAAAAATTGGGAGAACAAAGGACTCATTAAAAAATGTTTGATTCGAATTCTTTGACAAGCTTCCAAAGAATCCGACAAGATTGAACGACTTTAATTGAAAAACAAGCTTCGAGTTGGAAACTGAAAAAGAAGAATATACGAAGAAGAAAAAATGTAGACATAAACACATATACACAGGCAAACATACAAAAGTACTAGAAGATGGTTGATAGTAATGCTTGTAATAGCAGCATTGTTATATGCCGATGGTGTGATGCCGATATAAATCATACCGGTAATAAAAGTTGCTGGACATAATCATTGCAAGCAGAGATAATAAGTAAAAACTAAAAGTAACCCACACTTAGGCAAGTGTAAGCAGATCGGCATGCAAACAGAAAAAGGGAGAAAGAGAGGACTCGGCCGTGTTCATGGATGTCATGTGTGTGGCGTAAGTACTATTATGTATTGCATTTTGGCTAATATATAAACATGTGCGTCACACATACTTGTACATGATGTTTAATACTATAACTTAACATAACATAACATAACAAAAAACCTTAAATAATAACATCAACAACAACAATAACATAATGATATCAGTAGCTGCAGCAGCAGCAGCAGCAGCAGCAGTACTTAAGCACACACACATGTGCTTGTATGCGTGTTTATTAAAGGCACACATACAGTTGCGTTGTATATTATTCGGTACTACCATTATAGCCCAACATACCACCAGTTAGTCATTACCAATTCATTCAAAATCAGAGTCAGTCAGTTGGTTTGCGTTGCAACAAACCGATAACGAAAATGAAAACAACAGCATTTAAGCTTGAACTTTTCGCCGACGAAAGAAGAAAACGGCACTTCAGTTCACTTTCATTTGTCGTACGGTTAGGTTTAAAGCAAACCCAAATTTTAATTTTAAAACGATCGATACGAGCAGTATTTTCTGATTTCATTATTGATCATCTCTCTGCTATAACCTATTACTATAATGCGTATAGGGATATGTATTTTACTCTTTCTCGCACTTACGCACTATACGTTCCATTAGTTTATAGCTCAACTTTATAATAAAACCCTTAAAACGCGCGCAGGCGCAATTCGTTAACAGACAATCACGTAAATTGGTTGCCTACGGTAGGCGCGCGGAAACGTTTTCATACAACGTTCACATTCAATAGCGTGTCAAAGAGTCAAAGAACAATTCATAAGCGTTTCGCAAGAGAGCTTCTCCGTTAAATGCTTAAAAGATAATAAAAGAAAAATTCACATTATACATGAAATATATGAATGCATAAATGATTTCATAACAAATGTCTATATGTATGTGTATGTCGTAATTATTAGAAAGTGAAAGTGTCATTAAATGAATTTACATAAATAGTTCATCAACAAAAAAAAAAGCAATAAATATATATGTGTATATAAGTAAAGATCAAGGAAGAAAATTTATAAGTCGGCCAGTCATTCATGCTTCACTATGCTTACAACTCATTTAATTAGTTATGTCAGCCTTTTGGCTTTTATAAGAGCCGCGTACACTCAAAATCTTGTAAACAGTGATCATCGCAATGATACGGAAGCAACACTAAGTGATTTTGTCGATTTAAATCGAAGTTCTACGGTCGTTTTCCAACGGTCATCGTCCAACGAGTTTTCAAATCTTCCTCAGTTACGAGATGCTCTAAATATCTTCGATATCAGTTATTTAGCTAAACAATGGTTTAATATTCAAAAAGATGTTTCTCTAAATTGTTCAAAGGACATTTACAAATATCTAAACGCCTTAAATAACAGTTCCATGTGGGCATTAAAAAGTAAGCTTATATTAAAAAGAGTTCCTCTTATACTCGCCTATGAGTTTTTCAAAACCAACTTTATTGCCAGCTTTATTGTGTTGTTTTAAGTCGAATAAGAACGAAGCCATGTTCTCAAAGCAAAAGCAAAGCAAAACATAAACATAAACTTTAATGTCAATATGCGATATTTCCAATAAAAAAAAGGATCAGAAACTACTAACTGTACATTTGTGACGTCTAGTTGTGGTTCATTTTGACTTTTAGCTAAACTTCATCTGCTATAATTTCTATGGGCGGGCGTTCATGTGAAGTTTTGGCAATTTCTCGACCTTGATTTATTTATATAATATATAGATCAATAATTCCCGGGACTGATTGAAAAGTTTTCGTCTCTAGAAAGAAATGTGCGTAGTTTTTACAAAGTGACATGGCGTGAACTATGTCTGCCAGAATTCAAGTCATGTCATTTCGATTATTTGTTTTCTAGCGACACTGCTGTTGTTATGTTCAAAGCAATGCAAAAATGTTCATTTCGTATCTTAAATGAAACTTGCTTTTTGAGGAGAAAAAATGCTCAGCGCTACCTTACCTCGACTCTGTCGAAAATAATGATTTGTTGATTGCTTTCCAATTCTAAACGAGGTCATACAGAACCGAATGCGATTGCACGCAGTGAACACACGATAGAGTTGACCCCTTGAAAAGTTGGTCTTGATAAAGTTAACTATCAACGGGGCGGGGTCCCTATCCACTGTAGCAAGTAGAAGGCTGCAATGATGCCATTCATGAAGTTTACTTTGCTTCTTATATGGACGGTACCCTCCAAAACAGGCAGGGCCCGGCAGTTATTAATTGTTTACAAATCTGAAAAAGATGCTGCAAGCAAAAGTCTTGGATCAACTGAATGGCATTTTGAGGGCTTAATAAGTTATTCTCCAAAAAAATAGTGTCAAAATATTGAACAAGCATTAGCTCGTGTGATTGTGTGTATCATTTTTGAAGGAAACTGTGCTAATGAAGAATATCCAGTTTTGCAGAAAAGTATTCGTTTTTCTTACTTAACTCGGGAAGGTGCTAACCGATATACTATACAGACGCGGTGTATTTTTTTTTATTTTATTTATTTATTGACGTTGACGAAACCTCGAAGCCGTTAAGGCCTACCACAATAGTTTACTATATCTAGCATAGGTGCTATAAAAGGGTATGTATATATATATATGTAGAAGTGATATATTTAGACCTTTTCATAATTCGTTTCACTGCAACAAGTCTGGTTTGCAAAACTTGGCGGAAAATAAAATGAATCTCTTGTACTCACCACCTTGGTCTAATAGTAGGAAATTACAAACTACTTTTTCTCTTGTGCGTATGCGTATGGAGTTGTTGCTTTAAACCTTTGAGAAGGTCCTGATAACTATTTACAACAAGTCTTACGTATCCTATTTGAAATGTATACTTGGACAGATCACCACTATTTTCAATCTCAAGCCACGACCAACGCACAACGTAAATGGCAAGCTTAAAACCTTCTACTTGAAGGTTTGCAATTTTGGCTATTCTAAGGATATGCAAGATGTGGGTGGATGGATGCACGGACATTATCTTACGCCCGCTAAGAATGCATGCACCTTGTCGGATGCTCTAATGCATGATTTTGAATCCTGTCTAACTTACTCGAACCTTCGATGGTACATACAGACGTCTCCCGTTTAACAAGGCACTTGCAAAGCCTGGCTTCGATATAACAAATCACAAATTTGCGATAATTGTAACACAGTTCGTATACAACACGATGTCAAAGAACCGAATATGTGTTTTTTCGATTTTCTTTTCTTTTTCTATCGTCTATAAGAGGAGTTTCAACCAAATTTGAGAAAGTTGTAATTAGTTGTAATTTTGGATGAAAATCAATTATGTCATTATCCTCATTACTTGATGAAGATACTTGTATTGCATCATAATGTTGAAGTTCATATTATTCTGCATAAAGTGTTGAAGTTAACTTACCTTTTCGTTTATATATACATTTAGAACAAATTTTCGTCGCAACACTTTATACCTTGAGACTTGGTATCGACACAACGCGAATAAGGTTTGCAAACAACGCCGTACATATTTTTTTGATTTATTTAATATCTAAATTTAAATTACGTGGCTCTGTACAATATTTTATTGTGAGTAACGAAATAGAAAAGTTTTGTGTAAGAAGGTGTCGATACCGCACGGTACGAATTAGCTGCCTTAAGCGAGGAACGCGTGTATATATGGAAACATAAAGAAAGAGGACCAAAAAGTTATCAAGTCGGATCCACTTTCTATAAATACTTTCGAAAACAAAAAGTTGTTGTTCATATTTTCATAAATGTCGAAGTTACACATATACATATATGTAAGAAGCGCGATTATTACTTGCGTTACCGCAACTTGGTGGCCAATCGAATAGACAAATAGACAAAAGTCAAAATGATCAATTCGGAGATTATTTGTGATTCGATTGATTTAGTAAAGTTTAGATATTTGAATCTTCCCAAGCGATTTTTTCTTTAATAACTTTTTAAGTTAAAGATCTATTTTCAACTTCTAAAAATAGGTCAACTTTGATAAGTCGATTATACGTGAAGTACGAATTAACAATTGATAGCGAAATATATCTCTTGCTACGTATTGCATTTTACAATAAACAGAATTGTATTGCTAGAAAACGTGTACCTTTTTATACCCATCGCCGAAGGATTAGGGATACATTCATTTTGTTAAACCGTTTGGAACGCCCAGAAAGAAGCTTTAAAGGCAAAAGTGTATATATTCTTGATCAGGATCAAATTCTAAATCTATTTAAGCATACCTGTCAGTGTGTCTGGTTGTCCGTCTATTGCAAACAATCTGCTGGCCATTAAAACTAACCTATGGCTTAAAATTTGCCAGAAACATGGAAACCTCTTGCTCGCAGGTTTGTGAGGCTTTAAAGAGTCCCTGAGCCCAGTAGCAAACGAATGCACAAGTGGTAGAGATGATGGACATGAAATTGAATAACAGAGAATACACATATGCAATGCACCGGGAAACAAAAGATAACGAATAGAAAGCATCCGTAATGTGTAAAAGAAACAACAAAATGTAACCTTTTTCCTTACATTTAAAAAATCTCTTAAAGATACATATTTTGTTCATCATAATCGCGCATCACTAAGCAAATGCAGTTAAATAGTAACATTAATCTTACTCGTTTTATGATAAATATCTTCCACAGTTTTTTTTTAGAACTGAATTCGGTCCATTTTCAATGAAATTTAATCTGAAAATTAAAAAAATTTAACTTTCAGTTAACAGCAAATCTATTTCACGGCTTTCAGTTATACGCTAAGTGGGTACATATTTTTTGAAGGTTACCTTTTCTTTATATTATATATCATATGAAGATTCCACAAGATGCGTAGAATGACGTGCAACTTTAACCATGAACATGCACGCGCAAGCCACAATGACAGACTAAAAAAAGACGCGCATTTTTGTCAATTTTTTTGGGATGTCGGCTAAACAACAACATTTGAGGATTGCAGTAAGCAAGCATTCAAGTACTAACGAGCGAAAATATTTTGATGTGCCACGATGCAACATTGCGTACCCTAAACCACTTCCACTTCACTTAATATAGCCATTCATACAACGACTTTTTCAAAGTGGTCCAATCTGAACCCTTTTTAGTAGGGTTCGTTCTTATTGATATTGCAAATGGTCCAAATGAGCCAACAACGCAAAGGTTAATGAACAAATTTGATTCACGCTAGACTAAGCTTTGTTCGCACGTACCAGACAAAACGTGGCTGTTGTTATGTTCAAAATTTTCTTGATGAATCAACAACATCAACTCTTCGACGTTCACAACAATTGGACCTTCGAGTGTTTGGAGAGAATTTTGCATTAAAAATTTACTCTTATACTCTTATAACATAACACAAGAATTAAAACCTACAGGTCATTATAAACGCACACGATACGTCAATTGGTGATCGGAACAAAAAAATGCGTGATGTTTATTCTTCACACCAAATGCCTTTTAGAAATGAATCTCGTTGTTTTCATATCGGATCGGTTTGTTAAAAAACAAAACTGTTGTGAAAAAAAAAAATCCTTATATTGGAAGTGCAAGAAACAGTGGTTCGATCCAAACCATTTTCACTACTATTCGTCTTTGAGCCAAAACATGTCGGCGAACCAAATTTCGCCATAATGTCTCGAAAATCGCGACCTGTAAGTTGCGAACAAGAGACCAAGCTGGATAGTAGGATTGACGCACGAACGGACAGACAAGCTTTGTTCTTTCTATTCGAAACGTCACTTTGAATCGATCAGTACAACAAAAGGTGAGTCTATCTCAAATCTCTCTGGGTGTTGCAAACATCCGCACAAACTTAATATACCCTCGTACGATAAGTGGGTGTAGTGGACTTAGGAGTGGTAGATTTATCGGTCGTTCCTTCTTCGAAAACGCATCTGAAAAAGCTCTCGCTGGCAACCGTACACGTTGCAAGTACATACTTGCGCAACGTTTATGGCCGTAACCCGAAGAAATCGACATTAATGATGTTTACTTTTAATTCCCGATGGAGCTACAGCGTACGTACAGCTGCAGACGAAGTTTTTAGGTTTAGTAATTTCACAAAGTTCTGACATTGAAATTTTTTTCTTTCTACGGTTTTTTGTAAAGGTCCTTTAATCAGGATCGCACAAAGCACAAAACACAAAAAACAGAAAAGAGACAAAACGATTCTATATTTGAAAAAAATGCACGGAACGAAATTAGTTAGAATAGCATTAGAGGGAATGAAATGAGTTGATGTACAGAAAATCTATCGAAAGTTTGGATGCTTGTATGCAGGCCCTATCCACCTACATGTGCAATTGTAGATAGATCATACTTGTATTTTCAAAACAGATTTCGCTTTCCCTGAAAACTCTAATTATTTTATGTTTCATTTTAAAAAAAGACTTAACTTGGCCGCTTAGCTTAGTGCTTTGAGAAGCCCTTTACGTGTGTCTTACTTCGAACACATAACTTTAATGCTAAATTACAAAGAAGTAGCTGCGGCAGAATTATGTAACATGTACTTTTTATACATGCGGCAATCAGTGACTTATTCTTATGGTTAATAACACCGTTTAAATGCGATAGACATTTTCGCGAACCAATCAGAAGAACTCATCAAAATTCTATTGATGTTCAATAAAAGTGTAATCTAATCATAAACCATAAGCGAACAATTAACCAATATTTTATTGAATAATATATGACTGGATGTCATCATCGGTAATGACCAAAAATAATGACCAAACACTAAAAGTGAATTGAAAACCGGAAAACAATGAATACGTAGAGTATGTAGTTTCGTCGAGTAATCGACAACGAATATTTATTTATGTGTGTATGTGTGTATGTGTGTATGTAAAGAGCAAAAAGAGATTCATTTATGTTCATATACATATGTATATATAACTAATATGAACAGGTTCGATGTAACATATTTAGTGTTGAATGAAGCCATTGATCTTGCACTTTGAATATTCACTACGTTCGAGTGCTGCACTATCGTCAAACATCGAATTGTTTTGTGCTGTTTCTTGTAATGGATGAAAAAAAAAAATGATTCAATGTCCGTTTGCGTATTACTTAGATATGTGAGTATGAGTAAGATTTTAGTGGTTGACATACTTTTACAAAAAGCAACCGGGCAACCTCTACATACCTGTTTACCTTCCTTCATAGAGCTTAATATAGACTTGTGGGTAATTATTAAAAGAAAAAAGAAAGACAAAGCAAAAAAAGCAAAAGTAAAAATTGTAATAAACTCTGGAAACAGAAGAAGACTTGTTTTTTTTTTATTATGTTTATGTTATGCGATGTGTGTAACATCCAGAAGCTCTTAAGATAGATTCATCTTTCATTATATCGATCGATGCAGGATCATTTTCGGGTAAAGAGCGTAAAAGATTGCGAACGGAAGATAAGTGCGCCTATGCCCATATATATAACATATATCAACATATATTGACGGTATCAATTCAGAATCATTTTCTGAATCTTCAAGATTTAAGCTTGTCCGTCCTGCTCGTTTGTCATTCTACTCGTGCGATGTCGTTCCATACGTTTTCATTGTTACGTTCAACGCACAGGCCGTAATTGAAACTTCGGATGAGACTTTGTTTCTTATAAATAGGTTGGGGCAGACAACTTTTTCGACCGCCCCCACAAAAGTCGCCAAGTAATAGTACTTCGGAATGCTAAGCTAATATGATAAATTTGGATAATGCTTTTTACGAAAAGTCAGTCTTTATGTGGAAAGACGGTTCGATTTCCCTTTCAATCCCTAACAGTACTTTGACATGAAAATCAATTACATTAAATTTGAATAGTGTGTGTATTCCTTTGCGTCCCATCTATACAGGATGGGAGAGTCCTCATGAAAAGTTAACATCAAGCAAGCAACGAATGGATTCTTTTATGCTTTATAATGAAAATAACTGATTAAAGAAAAGATCTTTGACAAGAAATTTTACTTTGCGTCAGTCCGTGTCTTGGACATTGCTCCATATAAGGGTTATAATGAGAAATACACTCTCACTTGCAAACAAAGTTAAACTTTTGAATGAATGAATGATGCGTTGCGAAGTGAATGAATGTTTGCATCAGAGGAAGTAGTGTGGGATTTTTGCATGTGTGTTTGTTTTACGTAGAAGAAGAGAATTTTATTTTTCTTGCAGAAAAAGAAATTTATTTGTTGTTGCTATTAAATAGGTTTTTATGGTATGCGGCAAATGCGAGACGCTCAACGCGCACATATGTCAATTGTTGCATTGTTGCAACTGCAAAATATTCGTTAGTTAAAAAGCGTATCATAAAGATTTGTCAATACCGCGACTATTTGCTTTTTTATCATTTCTTTTTCATTATTTCTATTTTATGGCTCAGCCTTTTTTACTAAACAAATTAGATGAACTATTGTGTGGGTTTTATCTTAAGTCTTACTGCGTGTCACATATACCTCGGTACAAATTTAAAATGCCGTGCAGCACAAGTTGCTCAGGACATAATTCCTGATTATATGAAAATGATCACAGATTTTATTCTCAAGAACCAGCCTTTCCGAACTTTCCAAGTATGCAATAATGCGTTCGTATTATTTTTATTAGTGAAAACAGACAGAGTTGCATGAATTTTGCTTCGATTCAAAATGGATCTAACATTCGTTTATTTCCCCATACCCCTTAGTCCTCTGTATTTCGGGGTTTGTGTTGGTTGTTTTCGTAAATTGCTCGTTTCAGACATCAATCAATTCATTAAAAAAACGTACACGGCCGGTAAAATTAAATTTAAAAAATGTTTTATGATTTATTCTTTGTTTTTTTGTTTCGTTTATAATTTCTATGGTACTTGACAGTGTTTTTTGTGCATAACGTTCGCATGATTTTGCGTAAATATAATATACATTTTATTACATTTGTGGCATTGTAACGTTGACATTAAATGCAATTAACCTCTTACTTGTGTTTAAATAATTCATGAAATAAAATGATATACGCATGCGAAGTAATGTTTAAATGAATTTTGAATCTTTCTGCAATCGTTTCTGAACTCATGGTTAAGTGTTTTACTTATAGCACTTGCTTATAATTCATATTCCGATTTTAATGAATTTTTATTTATCAAATTAACAGCAAATGTAGAATTTGTCCTGATGTCGAAATTAATTTTTTTCGTTTTTATAATGAATCCTACTGCGATGTACCTCACTGGCGCAAGGTCAGAAGCGAATCCCATATCTTGGATAGGAAAGAGCAAACTGATCGCCCCGAAATTTGGAACGGAGGTGTGCTGAGTGACAGTACATAGCCGTACCGAACAGTATATGAATTAAACTAAACACAGATGTTGTATTTTGTTTTATGCTTTGAATTTGGAGACAAAAATCGCCGTGTAATAGTATTTGGCATTTTAAATAAGTGTGAAAAGTTTAAATCGAATGGGACAACTTTTGGAAGCCAAATTTGACTGAATTGGCGGAATGGGAAACCTCATGGTTGCTATTACTATTAACACTAGGCGACAAAGTACCATTCCAAATAGCGGGCATAACACGTCAAGGTGTTAGGTACGATGATTAGGCGATAATTATTATAATTCAGAGTTAATTTTACGCTCATTAACCAGCTTCAAATATCTCTTTGGTTACCGGCTCCCTGTCTATGAAATGAAAGCCATGTCTTATTAACGGCTTACATGACCTGATGATCAGGACTTAGGTTGGCTGTTTTCTCAAAATGTTTCCTAGCTCTTTAGTCGCTCTTATTGTTGTTCTTCTTTGAATTATCCAGCATTACAAAATCAACAACCTACGCTTCCTATTGAATGTTTTGAAATTTGCTTAATAGAAAATATTAAAGAAAATGTTTTCTTCGTTAAGAAATCAAACTCGATAGCTAATTAGCGATAATTGTGAAATTGTATTAAAAATACGTGTATATGTATTGCATATATTGTACTATGTATAATATTTATGTATAATAAAGTTGAAAACCCATATACCTATTTAAAAATATTTACTGTGCTGCACTGTAGGCTTGTATCATAGAAAAAAGCAAGCAACAACAACAAATACGCCAGGAAAATACATAAAAGAAATTTTATGTTGCGTGACGTTGGTCGACGTGCATGTCTCTCTGTCTGTCTGTCTGTCTGTCTGTCTGTCTATGAGTAATGATTAACTAGATAAATGATGATTGGATACTACAGTGACATAAAATGGGAAATTGACTCACTAGTTACGTTAGGTAATTTAAAAAATAAGTTACAATAAGTAAATTAAAAAAAAATCAAAAATTTATTTTCTTCGAATGTAATCACAACTAACTACCAATTGTTGCTGTTGCTTTTACTTTTGCTTTTACTTTTGCTTTTGCTTTTGCTGTCGTAAAAATCTGTCTTATGTTGTAGTTAACAGTTAACAGTTAACTCAATATAATTATAATTTTTTGCAAATGTACCTGGAATTGTTGCTGCTGTTGTCCATATTTCACATTTGCCTTGCTTTGTTTTTTTCGTTTGTTTTATGGCGTATTGTTATGTAATAACAGTAACTATTTAATTCTCATTAAAATAATATATTAACATATTTCTGTTATTTTATCATTTGTTTTAATGTTAAGGGTAAAGTTTATGTTAGTTGAGCTATTGCACTTGATCTTCTTGTATATCACAATATACACACATGAGAACGCATATATAAATATTTGCATATTTTTACTTAGTAAGCGATTTAATTTAATTGATGAATTTTTTGTTTTTGTTTTATATATGTCTGGTCTTGAATTGCACAGCGTGAGAGCTCGCTAATCAAAGAACAGATTTTCATTAACTCAATATCTAAGTTTCGAAGGAAGGCATTCGTCTTCGGACAAACGCATATAATACAAATAATTCTGTGGTTTAATATTTCAAATAATTTATATTTGCTTACAAATTATGGCATAGACTTTCAATAATTTGTTAATTGGAGCAGCAGTTAGTCTTCCGATTTAAAACAAATAACATTAAGAAAATTATATACAACTACGATCGAACACATCTTCATTCTTGCGCTTGGGAGAATGTTTACTCCATACACAGTTGGACAGACGAGCCCGCGAACAGGCGAACCAACGCACATGTCTAGGTGCATTCAGATTTGGCGCTAGTATGGAATGTATATACTATGTGGAGAATCCAAAGCTTCCTTGTGAGTTCTGTACGCATTTTAACAAAATGAACGCACCTCGGATTCCACGGCGATGGATGGATATGACAACAAGATAATTATGTTCGCCTTAACACAACACAAATATGGTATTGCCACAATTAGACCATATTTCGAAAAAGTCTTTAATTCATTTTTTTTTAATACTCAGTAAAGGTACAAGTAAGTCAAAGGCGCCATCTGCCCTTCGTCCGTTGGTAGAAGTTGCGATTATGGTCTCAAAACTTTGCTTAAAACAACATGATATCGAAGTTTCTTCTTATGATTCTCATTAAGTCAAACTAAAGAACAAATCAAAACACTATAGTGGGCCACGTCGCACCTTTAAATACCTTACAGCACTTTGCTTAATTCAGTTGTTCATATAATGAGTTTTGAATACAAGGCATTATACGGGAAGTAGTGGAAAAAGTGGTCTGATGCGAATCATTTTCTATTGCGTTCGTCCTTGGATCAAAGTACGTCTGTGTACCAAATATCATCGACATTTCTCAAAAACTGCGATGTATAGTTTGAACACACAAAAACAAGACGGATAGAAGGACACATAAGCTTAAATCGATTCAGCAAGTGATAATAAAAGCTGGGTCGATCTCAAGTCCATCTGGGTGTAGCATACATCCGTGCAAGCTTAATGCTCCCTTTTATCGCAAGTGGTGTAGTGTATAAGAAGAGCAATTGGCCTATAAGTCCACTCACAATTATCAAGAAGCTGATAACTTCCCACTTTTATTTTATACTCCCAGGGTGGGAAAGTTCTTACATTTTTTCTCATTTTTCTCGATTGAGATTTTGCCTACAATCACCAAAAACCCCATATAAATAGCGCACAAAAACCTTGCAAATACTGGCATTTTTCCAACTTGCTGGAAGATCGTCAACGTTCAGCCCGCAGCCAAAACCATAGAAAGCATGGTCATCCATCAGATATCTGGTCAGTTATCTAGAATGCAATGATCTCATTTCCGCTAGACAATATGCAGTTTGGAAAAATCGAGCCACCAGGAACTTAACGTCCTACCTCGTCGAGAAATGGTGCCGAGCTTTTCGCCATTTCAGCGAAAGTAAGGTCGTTGCACTAAATATCTCAAAAGCATTCGACATGGCATGGCATGATACTCTAGTCTCCAGACGGATTGCGATTGGTGTCAACGAGATTTTTACTCGATTTATATCGAATCCGTTCGATAAGAGTTGCAGTCGATGCATTTATCTCAAACAAATTCCACCACAAGGCTCTGCCCTTTCTGCGCGTGACAGAAAATCCTGCGTGATGAATGGGGCATTGAATCGAGACCTCATCAAAATAACAGAATGAGATCAATCTAATGGAGTGAATTGTAATGCAGCCAAAGCACAGTACTGTCTTTTAACGCATGGAGAAAATGACAAACGACTCCTCTCCTCTGGCCATGTCAATGTAGAAGAATCGGCAACCCTTGGTGTTTGTGCCATGAAAATACAAAATGGTCTTTGTTGAACAGAGCATATATTTGGAATGTCGAAAGGCGCAGCCAAGGGCCTACGATTTTTGAAGCGGTGTAAAAAATACTTTATTGCACCGTGCTATTTACACCGCCTATATCCGGCCAAATTTAAGGTATAATTGACACGTATGAGCAGAAGCCTCCAAATTTTGCTTAGAGACGTTGCAGGTGCTCATGTGCTCAGGTGGTCAAGTGCTCACGGGCGACAAGAACGCGCCCACAACTCTCGATACCCTCGAGACTTTCTGACCACCATCGTGGTTGAGCATAAACGTGACATCCCTTGAGTGGCTGATCATATACAAAACCAAAACAAAAGTCATATAAATATCTAATGTGAAGTATATATGATACGATATGCACGATCAATATATAGAATAAATAAAATAAATTTGTATTGGTATGAAATACAGTGCGAGAAACAGCTTCTAAAACATTCAAGTCATTCGATATATTCGAGACCTACGACTACAATTGCGATTTAGGAAAAGTTCCATGGATTCATGTCGAACGAAATTCCCTCGCATTGTCTGTCTAATAAAGAGAAAAGAAACTTTGAATGAAGGATAGAGACGGAGAGTGGTTAGGCCATTTTAGTGATAGCAAATAACTTTTGGATCTTAAATGGAAAAATAAATAACGTGATATTATGCATTGTTCTGTCCGTCAATGGTGAGCTGTGCTGATGAATCTATAGAAAAGACAAAAAAAGAGAAGAACATTACGCTGTGGCACTTTCAAGTTTTAATATTTATTTATATGCCATTCTGAAGTTTTGCTGCAGGAAAGGCGAGAATCAAACCAAACGAGAACCTTAAACGACGCCTATTAAGTGAAAAAATAATTATCACATTTACTGATGATTAACGCAAAATATTTAATGCTTCAATCATTTTACTTTGTCTCTTTTAAAGGTTATTGGCCCTAAAATGCAAAGAAAAAAAAATTTGGTATGATAATCAGGCGTAAGAGCTCAGGTGTTAAAAAACAGGTGAAAAGACAGCACAAATCATTCACAATAACTAAGGTGTACCCACATATGCAAGTCTTAACATATACCAAAATCTTGCCCACATATCATACACACAACCGTACTATCGAAGCCGGCATTGCATAATAAGCATGAAAAATTTGAAGGAATGCACATGTCTTGCATACGTTTAGTTGGAAGCCCCAGTTTTTTCACGTGATTTTGTGTCATCAATAATTCGCGCGTTATGCGTCAGGCCGTACACCTGCTCTACATATAAACTACTCGTTCATTTGGTATTCTTTTGTCGTCGCCATCATCTTTTCTCCATATTAGCATTAGGTAGGCGTTTGCTGTGATGCGAATGTCATATGACTTGTAAATAAGTGAATGATTTAAATAAAATAATAACAAACATTTTTAAAGAAAAAAATATTAAAGACAAAACACTTAAAGTCTCATGCTATTAATGTTTAAGCTTTTTTCCGTTTGTTGTTTGTTTGTTTAGTTTAGTAATTTGCAAAATATGTTTATTTATATGCGTACGCAGTTGGGCATAGGAGCTTACATATCCTTGGCTCTCGCGAGTTAATTGCAATAGTACCACGATTTCCTTGCTTAAAGTGAACTTCGAAAGGAGTTTGATTGTAAATAGAAAATAAAAAAATCTACAAAAATTACTGAGCCAGAATTTACTTGCATTACATGCAACAGGTTTTAAGCATGATTGCAAAATTTATTAATTTATTTTCTTTTAAGATGACCCGGCGGATGTCCCCTATGCGTGCGACACACGGTGACAATCAGAAAAATATGAGGAAAGAGAAATTGATAGGGGGATGGTGGCCCCAGCCTAGTGTATGTGTTACGCGCGTTTAGCGGCTCAACTCTCACTATAGTTACGACTAAAGTAAACTCTATCGCAGTCCATATTTCGAGCCCTGTCGACTATGTTAATTTTGTTGGTTTCTTCACATTGAAAGACTGCAAAAAGAAGATATGTATTCGAATGATTTATTTAAAGTACTATGTGGTAGAGAAACTGATATCGAACACTCTCGAGAGGTAATACAATTTTTCTGATGGCACAACAAAACGAAGGGTTAGTTCCAACTACTCCCGACCTGTTTAAGATATAGGGTCGAGGGTATCAAGGCATTTCGACAAAGCATGTATTCAAACTTGCCAAAGGATGGTATTTACGTAAATAGTTCGTCTATTCAAGGTACGCCGTAAAGGTTATGAGAGAGCGAGAAGGTATATGCTTCGCAGATTCGACGTACAATGCTCGTACATTGCCAATGTCATACATAAACTGAAACATTCAATGAAGAAGTCATGATACGATCTCGTATAATTGCTACGCAAAAGCTATTTAGCGTTGATTTAGAGAAGTCTCTTAAATTGGAGGCCTACAGCGAAGAATTATGTTCTTGAGTAAACATGAAAGTTCTGAACTATTTCTCTTCATTGGGCTTTTAATCATACGCGGATGGACAAAATAATACGAACACTATGCAATATAGCACCACGTTGTTGCATGTTGGCAGCGCTGCATCCGTGGAAATAAACCGACGCGTATATGCTACGTACCAAGGCTTATAGATTATATTTCAGTGTAGCACACGCTTTATTCTGCCACCATTAAAGCAAGCGATCGGGAAAATATGTGATCTTTCAGACTTCGAAAGAAGCGCCTGCAGCGCCTGTGACGAAAAAAACTGAACTGTTTAATGTTTCACAGGCGACAATAGCCTCGGCAATCTCAGCATACACAAAGCATGGTAAAACATCATTGGCGAACAGCAATAGTGGGCAAAACCCACGAACATTACGTGGAATCTGGTCAAATTTTGCATAGATCTGATCAAGACATGCATGGTCCACCCACAAAAGCATCTATTGTTTAGTAATTAAAAATGCTGTTAAACTGTAAATTATTCCCCTGATCAAACCAGTTATCAATCAATGTACTTACATACATGTGGACAGAAAAATAGGTGCGACATCTGTTTTTCAGTTCTATACCTTAGAAATCGTAAAAGGTAGCTTCCACAAAGCTCACACAACGTTTTCACATGTGGCAAAACTGTCGGAAATTAATTCCTGGATTCCCACGCAAGTTAGTTCTTGCAGTAAAGAGTTGAGAGGTTTTCTATTGCTTTAGCAGGTTTTTCAGTTGGACAGTGAAATAGCTGCGTCCTCTTTAAAAATGTGGAAAGTAAAGTGTTTTGCAAAATGTTGCTGTGCAGATTGATTGTAGAGGCAAATTATATTTTTTGAGAAGCAAATGCAATGCGGAGCAGATTATTGTAGCCAGGATGGCTAGTTAGGATGGGTAGCTCATTAGCTTCGAAATCAAGGGAAAGACGTTCCAATTTATTGCCCTATGTCGGTTACAAAACTCTGTCGCGAGTGCTTTCAACTCCCAAAAAAAATGCTAACAAGCGCGAAACAGTTAAAAAAGACTACTCCTGCTTCCGATAATCGCATTTTAACTTTATCAAGACGAGATTCCTTCAAGCCGTCCAGAGCAGTTTCCAATGAAATCGGGAATGTTACATCACAGCGAAGTGTCAATCTACCAGGAACAACGACTCGGAAGATTCCCTTACTCAAAAGCATTAACTTGGAGACGACGAAAGACTTTGCGTTAGCCCTTAAAAATTAGTGCAAACCAGAAGACGAAGAAAAGTGGGCAAATATATTGTGGAACGACGAAACAAAAGTAAATTTGCTTGGAAATGATTTAAGGAAGAAGTTTATTTCGATCAAAAAGGAAAAGAGAGGAATCCCATATTAGATCAACTAAGAAACCTGCGAAGCATGGCGGACGAAATCTAATCGTATAAGGCTGTTCGTCTTGCGAGAGCATCGATCTGATACAACTCAGGGAGAACACTACGGACAGATTTGGATGCCAAAGCTTGTTGAAAGCTGCAATGCTACCTTCTGCTGAAAGGAATAGGCTACTGCTATGGAAATTTCAACAGGATAATGATCCGAACCATTCATTCATGTCTTGGATGTCTTTGAAAGGTCAAGTCATTCTTCCGCCTTGAGTACTAAACCGTCATGTTTGCTGTTGCAATAAAAAAGAATTGTGGAAATATATTCGAAAAGCATGGTATTATATCCCAGTAGGGAGACCTGCGATAATTTACTTTTTCCGTTCCTATACAAATTGAAGCTGTCCTTAATAACGATAGTGGTTATATCGGCCATTGACTGTTCGAAAAATACTAACTTATGCGGTGTTTTTAAGTGTTTGTATATAAATCTATTTTGATGTCATTGTACTCGGGAAGAAGCGATGTTTTTGAAATAAACTTCTTTTAAGTTTTTGTTTATACTTAGCATACCTCCAGAACCGTTTTTAAATGCGGAAATATTCCTATTTTATAAGTAAATGATACGATAGGAGGAAAACGGAAAAGAATACCCTCCATCCACATACAACAACACATACCCATTTTACTGTCCATATGTGCATATGTTAGAACCTCCGCATTAAGAGTGTGAGAAGCAATAACGAAAAGTTCTTAATACGCATTCTTTAGTTCTCAATGAGCGACTTACACAAAATCTCTGGCTATCTCGGTTTGCTTATGGTGACACTCGATTCTTTCTATGGCAACAATGTGATCGTGACTTTAATCATATAACAACTTGTATGGGGAACTCATTGCAAACCCAAAAACAAAACAAAAATCCAACCATGAAACGAATATACTTCACCTGAAACAAGGTCTCGGTTAATAAAAAGTCAAATATGAAGAAAGAATAAATAAAATCGCATGCACAACGCAATGATACAACTTGTGGCGAAAAAAAAAAGAAGGTTTTTTTACTTTTTTCTGCAATCACGAAAAAAAAACAAGGTAGCAATTGTTAGACAGTACAGTTGGTCTAGACTAAGCTCTACTGCGGTTATTTAAGTTACATGAGAAAATGGGGAAAAGCAAAGCTGAAAATTCAACGTAGTTAACATTGGCTTTGTTCAAAGCATGCAAACCGCTAACGTGGTTCAAATTACGTACTTTTATATGCTATGTATGAGTGTATTGGTAGATGCGCGAGTTTTCAAATGTTAAAGGAAAACAAAAGTGATTTAAAAAATTTAGCCGAAACAAATTCAAACAACACGATAACTGGTTATTAGGCAACGTTATGCAATAACTTAATATTTTAATGTTACATAGCAGTTACCGCTGTTTCATTGTTTTTGGAATTTTTCGTGTACAAAATTTCTGGTTTCTTATTTCGTTTTTTGTATTAACTGCTAACTTGGGCAGGTTAACAAGCCATTGCTTGGTTTAAAAAAAACTTGGTATTAAGATTCAGTAATTTATTTGTGTGCTTTACTTTACTTTTTCCTTCTTTCCTTTTTTCCTTTTGCAGTGGACGACGCTTCAGGTCATTATACTTCAGGTTTTTTTTACGGCAACAATTATTGGATGGGTTCAATGTCATTGTGTAAGGCTATCCATCATGCAGTAGGCCATGATCGTGGGAAGATTGCCGTTAGGAGTAGTGGTCTCCCATTCTCTAAAGATAACGTATACTCCTATCCATCTATATATAACGATAATCCACCATTCATGCCAGGATTTTTTATAATTAAAATATTTTTCAACGAAACTTATCCCATAAAAGTGGTAAGCGAACTTTAAACATTGACAAATAACAATTCTTCCTAAACTGGATAAATATCTTTAATCTCATTATGCCTTAAGGATAGGAAAAGATTTTCATATATTTTCTTTTTTACACCTATCGTCGAGGGATGACGAGTATACTGAGTTCATCGAGAGGCAAAATTCAGAAACCCCACGAAGTATGTAGATATTCTTTATCAGTGCCAAATTCTGGATCAATTTAAGCATATCCGTCTGTCCGTCTCGGTGTGACATGTTGTAAACATGCCTTTGGCCGCAAAAATGAAGCTATCAAATTTAAATTTGTCCAAAATCCTGGAAGTTCTTACACTCAGGTTGGTACTGAAAATGGAACAAATTGGTCGAACAACGCGTCTACAAGGCCCCAGAAACTGAGAAAAGGAATAAAAAGTTTGTTTTTTGCTTATTACTCACAAACTTCCGATAGCCGATAAATCTACAGAAATCTACAAAAATTTAAACGTGTATTCTACGAGCGATGGTGTAGTACCTGTATGAAAATGGAAAAAATTGACCACGCCTACCCAGTATTATAGTATATTAAAATTTAATTTTTTTTTCAATAGCTTTATAACGCCCAGAAGCAAGCTTCAAAACCCTCATAAAGTATATAAATCCTTGGCCACTTTTAAATTTGGAATGCACCTAAGCATGTCTGCTGTTCGTCTGGCATCTATCCATCTGCCGAACAATGCAGAGTCTGCGACACACATTCCCCCGTTCGCAAAGAACACGTCTATTACGCCCACATGCTTAGGCAACACAAAATGTGCACACGTTTGCTTCCTGTGTTTGCTGTTTGTCGCTCATGCAGTATAACAGATGCGCCACATAAACTTTCCACTTTTATTCTGAAAATAGAAAAAATCGGCCGCGACTACCTAATATGATAAAATATGACAATGTAGTTCTTTTCCCTTTTCTTAGTCTTTCGTTGGGATAACGGTAATGGGTGTAAAAGATTCGGTCACGACTGAATATGAATATGAATATGAACGAAGATTCTAATGGAGATGTTTTTCGATGATAAATTTGGTAGACCTACACTTATCGAACGACGCAACGTGTGAGGCTAGACGGAAGGAAATTCCTATTGTTTACCATTAATATGTTTTCGCACCGATAGCTGCTTGAGTTCTTGATTATCTATTACTACACGGTCGCATTTCGAATATTACATAAAATCAGTTATGTTATGTTATGTGAAAGCAACGTGTTTGGAGGCAACCAAAAAGCTTAGCAACCCACACATCTATAATTCTTTAGGTCCAATATGAAGCCACTCTTAAATAAGCTTTTCACTGACGAAGATGCGTGATAATCAGGAAAACAATCAATGATTTCTCTCGCAATACCGAGTATTCATGAAAGAAAACAATTGTTCTGCTTTCTTCAGAATAGAAAATGCAACTGCCACAAGGACAAAGGTTCAGTTACGTTATGATAACTTTAGATCACAATGACACTGCATGGGACAATGGTTGGACCACAACATCTATAGATCTCTGCAAAATTATCCAGAAAGAAAAAAAGACAAATTCTTTGAAGAGTGTTTCTGAAGTAATTCCTCTCTCATCTTCAAGCCTTTATCTACAAGAACTGCAAAAAATACAGCCCGTTCTTTCAAATAATGATTTCATTCCGTAATGGAAGTCAAATCATTCCAATAAAAATTTTACAATGATAATAACAAGGCAGAATGTAGTATTTCCGAAATCGAAAGACGTAGTGCGATCTAATCTTCAATTAGGAGATCAAGTTATAGAACATCCATTCGTTCACATCTTTGGAAGAGCTGCAAACAAAAATGTGTAGTTTTACATATACATTTTCAGGTGTAAAAGAACATGTGCATCCGGAATTTATACAATGAAAAATGTCCAAAAAGAAACTAAGTATGCAGTTATTGCATAAGTTTGTTTGCATGTGTACATGTAGTGTAAGAACACCACAATTCCATAGTTCTTACATTCTGTTCTTCTACTTCCTTCGATTATATTTACCGCCGCCTTGGTTAGAAACTGCATCGAACGGCTTAAGAACGAATATCACTTTGTCTCGATATTTGAGGGAAATTTCGAGTTCTCAACTTAAGATAGTTTGAAGAGTTGCGCAAGTGAGCCCAAGCTTTCTTCCAAGCAAAAAGAGTTTTCTATGTCTCCACCTTTTGCTTTTCAATGTTATTCACTACTTTCAGACTAGAACGATTTATGCTGGCGTGTGTTTGCCTTCAACTTGTAATCTTGTCGATGTCAAACAACTATTTCGGAAAGCGCAAAAGCAATTAGACAACCGTCAGGTCCGCGTTATCGATGTGCGAATGCCTACCAATCAAAAATTCAATATTTATGAAGACCGTACATTTCGGATTTTAGCGTAAGTGTAGATGTCGTAAAAGTCGAAGGCGTTAAACTATCAAAATTCATGGATTTTAGTATTGTTTCTGCAATTGTCTTCCTCTTGATATTGAGTGGTACCATCTATGAAATTTACGTAAGTAAACGGTTTAAAGAAGTTTTGCGACAACAGGACAAAGAGATGATGAACAACAGTGAAACCTCATCCGGCATAGGATGTGCTTCTTCCGATTATGGAGACACAGTTACGCGTGAATCCTTGAAAAAGGAGTCTTTAAAGGATTTACAAATAGTCCTAAATTTGCCAAAGGATAGAGAAAATTGTGAAGTGTCCAACGACAATCCGAATACCAGTTCCGATGAATATCTTGAAGGACATCTTCATGAGTCAGATAAGCTGAGTGTATATTCAGAGCTGTTATTATCGTTTTCACTCATCACTAATTTTAAAGCTATATGTGATCACAATGTCGGAGCTGATACTTTAGCATCTATTCACGGCTTAAGAGCTTTTTCAATGTTCTGGGTGATATTGGGCCACACTTGCATTGTAGTCTTCAAGTATTCAGATAATATGGAAATGCGTAAAGATGTTGAAAGGAACTTCCTTTTTCAGGCCATTACCAATGGTCCGTTTAGTGTTGACACGTTTTTCTTCATTAGTGGTTGTCTGGTATCCTACTTGTATTTCCGTACAAACGCGAAAGGCAAATTAAATAAATTAGCCAAAGGATCCTCAAATGAATGGACTAGATGTGCAGCTCACTTTTTTGGTCTGATAGTGTACCGTTTTATGAGGTTCGTCTCCTTGCAAAGTATTAAAAATAATTTAATATTCTTTTTGCCTATATTTTTAGATTAACTGGTCCGTATATGTTTGTATTGGGTGTAGTGCAAGTTACTATGAAATATTTGGCAGCAACTTCCATATTTGAGCCACCGACGTTGGATCATTTAACATGTCCTCACTATTGGTGGCGCAATATGCTTTATATTAATACACTCTTCCCGGTGGAGCAAATGGTAGGTGAGCCAATTTATAGTTTTTACTGTTGCTGTTATTATTATTTATTGCAGTGTATGTTATGGAGTTGGTATTTAGCCAACGATACTCAATTCTATATAATCGGTGCTATTATATTAATTATTGGAGTACGACATTTCCAATTATCGGCTATCACTACGTGCGCGTTTCTCATCGTGTCGTGGATTGTCACCGCTGTCGTTGCGTTCACGAATAACCATCGTCCTGACACTGATGATCCTCTGGCCTTGTTTGATAAAATCTACGATAAGCCTTGGACTCGCTTGGGACCCTATCTTATTGGGATGGCAGTGGGTTGGACTCTGTTTCGTACAAATTGTAAAATACGTTTACCAAGGATGGCTGTAGTGACTGCTTGGGCTTTGACAATGATAAATTTACTGGTTCTGGTGTTCGGTCTGTATAGGGCGGAATTGTCGCAGTTCACTGCGGCACTCTATAGTTCATTAAGTCATTCGGCTTGGGCTCTATCATTGGCCTGGATTACAATTGCTTGCTCGACCGGTTATGGCGGTTTTGTGAATACGTTACTGTCGGCACCCTGTGTGTATCCATTTTCACGGGTTACGTACTGCGCTTATTTGGTACATCCAATTGTTATACGCTCGATGGCCTTAAATGCGGATGCTCCCATGCATTTAGGTGGCGATACAATGGTAAGTAAGAAGAGCCAAGCTTTAAGTTCGATTAAAAAAGACTGACTATACTTGATGTCCTGACGCCAAAATTATTCAGAATATATTTTCAGTAAATCTCATTTAAGGATCTCCTTACTATCACCCTTGTTCTCAACAGCCCAATCCTTCAATGGACTCACGCGCAGTTGCCGTGACGTAAAACCATGAATTTTCATAATTTGTAAGCACAGCTAACGTGTGCACTGCCGGCATAATTGAATTGAGTTAAAATTCTAAAGAAAGTTTGAAGAAGAATACATTTTAAGCAAATAAAGCGATAACTACAGAAAAACGGCACGCAAAATTTGAATTAAAATATATTTGACATGAAAAGGAAAAAATGCCAGCTGAAGACGAATTCCTACACTAATCTTTTAATAGATAAACTAAAATTTTCTAGTAAACTTCAAGTTAAATATAAATCGATCCTTGATAAAGCAAATCTTTTAATAGACAAAGCAACATTTTGTAGCAAACTTCAAGTTAAACATAAATCGATCCTTGATAAAGCAAATCTTTTAATAGACAAAGCAACATTTTGTAGCAAACTTCAAGTTAAATATAAATCGATCCTTGATAAAGTTCAAAATTACTTATAACCATTTTTTTTTGTCGTTTTAGGTCATTATGTTTTTTGGTTTCGTAGTCGCGTCATATCTTCTATCGTTTGTTGTCTCAATGTCGTTTGAAGCACCTGTCGTTACCATGCTGAAGATTTTATCACCTAGTCGAAAAAAACGGCTAGCCTGAGCTCCGCCGAGGTCCGTTCAGACATCAAATGAAATCTAAATGGATTATATTTATTTTTAAATGTAAATAAATCTACTTCTCTTAAATTACTTAAATAATGAATCAAACAAATTAAAAGAATTTTTCCAAAAAAAAAAACATTTGTACAAATAATCTCATCAAATCAAACAACCTATCGACTGAAACCATTAAAATTGTAATCAGAGGAAATCGAAAGTGAATCTTAATTTATATATAAAATTTTTACGAGTAATAAGTGTTTTTTAATTTTTTTTTTTTTTTTTTTCATAAATTCGTGCAGTGTAAACGCAATGTTATATTATACTTTGTAAATAACGAAAGATTAATAAAATGAATTTTTTTACTTTTAATAGATATTTATTTATTTATTTATTTATTCTTTTTTTTTTTAACAATTTTAGCATACAAATTAAAATATTTCCTTACAAATCGATACTAAAATGATGTTGGATGCTACAATATCATATTTTCGAAAAATCACAAACCTCCACACTCTATGTACCTCAGTAACGCAATTAATTGTCCTTCTATATCTAAAAAGTTATTCGTACTTCTTTATAGGAGGGTACGAGTTTGCACATTATTGAATTCTAAAAAATTAATGAAAACAAGTAAAAAAGCTATAAAAAAAAGTGGGCCCACGACCCATCACTAAATACTCCGTGGTAGCCCGATTCGAACCGTTCTCAATAGCGTTCACTAGCTTCGGCCAAAACGCGTCCATGTACCAAATTTCACGAATATCTTTAAAAAGTTGCTCGAATCATTTCTTGATCTAAGCATACGATATCATCCGTGGGAACAGACATTTAATCGGACCACAGTGTGTCTTTAAGTCACATTTAAACATTTAACTTAAATTTTTTGATTATTTCACATTGCATTTCTTCAAAGATCCCTTCTCACTCTACTTAAAATTAATAATTGACACTAAAAATAAGTAAGTAAATTGTATTCAGTCGTGGTCTAACCGTTTATGCCCATCATAGTGATCCCAAAAAGAGGAAAAGAATTAAATTTTCATAATAATATAATATATTATATAATATATAATTTCACTATAATATTGAATGGGCGCTGCCGTTTCTTTCTATTTTCAGAATAAAAGTGGAAACATCAACCTCAATACTTTCGTTTTTGCAGCCAGGAGAATGTTTACAACAGACATTATATAGACGGACAGATAGACAATCAGACATGCTTAATTCGATTCCGAATTTGATAGTGATTAAGAATATATACATTTTGTGTGATTTCCGAAGCTTCCTTCTATGCGTAGCAAACGTTTTGACAAAAGGAATATATCCCTCATAGTCGGTCTTGCCCGACTATAATGTTCTTACTTGTTTTATGATTGAGAGTAATTATAGTTATAAAAAGATAACCGTTCTCATACGTGGCCAAGGGCTTGAAGAGGTTAATTCACTGTCGAATGCTTCAATATTCTTAAAATTAGATTTTGCTGCGTATCTATAACTTT
This sequence comes from Glossina pallidipes, assembly GCA_000688715.1. Classification (NCBI taxonomy): domain Eukaryota; kingdom Metazoa; phylum Arthropoda; class Insecta; order Diptera; family Glossinidae; genus Glossina; species Glossina pallidipes. Next base: position 342,065 of record JMRQ01006280.1, on the reverse strand, counting down.
TTTAATTTCTTCCTCTGTCATAATGAAAACCTAATCGAAAAATCTCCACATTTTACTTACAATCCTTCTTAACGACCACCACCGTTTGCACTTGTACAGGCAACATTTTCTCAATGGCTGGCAAATTCTTCCGTTTTAAAAAAAATTTTCTCTAGAATCCTTATATTAATTGAGTTTCAAATAATTCTTTAATTTTTTCAAAGTCAAGTTTAGAAATGCATTTGAATCCATGACATTCATTACATACTTTATGTTGTTATGCTCCGTGACTCTCTTCGTGATTGTTGTGTGCAATTTTTTATTGCCCAATAAAACTGAGATAAGTAAAAACCCATTAAACTAGAAAAAATTACAGAGTAATGTTGTAGTTTAAACGTAAATAATTTTTTATTCTATCCATGAGTATGAGGAATTGCTTTCGATAAATGTTCAGGCGTTGGTTGATGATGTATTTCTAAATTTAATAAATAATTCCAATACTGGTCGTGTAACATATTCATTTTTTACTCTATGCGCAGGGGATTGTCTATAAAGGTTTCCCCTAAAAAGAAAAAATTGATTACTGACATATTTTACAAGCGTTATAATCATATTTACCAGCAAAAGCATGCTGCCAAGATCAAGGTATTCATTATATGCATGCTTTATACAAAAAGAAAAAAATTCAAAAATTTGCCTGAAACTTAAGTGCGAGCATATTTTCTTTTTACCAACCTCTCTATATTTTCTATCAACCGATAATGTTGTTGTGAGCAAATTCATATGTAAATCCTGCACTCTTTGTGCCGGACATTACTGACTCTTAATTCACGCCACTATTTCATTATCTTGTTAGTTAATGGAGAAGGCACTTCAGAAAGATCAATTTTCATATCTCGGGAATACTTCATTATAATCAACAATATATTTACTGTTGAATAATTTACCTAATTTCTCTCTAGTTGGGTTAACAATAAACGAGATAAGCGGGAGCCATTACTACGCACCATTGATAAGCACTTACCGAAATTGGCTCTGATAGTATTTTGGGTGAAATATGTAGATAAGAGATTATGTGCAATGTTATGTAGTAAGCATTTAATCTATCATCTTCAAACTTCATCATTGACGACCCAACAGATGGCCAATTCACGAATTTTAGATTCTACTATGGATCAATCGCTCTCTCTTTCCTGGCAGTACCCAAATAATTTTACAGGTACAATAAAGGGCTTGTCAAACTGTTCGTTGATTTCAATATTTTTCTCCAACAACAATGGGCTTCACTGGGAAACATTTGATTGTCATCTGTTCAGAATCCACTGCTATGATCTTAGTCAGTTAGTTAGTTTTGAAGCTGTTGAGATATGAGTAAGCGAATACTTTTTACAAATCATTTAATTGATATTTCATTTTTCAAATTCCTTACGATTGTATATTAAGTCACATTCCTTAACGCTAACAGGGATGTGATAATAAAAACGTTTTCTTTTAGAAAGACACCTGATTATTTTTTCTTTTTTCTAAGTCTAATTATACTCATACTTATTTTTTCGCCTAAAATTAATCTCTGATACCTCATTATACTCTATCTACAATGCCCGTGGTACAAAGTTATATTAAGTTTGTTGAGATGTAGGCAAAGACTTGAGATGGACACAGCTTTCATTATACCAGTTTACTTATAATCGATCTAAGCTTGTCTGTCTATCTGCCTGCCTTCTTTTCTTGTCTTCAAACTAAAGGCCGCAATTTTTGAAATATTTTGAAGAAATTTGGTACACGGACGTGTTTTGGTCCAAAGACGAACGTTATTGAAAGTGATTCGGATCAGACCACTTTTTCAACAACTGCCCTATAACATCTTATTTTGAAAAGTCGGTATATGGACAACTGTACGGTATTTAATGGTGAACCGTGCTCCATTGTAGTGTTTTTACTTGTTTTGCTTAAAAACAGCCTTGAAGCGTCCGAAAAATTCCTTCTACTGAGGACACTGAACGAGAACGCTTTTCATTAAAACAAGGTAACAAAATATCGTGAAAATTCCAATTCCTATTCTCAGATCGAGCACTGGATTTTAACGATACGGCCCGCTCCAAATGCAGCTGGCAGCTGCAGGTCATGATAAATATCTTATTTGATAATTGCAAAATGCACCCGCGTTTGTTGACTGCATTTTATTTTTTATAAACTAAAATATGCTTTATTAAATATTGATGCTTCCGATATTTCCACTTTTACGCGATACAAAAATAAAAAAATTGGCCTGCTTGTTTTTCTTTTTCTCTTGTAACACTGTGACAAACTTTTGCTAAGCGCTTCGCTTTGCTTAGGGTTAATACGGGGTTTTGTATAAAGACAAAATAAAATTTCTGTAAATTATGGTAATTTCCACAATTTAGCATTTTCGCATTTTGCGTTAATATTCTATGATGGATCTATTTTAAGATGAGCCTATGGCATAATATAAATATATATAAAAAACTGGTCAAATAGTAAATGACAAAAGCTTGTAAATCGTTTGTAAATGCAATAAATTTTAATTGTCGCATCGTATGAAGAAAATCTAGTTGTTGTGAAGAGAAAAAAAAGTTCTTTTTTCTGCGGGCTAAAATATATGCCAACGTTCCTCCATTTATATGCTACTGGAATGAAAACAAGTAATTAACTGATACCAGAATATCACATTTAAGACAAGTATACAGAACAGAGTACACCGATAGAAGCACAAACAGAGAGAAGAGAAAAATAATCGGTTTTGGGAAATATTTTAGGAAATTTACAAAAGCATTTCTCACTTTTTCTTTATAAAGTTTAGGTGAAAATATGACTGATGTAAAAGCTGAAACAAATCTTTTAATTTCACATCTAAACCTTTCAATTGGAATATTATCGTTTAAGATATTAAATAAATATGCCGTTCAGAAAATTAAATATATATCTATATATATATGTATGATATAGGCTTAATTGTTTTAAACAGTAACGAGTCGACTATGCTAAAAATTATTCTTACAACGGCCGGTTAAACATAATCGTCTTTACAATTTTCTATAAATTTGTTGTAGCCTTCTTTATCTTTCTTTATAGACATGTGTCGAGCATAAAAATATTTATTCAACGTAAGTAAAAGAAAAAAAAATTGAAAAGAAAATCAGATACAGGCGAAACGATATGTAAATTTCTTCCACAAACAACTTACATTAGAAATTCAAAGTTACTTAGTTTTCTTTTCCATATCTGTATCACTTTCAATATTCTCTACACGCTCGGTCTCTGCATCATCTACAGTCTCCGTTATACTTAGGCCGGAATCGACGCGATTTTTATCGACCGGATACAACCAACGTTGATACAAATAAATGAGAAAGACAATGTCATCACGTAGACATGCCACACGATGAGCTGTTGGCATTGTAATGATGACAGCAAAGAAATCATCTATAAATGTATTGAATGCCTTGTACATAAATGAACGCCAGGGTAAAGCGGCCACTGACTTGAGTTTGTAATTGACAAACAACTGCGGCAACATGAAGAGGAAACCAAAGGCATAAACACCGTTTACCAAAGAATTCAAAGTCCATGAATACCAACTGCGATGTGGTTTAAATAGCAATGAGTAAATAGCACCGGCTATGCATAGAGGATAAAGTAAGTAGCTAAGATACAGCATGCCCTGCTTATCAAACTCTTCAGTCTTTTGTTCAGCTGCGCCAAGTGATTTCGATGGGTTTTGCCCCACTGCTGAAGACCTCCTACGTAATCCTCCATTATAAAATTCCAATTTAAGTATCTTTTTGCATTTCCATAACTCAATAAAAACACCCAAACCCGCTGGCACTAAAACCAGCAAAGAAGTTTTTTCATCCATCAAGTAAAAAAATATGACAATTTGGGAAAAAGCTCTCCATAATGTAGTTCGCGTGGACAAACCTTCATAAGACTTTTTCTTACGCCAAAATATTATGTCATTCTTAAAGGAAAGAAAATCGAACAGCAACTGAAAGGCAAATTAAAATAATTCAAGCATTCAAGCACCGCCTGTCTATCTATTAATGACTACGTACATGTACACTTGCTACAAATACAGTGACAAGCAGCAAATACAAGTTAGTACCCGAAAGCATTGATTTAACTTCATCAATGTCTTTTTTGGGTATACCCATATTCTGCATCATAGCAATGGAATGTTCAAATAGAAGCATGAAGCGCAACTTTCCAGTCCCAATAGGCTGATAGTGATAGTTTATAGTGAAACTTGTCATATTCGCAGAAACTTTTACCAAATCCTTAGGGCGCGTATTGAAAAAGTCTGTCTTCATAATGGGTAAAATCTGTCTATATTGATTCACGTGTATGTATTTAGCCATTTCTGGTGGTACATCCTTAGAACTCAACGATATATCATCAGTTAGCAAAACTACGTAAACATCGGACATAATGTGTGTTACTGGCTTATTGAACGTATTTTTTTTCCTGGCCGGTTTGGCAGCAATACTTTGTTTCTGTTTAAAAAAAACAGTTCGTTGTTTCAGTCTTTAGTTTCACATCTTTTGTTCGTTTACTTACCCCATTCTCACCCAATAAATTAAACGTTTCTGCCTGTGGTTCCATATAGTCAGTAATACGTGTGCTATGAATAATAGTTGGTCCATCACGTTTTAAAGTTTTCCATTCTATTGGTTGACCTTCGGCCGCTAATACTACTTGCATATACAAACTTCCATTACGACGTGTTGCGGCTGGCAATTTTATTTCATATTTTCTATTGAATTCATGCCAATAATCAAAACTGCTGAGGCTTTCTAAACTCGTAACTTCTGACGATATGGGATTAGCTGTAGTAGATATAAATAAGGCTAACTGCATACGTGGTTTATTCGCAAGGAACGAGTAATAACAAGGCACGTCAGTACACTTCAATTTTGTAAACAGCTGTGCCACCGTCCACATGGAATGACCAATATATCCCAGAAATGCCACACCCAATATTGTACTTAACGACGGTAAATACATTGTCCCTTGTTTTTGACTTTTAGGAAGTTTATAAATTTTCTTATTTTACAGGAATAGCTTTGGAAATTAGTTCAGTAATAAACATATCACACAGGCCGGTTGCCGTATAAACACAAATGTAGATCTGCTTCTTTTTTGCGACAATGTATGTGAATAAGAAATTGTTAGCATATGCATGCGATAAATGATAATTAATATGACCACTAGATGGCTTTCAGCATCAGAATTTCTACTGCTGCAATTTCGTACCATCAACTCCATTCAAAATTCAATGAGAATTTTTGCAATCGAATTGTTTGATAACTTAGACGTAGACTCGACAGTAACGTGACGAAAAATGACCTTATTCTAGCAATATTTTATTTATAAACCCGCATTAACAAGAGCATTGTCATTGGAGGAGGCAAAAGTTCGGCATACATATATAAAATGCCCGATCATAGCATACTATCTTTGGAAAAGGTAAAGCATTATTCTTCGATGAAATGCAATCAAATTAAAGAACAGATAAGTTTGATCTGAATATGGATGTATGGTGCTCGCCGTTAATACATAAATTAATCGAAACGCTCTATAGATTAAATGTATCTTCACAATAGTGTTGCCATTAAGCAAAAACCTTTTGCTGTTGGGTGTTTGTTTAAAATCCGCTGCAAATCCATTAGAAAATCATAACCATTTACAGCCCCCTTTTACGCATGCGAAATATGTGAGAACTATAGACTTAAATACTCCTTGCAAATACAATGCCCGCTTATATGCAGAGTGAATCGTTCTTGATTATTTTTGGGAGAAGCTCTCAGGTAAAATAAATACAAACGCGCTCGAAGCAATGCCTCAATACGTGGTGTGAAAATTGACATAGTTGTACAGTTACCTCTTTTCTTTTTCTGTTCAAATAGATTTGTTGAATCGTGACAATCACAAAAGGAACGATGGAAAGTTGAAATTTGGCGCGAGCATACCTCGATCGACCACATCCAAGATGTGGAGAAATTGTACCGTATTCTAGTGAAGTGCGATGTAAGATTCTGAAAGCCTTTTCTCGATCGAAAATTTATTGAGTTTCAAAAATCAAGCCTCATAAGTACTTTTGCTTGAGGAAAAATCATGAAAGACTTTCTCTATGTACTGAGGACCTTTGTTATCAAAGCCTTTAGAAAAGTTTAAGCCTTTCGACGTATGGATTTCCTTATGCCTATTAAAGGACCAGTTGAATATTGAGTGAATTAATAAAAATCGCTTTTTATATATTAATTCATTCGAATTATCGCATGACCTATAATTCGAGCGAATGGCGAAATTAACATATTTATCAATGAACATTGCTCCATTGACAGATTAGATGTGCAAGAAACCCCTCCCCAAGTTGTGGACAATAAGATATACGGGAAGAGTTTGCTTTTAACTTTTTTGACTGTTTCCAAATTTTAATGTCGTCCCCGTGGAGGAGGTTGAGAAATATTTCGTTTTAATGCTTGATAACACCCAGCAACAGTTTTCTTTAAAATAAAAATTTTTCTTGTTGACTTAAAACCATTCACTTCGAAAATAGAAATTGACCATGAAACGAGATAATTTGTGAAATAAAAGGAAGCAGTTCAAATATCGAACATTTTCTTCAATTTCATTGCTCTATCACGCTTCATTATAGTAGGCTTAAAGAAATTATTTCTATCGTAAAATATTCTATGTGACCATAATATTTGTTCTGAGACACTTCATAAGTGTCCTCTAATTCAAATCTTCTTTTCAAACATTTTTTTTTTAAAGAAACATTCCCTTTTTTGAAAATGAGGTAATTCTTGTAATACTTATAACCTATATTTATCTGACAAGTATTGTGTATATACATTACCCAACTCGTGCTAACAGAAAGTAATTTACGTTAATTTGAAATAAATTTTATCATAGATACAAACATTCCACTTGCGGCCTTTGACCATGCCACTTTTTTTTCTCTATAACTTAGTTGATATAATTTAATCTGAATGATTGATTACTAGTTCGTTAAATTTTATTTTAATACTTCCAGATATTTTCTAATGAAATCAAATGTCAAATTATAAGATACGCATATATATATATGTATATATATATATATATATATATGCGTGTTTAATTTTGTAGCTTGTCACACACGAATGTTTAAGAAATGAACGTCATCTTAAAAAAGCAAAATTATCTTAATTCTAGCGCAAGCGTGAGAGAAGAGAAAATTATAGTGAGAAAAAAACGGTTTTTTTCTCCAATTTGACGCGAAAACTAGAATAATATTAACCACTACGTATACCCAAAACTTGTTCCAATTCGGCTCGTTTCTGATTGACTTTTGTGAAGAAATAACGGGAGACAGCCTCATGAGTCCAAGGCTGATAATAAAACTCAGCCCGCCGTTCTTCTTCGGGATTACCAGCTACATCGGTCATCGCCTAAGGAATCAGTGAAAAGATTAGATTAACTTTTCTTTACAAACTTTACTTTGTTTTTAAATGTACCTTTAGGTCCCTGGTCTGACTAACAATCCAACGTTGTATAAACGTTTGCGGATCTTTAGCAAAACTAAGGAAAAATTCTCGATTGGTTTTCATTTGATTAATTGTATCCACGGTCTCATGGATTTTGGCATCGAGACCTTGTATCTCCTGCTGACTGGCAGTGCTAATTAAAAAGTTGTTCATTTGATTTTTAAGCGTATCATCAACTTCAACATCAATATCGTAGCAAGCAGTTTGTTTATTTTCGGCTCCACTTTCTATGAAATGATTGATGACGATCGGATCTGGCGGATGCAGTAAAGGATTAAGCCTTTGCGGTATTTCAGCAAATTTCATGCGTTGACAGCCAAAAATCTGCTCCAGATATTTATCGCAGTTAATATACTCGCGTTCATGAGCATCTTGCAACTTATGAGTTTTAATGTACTGCCATAAAGCTGATATAATAACCGGGCGCGTTTGAGTATGGACTCCAAGAAGACGAGCCAAACGTGGATCCAGCTTAAATTGCAAAGGTTGATAATCTAATAGTAAAAGTATGGTACAACGAACATTGCGATCGCCTGGCCTTTTCACTTGAAATCCATCAGTCTCTTGCGTAGTATGAGTACGATGCCATTCCACCAAATGATTATCAGGGCCGTACAATTCCTTATCTAATTCTATAACCAAGGATTTAAAAAACGAAGAAAATTTACGCTTAATCTTAGTATTTGGATCGCCTTTGCCATCTTCTAATAATCTGCCTTCTACACGTAATTCCCAAGAGGCTACTGAACCCTCATCACCCTCATTGGTAGGCTCTTTGCTCGGATAAAACGTATTCGAGATAAATATTCGTAATTTACGTTTCTGTTTCATAGGGCGCTTTAAGGCTTCTTGTATATCTAGACGCTTTCTCATAATTGTGGCATCTAGTTTACGTTCGAATGTCAGCAAGTCCATGTAAGCTTGTGACTCCGGTACTAAATCACGCACTTTTTGTGGCAAAATTTTGTCAGCCAATTTTTTCTTCTTTTTAGCAGGCACAAAATCACCCTTGTTCTCACGAGCACTACTTATATTACGCGACTCAGCTGAACGTTTACTGCCCCCTCCTGAACCACTACCTCTTAAACCACTTTGGAAACCTGGCTGAGACGCGCGTTGATGTAAGGATGGTCCACCTGGAGGATTAGTATTCCCAGCCACTGGTTGTGGCGTACTGGGATGTAAAGGAAACCCACGCTGTTAATTTTGATTGAATAAAACAAAAATTGTCAGACGCTACTTAATCGTAATTATCTCATTTTGCCGTACAACATACCGGAAATCCTGTGCCTGCTGCGTAAGGTCTCATGCTGGCAGTTTGAGATGGTGGCGGTTGATAACGTGGTTGTGCAGGCACTGGAGATTGGCCTGGTTGACCAGGAGCAAATCTTTGCGACATTTTGTAAATATGCTTAAAAACTCCGCGAAATAATATCGAAAAAACTTCCAAGCGTAAATCCTATAATATATTCGTGGTGAAAACTGACGCCATCTTGATTGTCAGATCGTGTTTTCACCGCTTTCGTGGACAGTGATTGCCAGCCTGGCGCATTCTCAACGTATTCGGTTAAAAATTTTAATCGGAATAAAAGCTATATATTATTAAGAGTAAATTGAAATTGTGAACTTCCATTATTATATCCAAAAATCAACACCCATCTCAATAAACTCCGAATAAACTTGAAAATTAGTCTATTAATTATGCATCGTTTAGTTAATTAACTGCCATTTCGATGGCGTAACTTGGAAGCCATTAGTTTTTCATTGTGTATGGCTCTCGTCTTTCGCTATTTCTTACAAAAAATAATTTTGTGCTAGGCCGACCTCCATCACAGTGTCTAACGCAATTCTTATATTTGTTCTACAGCACAAAAATTATATCTTGTTTTTATATAAAGGCAAATTTTTCAAGTGCGTATTTATGGGGAAATGGACCCAAAATTTGTAGAGTTCATTTTTGTAGGAAATTACTATAATATTATGGGTCAATTTTTACCACTACATATTAAAACTTATACTTTTCTACGAAGGATCAATTTTCATGAAAATCATTATTAAGGCAGGACCCAAAAAATAGGCCGAGATGGTCCAAATTTGGCGCAGTTAATTTTTTTAGGTTAAATTACTATTATGATATAATTTTTGTCGTGAGACATTGAAAATTATACTTTTTTGTCGTATGAACATCAGTTTTAGTTATATGAGAGGGTGTTCAAAAATTGACCCATGTGGTTCAAAGTTTTCATGCCAATCTAGAAAGCCGAAATACTATTACTTAGCCGCTCTTGCGGAGAAATTTTGAGTATTATAATTTTTTTTTGTAAAACGACTTTTCAGAATAGGACGTTATATGGGGAGACGTCGAAAAAGTAGCGTTCGTCCTTCGGCCAAAACACGCCATTATACCAACTTTCATGAAAATATCTCAAAATTGTGACCTGCAAATTGAACACAAATTTACGTGGGCAGACATCAGATGGACAGACGGACAGACAGGTTTATATCAATTCAGATTATGATTCTGTATCGATCGGTATAATAAGAGGTAGGTCTACCTTAAGCCCTTCCGTGTGTTACATACGACCGCACTAACTTAATATATTCTCTACAACAAGTGGTGTAGGGGATAAAAATCAATGCTAATGTAAAACTAAAGCTATTAGCTATTTAGCTTTCGTATGATTTGACAGGTATGAAAAAGCGTGTCTCCCAGCTACTGTGCATACGTAAAGCAAAAAAATCGAAACCTAACTATTGTTCTACATTCTTTTTAAAAATTGAAGCACACACAAAACGATTTTTACCTAAGTAAACTACATTTTACATAGATTCTACGAATAAATCTCGAACAGAGTTTCTATTCAAAACATTGTTAATATATTCACATTTCGATATGTTGCAGAATTATATAAAAATTTCAAACAAAACCATTTTTTTTGGTCATTTTCCATAAAAAATTTGTTAATAAGTTCATTTTAAGTGAATTTATTTATTTATATGTTTGTTAATCCCACTTAAAGATTACAATAACGGTAATAAATAAATAAAAATTTAGTTGTGATTACGCGCAAAAGTTAACAATAGCATAAATATCATTTGGGTTTAAGACTTCAAACAAATAGCCCTCGTATACGCGCGCAAAAATAATAATAATAGTTTGTGCACCGTAACCGTTATTTGAAGGGATATAGCGGCAGATGGTGTGGTCAACTTCTCTGAGCGAGAAAAGAATTAGAAAATTTTATAATCGAAGTAGCCAAGTAAATTGAAACGGGACTACGAACCGTCATTCTAGAGGAGAGGGCTTTGAAAAACTCGGGAGAAGTATCTGCAGACGGCTCCACATTTTGCGTTGAATGGCTCCTTCGCCCAAAACTTCGGAAGGATAGAAAAGATGCCATTATGCCATATGAGTCGGCTTCCTCCGCATTATATGGACGACAACGAAGTATTTCCATCAATAGAGGATATAGACAGAACCGACATCATCTCCTGCAGTGACAATTTTTATGATAATCTTCTTATATTCTTCGCCTCTGCGCCGAGCCGGCTTATTATAATGTCGATTCGGAGCTTTAAACTTTCAGTGTTATAAGAAAGTTGATTTGTTAACACACATGCGCTGGTGATTTTTAAAGAATCATTCTTTAACAAAGAAGACGGCTTTGTGGAAATACTAAGGTATTTGAAAATAGTAGAGCCTGGGCTGTGTTCAGAAGGCAGATGGTTAGTTTTTTAAAATAGGTTCGTTCCTTAATAACGCGTTTTCTTACCATTCGAAACCAAGTGTTGTTCATAAACGTCTTTTGTACATTTATTTATTTATTTTTTTACTTACACATGAAACTCAACGAATAAATTAACAGTCGAATTCAATTGAATCTTAGAAGTAGGACTTATAGAAAATTATTATTAAAAACTAGTATAAAGGATACAAACAGATGTAAAAAATTTAACGAGCACCATGTAACCAAATTATTTAAGTCAATTTGAAGCTGATACGACTGCGTTTCGAAGGAGAAGGAAGAAATCAGTTTAACATCATTAGCGTACATTAAGGTTTGGCTGGATTTAATCACCCAGGGGGATCACTAATGTATAAATTAAATAAAAGGGGTCCTAAGTGACTGCGTTGAGAGACGCCAGACGTCACGGGAAATTCATCCGAGGTGATGAAGATAAACAGAGCGCTGAATGATCTGTTATGCAGATCCAAGTTTATCCATTTCACCAAGTGGAAAGGGAAGCCAGACGCTTGGAGTTTGAAGGTCAAAAAGTTATGGTTAACTAAGTGAAACGCTTTGCAAAAATCAGTATATACGACAGTCGTGTGGGAGCTGCTCAAAAAAGCCTTGAAAACATGGCAAGTAATCTCTAAGAAATTTGTGACAGTATATCTTCCTTTCTGAAAGCTATGCTGGAATGGAGAAATATAAGAGTAATGAAAATAAAGAGTAAGTGAAAGCTAAATGCTGCGTAACTCAAAATTTACTCAAACACTTTAGTTAAGACATCTAATTGGCGATGCTCAAACGAAGAGCATGTATAGCAGCTCTAAACCAACACAAATGGCAGCAGAGGCGTAGCGCTACATTGTGTTTGTATAGAGTACAAAATGGAAAGTAGGGAAAGCGTAAATTAGAATTTGTTAGCATCTGTATCTAAATTAGGTGATGGAGTTAAATTTCCTATAGCGACCACTCACTTAGGAAGAATAAGTGAAGAAATGAGCAACAAAATAGCAGCGATGTCTGTAATTTATGATAATATATGTGTGTGATAGTTTATCCTTGCTAACGTTTTTTCACTCTACATTTACCGCCAGTCCGTAACTAAAAAGCAAAACATAAATATAAGTAAAACAAACAAATTTTTACTAATTTATTATTCGCCCTAAGAATTTGATTGGCCCCTTACATTATTATATTGAAGTTTTGGCATTACTTTAATTATCAGAGGTTGAACAATTTTGCACATTTTCTAATTTGATTACACTGATATTGTAAAAAAAAACAAAAGCATACCAACTCTGCAAAATCAGCTGTTTGTTTCTTTTTAACAAAGAATGAATAGGCTTTTTTAAATAACAAACGTTCCTCAAAATTTAATTTTGCTTAAATTTTTTATTCAAAATCCAAAAATGTCTGAAGAATGGTTTTCTCAGAAACTAGAAAGTCTGAAAATCAACACAGACAACAGGTTATCCACTTTAAGCGAGATACGAGGACGTTTGAATGTGACACCAAATCTCGAGGTGAGGATAACCAATCGTTTGCTTAGTTCTCCGGAAATTTATGATTGCCTAGAAGAGGAAGGCGCAGGGCGAGATAAAGCTAAACACCGAGAAAATTGTGGAGAGACGCAGCGGTTGGATTTAGTTAGCGATATTTTGTCTATTTGTATGGCGAATTTAACGTTGAGGCAAAACGATTTTCCGCTCTTATTACAGAGAGCTCTGGAGCACAAGAAGGCTCGCATTAGAGCTCTAGCTTTGAATACTATATTAAAAGAACTACAAAATCAAGTCAACTTAAACGACAAGGATGAACAGTCGGTAGGCGATCTTTTGAGCGATGAGTTATTGCAACATGTCCTAAAAGGTTTGCAGGATATTGAAACTGAGGTTGGCAATCCGGCTTTAAGCATATTGTTGATGGTTTTGGAAAATCATTTACATCAGCCGTGGGTAAAAGAATCGTTAAGCATTGCCCTTAACAAAGACGGCATTGTGAAATGTCGAACTTATGAGCTGGCAGTAGGCTTAGCCAAACGTTCTCCAATAACATTGGAGAAAGTGGAATTTATTGTAGACCATGCTTTGGCTGAACTGGATAACGATGACATATTGATGCAAGTTAATATATTGGAGATATTGGTTTCATTGGCTGAACAAAATCATGGTTTGCTTTACTTAGAGAAACATCAGGTGTATGACATTATATGTAAACGTGTTGATAGTGAAGATAATCCCTTGGATCGTTTATTGGTACCCGGTATAATGAAATTCTTTGGAAAAACTGCTCGTGTACAACCACAAAAAATAATAACCGGATATCCCCACATGATACGATGTCTGTTTGAATGCCTGCATAGAGGAGATATTGCTAATTTACCAACCGCATTTGATACCTTAGGTAGATAGTCTGCCGTACGCTAATCACAATTCTTTCAGAACACTTTTAAATTTTGTAGCAAACCTGGCACACACTCAACAGGGTGTTTCCTTGCTGGAGTTAAATTATAAAAGTGCTTTGAAAGAGATATTCGAAGATTACCATTCATATTTGCATAGCTTGGCATCAGATCTTAAAATCCGTGCATTTAATAGTTTAGAGGCAATATTTACCTTCGAACAATCGGTATGCTTAGAAGTCAAGTAAGCATTTAGATATGGTTAAAAGTATTCCAAAACTAGTTATATGAATGATTTTGTTATATTTTTAGTTCAATTTTGCACACTTGGTTTTCTTATATGGGTCGTCACTCTGATAATATGGAATTTCTCTTGGATTATTGTCGTAATCCGTTTCCTGATATTAAGATCTCATCTCTCAACTTCATACGGGCTTTATGCTGCTTCGAATGGGGTGTCGAAGCATTGAAGAATACAGCGGGATTATTAGAATTCCTTTTAGATCGGAAAATTGAATTTGATAAGGAAGCGAAATATGCAAAGTACTGTGTAATTGAGCTGTTGGCCGATAGCAATACGTTCGATATTCAGACAAACCTCCAATTGCGTAGCTATGTCAACGAAGGTCCCTACTACGTACAAAATTTGCTTGATGTAGCTGTGGAGGGTAATTGATTCGCTTATGGCAACAAAAGAAAGAAATTACTTGGAAGAAAAATTGAGTATTACTTGGAATGCATTTAAAACAACAACTTCAAAAAGAACAGAAATATATTCAATTAGAAAGCAAGTCATTTAGTATAACATATCGAAGTGGCGGTATTCTCTATTGCGAATTTAAAATTGAGTTTAGTTTTCAAAAAGAATTTAACGCCCTACATTTAATAACGATATTATTGCGCGTAGCTTTCTTGTCGAGGAACTAAATCTAACGAAACGTATTCAGTGTTGTTTGCAAAATTCAACAAATTATAAGCTATGGCAAAATTTTATGGCATTGAGGAAATTACAAGTTAAAACTCGGTATTAAGTCTACTTTGGATGAAATGAATATGGAAGAGAGAGACAGAGATAAAAAAATACGGGCGACGATGCTTCAACGCGTCAATAATGTTTTTTATATATCTGGGTAGAAATGAAGATTGATTGGGATCATTTTTCAAAAAGTTTATAAAAGTAACAGAATTTACTATATAAACTTAGCTATTTAATATATTAATAAAAGTTGCTTCACATCGATATTGTGTTTGGAATAACACAACGCGTTTTCTGAAAAAGTTCTTTCTCTTTATCATTTTCAATTAAAACAAATAATATAAACATACTGTAGCTGGGTGTGTAGAATGAAATATTTATTTCATGGAAAAAAATATTTCTATTCACTTCATCTTAGAAAATATAAATATTTTAGTTTTTTCACTTAAAAGAGCTTCAAAATAATCACATTTCAAATTTTTGTTCTCTTTTTATATGCTTGTTCTAAAATGGTTGCTCTCGTTCATCTCTTTTTTAAACTTGTTTCCCGATATTTCCGCCCGCACTCGTCTCTTTGGCTAACGCTTAGTAGGAGGCCGTCTACAGTGTTAGACAGCTAATTTTTTGCGTTGATCCTGATACGTGTTCTAGCCCCTGGAATCGTGTTGAATACATAAGCTGTATTGTTACTTGGTCCTGGCATGGTGGTGTACGACTAATTTTATAGTAGAAATTTTTTTATAAAAACGAGAAATGAGTTTCAATTAATTCTCGACGTTGTTGTTGTTGTTGTTTGTTGGTTTGTTTTTCTTTTTCTCATTATTACTGTTCCATTAGGAAGATAAAGTGTCAATGAAATCGAAAAGTTGATGCTTACATTATTCTATAGGGAATATTCGTAAGTAAATATTATTTTTCAAAATTGTTTCAAATTTATTTCAAAAACATAAACCTTTCTTAACTTCGAAGCAGTGACGATGTATCACTCCTCTTGCATCCAAGTTGCTGCTATCTACGCGCTTACTAAGACAAATCGTTTATGTACCTTTCGTTGCGCTTTGCGTGACCCCATTTATATACCTAATGTGAGCGTTAGAGTCTCGTAAACATTTTCAACCTCGAATAATCGAATAATGCACATTAGAACTGTTTTGAAAACTATTCCAAATTGGGCACGAAAGGAGTTTCATGGGTCATTATTTATGTTCAAGTTCTGCTTGTTGTTCCTTGAAATTTTCACTGGTAACTTAACATTTTTGACCATAGCCTGCTTCAAAACAGTCTGCCAGTTGAGCTTGAGTTGTGTTGTTTAAAGAGCCCCAACGGAAAAATGCAATTAACTCGTGAAAATTTTCGTGCGATGATTTTGTACGAGTTTCGAAGACAGGAATGGGTGGATTAGCTAATCTTCACATTTTGGCAATGAAGCTGCATCCTTCACCACTGTGCTGATATAACGAGATAACCGTATTCGCCGTTCACTTCATCAGCGATATGCATACAAATGGTCGACGTCGGTTTTTGTACCAGAAAGCATTGATGCTGAGCAAAGACTGATCATGCAAGGTCGAGATGTGATACATTGTGAGATTGTGGCAGCTTTAGACATCCATTCTACCAACATATATAAAATATTGCATGATTACGGAATAAGCTTATTCTCTTTGGGACCCACGCAGAAATCCCAAAAAGACACTCGCATCGATTGTTGCCAGCAAATGCTTAAGAAATGCAATGGTGGGGATTCAAAAGACGTATGTGATTTCGTAACCGGTGAGGGAACGTGAGTCTATGTCTACGAGCCGGCAAGCAAGCAGCAATCGACGAGCAACGGTCGAGGCACTTTGAAACAAATGGTCGCCAATTTTTTCGGAAAAGCGACAGTGACTTTAGAGCAACGTAAAATGATCAAAAGGATCACCGACAAAAGAACTGGCGGCTATCGGGCTTAAGACATACTCGTACTAGTTTAAAGAGATAACAATGACAATAAAGAGAATTGATGAAACACGCAATCTGTTGTGTTTAATTTTTAAATATTTATATTTAATCCCATAAAATATATAATTACTATATTTATTGTATTTAATACTCAAATAAATAATATAATAATTATAAATTAAATTTATTTCTTAAAAAACTAGATACCTTTAAAAACGAATAACATTTCATTACTAATAAATTTTTAAAAATAATTTTATTACATTAACTTTCTAAACTTATCAACTCTTATAAGATAGAGATATTTAAATAATTAAAATTTACTTTATAAACCCTGGTACAATAAAACAAATTTTCTTATAAATTAATAATTTTTCTTAGAATTAAATATTACAATATTTATTATTTTTATAAACTACACTAAAAATATTCATATAATAATTCTTTTTAATAAATTATATTATTAATAAATAAACTTTAATAAATAAAACTTAGCCTTATGTGAGAATAAGTATCAAAAATTTGCCTTATGTAAGAGTATGGAATTTTGAACCACTTGTTGCGTCAAAAATTTGGTTTACTTGCTTAAATTTTTCCTTAACCGCAACTATAAAAATTTCAAAAAAGAAAAGAATACAGATTTTAATCGTTGCTCTTCTCCGAAATATCAAATTAACTACAGAAGTTGTACAAATTATCTTTCGCTTTGAAAGGTTTTTTTGTCACGCTTTAATTCCTGCGAAATCAAAATTTGTGTAGGCTCACTCTTATGACAAATTACTACTAAACTGGTCTTATGATAAGCTATATTTAAAAATAAATCGTGCGTGTTTGTGAGGCTTGTGATGTTGGCGAGTCTGATGAACATTTAAATTTCAGATGAACACTGTTTTTACATCAATGTCAATACCATGGCCGTGTTTTATGTACATTTCTTCCAAATAATTACTTATTATCTAGGCTTATAAGCCACACATTTTATTAGCTTAGTTCACCCTAACTTAACATCCAAGAAAAAAAAATGTCCTCTGTGGGTGCGAGGAATAGACTTAGAGTTTCTTCTAATAAATAATAGACATAGACATAGAGTTGCTTCTAATAAATAAATAATGGTTTTTTGTTAAATAAAATAAGATAGGATAAGGTGGCAACACATTCGTGACGGCAAAGCAATGGCACTGAATTCGTTGAATGGCAAAGCAATGTAACTGAATGCTGTTAAATGGCAATAACGGTGGCAACACAACGTATTGGATTCTGTTAAATGGCAATAAGGATGGCTTTGAAAGAATTTATTTTATTGTTTATTGCTTTGTCAGTAGAACGTGTTATAATTTTAAGGTCGTGTAAATTAAAACAAAAAAAACAAACAAATAGAAAATTCTAAATGAAATTATTTAAAAATTTATAAAGTTTTGATTCACTTAAAGAACAATGTTGATGCAATGATTACGGAATCACGGTCGTTATAAGTTCGGCCAATTAATAATTGGTCGACAGTTTTCAATAGGAGGCTATATGAACAAAAATGCAAAATTACTTAACCATACCAACACGCACCTTCTGCAAGCGATACACTTGCCGAAAATGCAATTAATAAGATATACCGGTTACCGAGCAAATGCATCAGCACAAAAGGTAAAAGTCAGGAGAAAGGATATGGCTCGTCTGATTAGCTTCGCAAAGTCCGAGAAGCTAGTCTTGGCTGGTAAGAGTTACATTGATAAAATACAGGAAAAAAGTTAAATTTTAAACAACCATCACAAACGCTGTAAAACTGGGCTATAAGGACGCTATGGCTAGAGCCATGTTTTTCGGGTTGGTAGGTTTCATTTAACTAATAGACAATTGAATGCTGAAATTGTTTAAATATTTGACAGACTGGCATGTTGGGTAATGTTATCATAATTTCGGTTTTATATTATGGCGGCACGCTTGTAGTCAACGATGTTTTATCAATTGGAGAGTTGACTTCGTTCATTTTGTGTGCTGGTTACTCAAGTATATCAATTAATGGACTTTCAAATTTTTACACTGAATTAAATAAAGGAACTGGATCGGCTCAGCGTATTTGGGAGATATTGGATCGTAAATATGAAATACCATTAAATTTTGGTATAATACCGAGCGAAAAACCGAAGGGTCAAGTAGCATTTGATAATGTCAAGTTTTGTTTTCCGGCTAGACCAAAGAATATAGTATTAGACAATTTTACGCTCGTTTTAAGACCAGGCGAAACGAGCGCCTTAGTAGGTCGTAGTGGATCCGGAAAAACGACCATAGCTACCTTGCTTTTAAGGTTATACGATCCTTTAAATGGCCGCATTGTGTTAGAGGATGTAGACTTAAGAGATTTAAGTCCGATTTGGTTGCGATCTCATATAGGAGCTGTGAATCAAGAACCCGTATTATTTTCTGGCACAATACGCAATAATATTTTATATGGTCTAAATCCCAACGTAAATTTCACGGAATCCCAATTGGAAGAAGCAGTTCGCAAAGCACACGTCGACGAGAGCAGTTCACAACTGCCGGATGGTCTTGATACTTTAGTTGGTCAGCGAGGTGTGCTGCTAAGTGGAGGCCAGAAGCAAAGAGTGGCAATTGCAAGAGCTCTAATAAGGGTTCATACTAGCGTAACAGTTACATAGATACTAAATGCATCGTAATATTTCTATCTCAGAATCCCACTATACTTATATTAGACGAAGCGACAAGTGCTTTAGATTCAGTGTCTGAAGAATTGGTACAAAATGCTCTCGATGAATTGGCAAAAGGGCACACCTGCTTAACGATAGCCCACCGTTTAAGTACAATACGTAACGCTAATACTATAGATAATTGCAGTGTTAGATAATGGCCATGTAATCGAGCAAGGCTCCTACGAACAACTTATTACACAGAATGTGGGCACTTTTAAAGAATTGGTTAAAAAGCAAGCCTTTCTAATGAAATCGGTGCAATGTATACTACGCGTTATCTGTGTAAAAAGAAAAAACAAATTTTTTTGGATTTGACCTTAGAATGAATGCTTAGACAGAATATTTATATCATTTTTAATGACGATGTTATATAATATAACCGTAATATATTATTTTTGTTAATAAATTTATAAGAAAATCATTTATTTAAATTTTTTCTTACTTTAAATACGACTTTAATTTTCTTCTTCCTTGCTCACAACTACGCAATAATATATAAGATATAGGAAGATGGTAAGAAAATATACGTTTTTGTAGGTAATATTTCTTAGATTGTTTAATAAAGCTATACAAACAAGAAAAAAAAATGTTTTTACTTGCTTTGCCAAAGCCCTTGGCATATAATTTAACAATCAATCCGAAGTACGTTATAAGAGACTTTGCTTTTGTTCACTACAACCAAAGATACATTTGAGGTTTTTCTTTTACATATTGGAAAACTTATGATTTGTTGTAGAGCAGAGTAAACGCCCTAATCATAGTGTTCAATTGGGTTGGAAAAGAAAATTGTAGAAGAAATAGTCTCAGTGTGTTTATTTAATTTCACTCATTCGAATGTGTGTGTTTGCTATTTGATCTCGAAAAAATAAAACGTTAATAAAATTAACACAAAAGCTTTATAAAAGAAAACAATATTACATAGGAGTAAAACTATGGCAGGGATAGATATGTTCTCCTAAACATCCTGTATGCAATGTGGTTTTCATACGATTCAAAGCTAGCGATAATAATGCGTGTAAGTAACTGCTTTGATGAAATGCAATCCAATTGAAATGAACCGAACTTTTAGCCCGCTACAATTCGCTCAATCACTTACCCATTGCCTTCACTTTTCTTCATCTACTATCATTAAATTTTTTGCTTTCATATAAACGAAAGATGAATTTTTTTTTCTTTGTTTTATTATTATAATAAGTATTTAAGCATACATCTATATGTTG
Source organism: Glossina pallidipes (assembly GCA_000688715.1). Taxonomy (NCBI): domain Eukaryota; kingdom Metazoa; phylum Arthropoda; class Insecta; order Diptera; family Glossinidae; genus Glossina; species Glossina pallidipes. The sequence continues at coordinate 321,565 of JMRQ01006280.1, read as the reverse complement.
CAAATTGTGATAATATGAATTCGATGATGAAATGCAATAATGAATATGTTTAAAGATAACTTAACAACGACGAGCTTGCATCAACAGACTACTCCGATAATAAATTTTCAGAAAAATTTGTATAATAAAAGCATTCATTTTCGAATCCCGAATTTATACAAAAAAAATTTGGAAAAGTAAGCGATTAAAAGATCGAAAATCCGAAAGTTTCTCCAGCTGTATATTAATCCAATTTTTCTGTTTTTTTTTGTTTGATAATTCAATAAATGTTTTATGTATATGTGCAATGCAGCAATATGTGGCTGGAGCACTACTAGCAGAACGAAAACATTAATTTTTTTTAATTTAATTAATTATTATTGATGACTATTTTTAAGTGCTTAGGAATTACGCATATTAGTAAAATTGAAAGTTGGTCGGCGTATACGGCGTGCGCGCTGACCTCGCGGGTTACTAAAACCAGTACGTAAAGGAAGCGGTGCGAGATGTGCCTGGCGGTTTTAAAACAATAATAGAAAAATAATAAAACAAATGATCCATTGATTGGATCGCAATTAATTTAAATCATACTTTCATACACTTTATAAAGTCCTGAGCATAATGTTATATTCTTACGAAAAACTATAACTAAAAATCTTACAACTGCATAATAAATTGAAATTTAAACAGATTTAAAAATTTACGCGAAATATTCAAGAAATCTTAAATTTAAAAAAAATAATTAAAACAAAAGCATAGCCATACCAAAGTTTAAGCAATGAATGAACGACGGATAGACGGAAAGTTCATATTGTTAAGACGGCTTAAACATATATGTCACATGTAGAAATAGGGTAATGGTCAGAAAGGGAGAAATGAGGAGAAAGAGGAATAGTATGCAACCATAACGCTGGAAGTACATTCCCTACTGCCGCAGACTGACACTACTTTCACTTTTTCACATCAGCCTACTCTTATTTCACTAACAACACGAATAATCTTGGTGAATAAGGTCATTGAGAGCTCACGGCCCATTGGGGTATACCAATGCCTCAACATAACCTCAACGTAAGAAGTCCAATAGAGTTATGTAGCATTACATTTTTAAGCTATAATTTAGAACCTGTTGGAAAATAACAATGAAAGGAGCTAACATGTTACGATTACTGACACGCTGCGAATTTTACTTGAATTCAGTTGAGATAATGGCTATGCTAGACTGTACTCTGTGAGATTCCCTAGATATGGATTAGATGTGATTGTCAATGCTTGAGACCAAAAAGATGGGTGAAGAAAACGAAGTTTTGATAAGGTTTTTTGTTCGTCTTACTCCAAGTTTATAGTACCTTTTTTGGGTACTACAGCGCTTCCTTCACTGTATTTATCAATATAAATTTTTTATTACAATAATCGATTAAGTATTCGTAGTTTTTAGTGTTGTGATTTTTTGAATTAGTCGGCCTTCGATTTTTAAGGGTTGTGTCACAAATAATATAAAAAGTGTTTCTCTAAAAATATTAAACAAAATTCCTATCAAACATTTGTGGATATATAAAATTATTAAATATATATTCCAATTTTTGTAAATATGTAACGGATTAATTGCACAATTGGTTTAACGAAAAGAAAGGAAGACCTTGACATCTGACGAAGGCTGACTATTTAAGAAGAGCTTCAAGAAGAAAATATAATAATAATAAAGCAGTGCAGTTGCTCACATTTGGGAATAATGAAGCTGAGCAATCGGTACAGTACTTATACAAAACGGTTTGTTGGCAAGGCTAAGTACGATTCGAAAAGCGGGGTAGATGTGAACGTCACTGCAATTGACAGACGATCAAGCTTTTCTTTTTTCGTATTTTATATCTACCAGGCTATAATCAAATAAGCAAATATTAGGAACGAACAAAAAGACCATCGCGATCGGCGAAAATCATTACATTACAGTTCGTCTAGATGTCCTGTAGTACATGCTGAAAGCAATTCGATGCAAATTTTGGCATCAAGCAATTGACTGCCTTAGGGCATCGACTACTTAGAATTGGACTTTAAACGAGCAGGAAAGGAACTAATAGGCTACGTCGCTTATTGTGGCGGTCGAATTGATAGCAGGCGATTCTTTGCAGGATATGCGCAGCTATTAGTTGGGAATGTTGCAAAGAGAGGAGAATGGCAGAGAGAGAGAATGGTCCAGCTCAATACATAGCCATTGCCGAAAAATAAAACCTTTCATATAAGAAACTTGCTTGTTACCATAGGTGTTTTATTAATAAAAATTAGTTCATACGCATTATCTTGGCAATAAAACCATACTTAAAGTGTGAAGATAGTTTAGAAGATGATAAGGGGAGCAATGTAATACATAACACCGCAGATAGCGGATAATAAGTGATCCTTAATACTCAACTTACTTAAATCAATTACTTGATTAAAATAAAAAAATGACTCGGTATACCAAAAGAACGAGTTGATAATGAAAGTAGGTATAATTATAGCAACTGAACGATTCGTTTGAACTATAAGTTAAATGAAAGTATCCTTAAAGATGTAATCTGCTTGACTGATTGCTAGCGGGGTGTTTGTACGACAACCCTCGTAATGATTTTAAAAGAATTCATCAATGGATCGAAAAAATGGGGACTTTTGTAGTTACACATAAGATGAGATAAAGAAATCTCTTCACAATGACTCTTAAATCTACCAAGCGCACTGCAATGAGATGACATTCTTCGAAGTAGAATCGCAGAAGGTGTTACAATTTTAATGAGTTGTAAAGTAAAGCTTTCTCTCAACGTGCCATGTCTTTTTTGCAGCGTAGGTAAGTCAAGACTTTAGGTAAAAGAAGACTTTTCAAATCCGATATTCGCAATATAAACTGTGTAAGGCTTTCGATGCTCTCCTTTATATGTGATGGAAAGTGGGCAAGCCTAATATAGTACCAAGCACAAAATAATTATATCTATAGCTTAGGAAAGTCGTTTAGGGACATCCATTTGAGTGAGTGTTCGTTTGCTAGAATTTGGAAAATCAAACTACTTCAGAAGTCTTTTTTCGCTCACACAGCTTTCGTTGATTATCTAAATTTTAATGTTATCTAACGTGTGTCCCCGAATCCGTTCGCATTATACGTTCCCTCTTACATACTTTTGGTAAATTGGTATCTATTAATAGTAGATGTGAAGAATAGTGATGCGGCTAAAAGTATACTACAAAAAAAAAAAAAATGTTGAAAAAGAAATTCGAATGCATTTGACCGAGAAATTGAACTTTCGTAGATACTTGTAAATAATTCGTTCAAAGTTCCAACAGAGTTATATATGCAAGCTATGTGCGTATATATTCAACTGTACAAAGACGTACAAAGAAAATAAAAAAATCAAAATTGATATAAGCAAAATTTTTAGATTTTTGCGGAATCGACAGCACATAAAATGCGATAATCCTGACGACTTGGAGCGAATCAATGACAACCTACGTTCAAGTTATGCACATAGTACTATGGCTATAATATGATCTTATAGCTAAATTTTGGAACACTATTTTTTAGTTTCCGTCGTTTGCAATAATAAATATTAATAAAGATTAGTAAAATAAATTCGAATCGCTAGTCATATTCGCATTCGCATTCGCATTCGCATTCGCATTCATATTCATAGTCATATTCACGTTCGTATTCCTTTTCATATTCTTCCATTCATTGATTGATTTTCCTTTCCATATTCATTTCAATTTTAATATTCATAGTTATATTCATATTCGTTTCGTATTCATAGTTGTAGTCATATTCACATTTATATTCACATTCACATTCACATACGTTTCGTATTCATTTTCATTTTCATTTTCATTTTCATATTTATACTTATATTCCTGTTCATATCTGTCGATATTTGCGATAAAATAACGCTGTTCCTATTATTAGGTTTATTGGTTTTTAGACCTGGTTTAGTCCATCTAATAACTGCGGTATAAGCTTTTTCCACAAGATATGACGAAAAGAAGTTTACAATAAAAATTTGTCGACGTAAAACAAGTTGTCAGAACAATAACAATGAAATATTTCGCGCCTCAATGAAATTCTCATAAAAATATGATTGTGTCCCTACGTCTCTAATATACGTACAGTATATGCAATATACGTAAAGTGGAATTGACGTTTTAATGGAAAATGGGAAATTTATAAACGTCTCAAAATTGTATTAAACGGTTCGAATTACCACCAACCATGAAATGAAACGACAAACCATTGCAAAATGAGAAAAATTATAAAAAAAAAGCAGAAAAAACTCGGGTGCCCGAAGAGCTGAAAATGGATGTTGTCTGATGCGTCGCTTTTCCATGCAAATGTGTTTGTCACACATTTGTTTAAGCAGTAGTTTAAAGCGCTCAATTTGTAGGTCCACCGTTTATTTGCATAAAGTCGTATAAAAAATGACTGAGATTTTTATTATCATCATTATTATGATTATTATACACGAATTGTGAAAACGACTTGTAAGAAATCTCATTTTGAACTTCATTTCGAATTGAATTATGAACAAGCACTGCTCTAAGTAAATATATGAATATTTTTCGTAAAGAGGTAACGCTACCATGAATTTTACATGATTTACTTTTTTTTAACGACTTAACAGACGTTTTCAACCATCTAGAATATGTGGAAGAAAATTAATTTCGTTAAAATGTCGTGTTTTTTCCGAAAGATACAAACTCGCGTAATGTGAACATCTGCTGAGAAGTTACAATCGAATGCTTTACCTGTTGAATTATAATTACTACAGTCCGGTAAGGGATCTCTTCAGAAGGTGTTTACATTCACTTAAAACCGTTCCTGAAGTAATACATGTTAGTGTAGTTTTACTAAGACTTCCCTTGGGTAGATATGAGGCTGAGAGCGATTCGAGAGCATTCAATACTTTGGTCAAGAAATTGTGCGTTTGCGATGAACCTTTCGACGCCAGTTATGAACGTGAAGCGTGAAACCTGCGAGGAAGAATATTCGCGCGTGTAAGGCCATTTTTGTGGTCTTGAGGTTGCAGTTGACTAATGATAAAAAATTTAAAAAAAATGTATTATTAAAAAAAACATGTCTATAACACATATCAACTTTCTAAACAAGTTTTTCTCGAAACACATTTTTGAAAAAGGGCTAATAGCATACTCCAAGCACCTTTCATTTTTGTTCCGTTTTTTTACGTTATCTTTGAAGCAACATTCTTTAGCGAAAATACGTAGGATTTCAAGTATTTTTTATTGATACAGGAGCGCCATAATGTTGGTTAAAAAGTGAACTTTTTCATCTAAATACGCACCAGTCGTACAAAAATCAATATTTGTAAAATCCCGTGTGCATTTCACTTGGTCTAGGAATGTGGTTTAAAAGATTTTTTGTTTTAATTGAAATTCGGACCATTTATGCTGCTTGCCGCTCAGCCCCTTCGCTCGTTCCATGACTCGCGAAAATGGCTCCGGTGTTGTCGTAGTGAGTCTCATTAATATTTTTCGCTCGACAAAAAGTAGCCGCTTGTTAAACCTAATCCATTGTCCAACAATAAAAGTTTATTTCACTATTATGTATTACTAGCGTCTATATAGTAAAATATAAAAAAAAAAACAAAACATCAGTCTAATTGACTGAGGTTTGTGTGGGCAATCGGTATTGCGACCCAAAACATCCCTCTATGCCCCTAGCCCGCCAGAGTTAGGATTTCTGCTTTGGTTCGGACTATAATACAGTACCTGTATAGTATGAAATGTTCGCAACACATTCGGTGTCTGCGTCTGCAGATGGCCTCGGATTCATATAGGATATAATAAGCTGATTCACTCGTCCATAGGCAGAATCTGCATGCAGAGATACCTATGTTTCTCAAGTGATTCTTAGCGAATTATGACTCGGATAGAAGTCGCTGAACAAAAGTAGCGTGCTCTAGCAGTATATGTGCTGTGCCAGGAGATTTAATAAATTTTTTCGTTTGCCGTTGTTCCAGTCTATTAATATGGCTTTTCTTAGTACCTCACAGAGCAAGATTCCGATCTCTCGACCTCCCTTGCTAGCTAAGCAATCACCTCTTTTGTTGTCATCAATACACGATTGGCCATGCGTCCATATTAGATGCAAGTCATCGTGCTTCCCCAGTTCATTTAGAGTTTGGAGCCACTCCAACAAGGTCTTAGAAGATATTGTTTACCTTATGTTGCATATAAGTGTTACTTTTAATAGATATCTCAACTTTACTATAATCTATATTCAGTTTTATCACAACTATCGAGCAATCATTACTTGTAACTTAATGTAGCATCCAATTATGATTTTGCCGAAAATACAGCAGGAATACCATATATCCGCATAGGTAGCCGAGTAGATAAGAATCACGACTACCCAGTCAGTATTCGCGGGTTTAAATGTCAGTGCGATAGTAGAGCGTACTTGAACGTAGGTATTCAGTGTTCCACCAGCACATACCCATTAGGCTAAGGTCACAATCTCTACCTTTATCACGGTCCTCACTTCTTTCCAAGCGACGCCCTGTTACATCTATAAGAAATATCCCCCGCATGGTTGGTCATTTCATATATATAGTTGTTATATACCTTATATAGTTGTTATGTATTTTATATGGTTGCTATATATCTATAATTTTTAATTCGATGCTAGTTATAAAGGATTCGGTTACAACCGAATGTAATTTTCCTACTTGTTTCTTTATGAATTAACTTAAGAAGCAAACGCACATTTAAAAAATAACAACAGCGGAGGAGGACTCTAATGAAAACATTTTACTCAATATTTCAGAGATCTCTTAGTGATTATATTGACGTGATTTTGTTGAAGTAGTATGACTACTATACACTCTACATTCGATGAATATTTAGTCATTGAAAAGCTAGGCATGTAGAACATAGCACAACGATTGTTTCAAAGATTTGCGTCGAATGCTGGAGGCAGATACGTCACAACTTTAATTGTTACAATGTGTTCAAGAGGGTTTATAAAGTTGGCCGGGTCGAAGCATGCCGTTACATCAAATATTATTATTGTGCTAACCTTCATGTCACGCAAGAACAAATTGTCAACAAACTCCTTTCTTTTAACCTGCTGCGGTGCTATTGCTTTTAATGCGTATAAGTTATCACAACAAACTCGAGCCTCCTACAATAAATAGCCTTTCAGAAAGTAAGCAATGAGTTCAAAACTTTTCGCTCTAGTCCTGTATATTTCAATCGGTGTTGTCGATAATTTTGAGGAAAGTGAATTCATTGTACCAGCAACAAGCAACAAGCAACAAGCAACTTTTGACATGTAATTCTTAAATCTATTCTGTTTGTTGTTCAGTTAGTTGAAACAGTTAGGAAAACGTAGCTAAGCGAGTTTCTCTCACTCCCCGCAATATTAATGTGACCTCGTGTACAATGTCGCCAGGACGACTTCTTAGCCATATAACTTAGCTTAAGCTTAATTAGCCATATAATGCGTTCTCTTTGTTTATGTGAACAGCTTATGTAAACAGCAACAGCACCAAGGGGCTGCACATATAGCAGTTATCGACGATGCACTCATTACCTATATTTTGAAGGAAATAATTGAATGGTTGTGGAAAGGAAATTAGGTTATTTCGTGTCAACATTGGCAAAAGCCAAAAAAAGATCGTTGAAAAGAATCGAAACCTGAAGATGTGTTTTGATTACGTATTTGTTGTTATATTTGTTTCACATATACATTTAGTAACTGAACTATTTTCACTATAATTCTCTTCACTTTCCATGCTTTCAAGCGGCATAGACGCAAGGTCAACTGCATTTATCGTTTTTCGTCATTCATTGTCTTACTTATATGATTTAGAAAAATGGGTAAAGTAACTAATTAATTAAATGCAGCCGCCTTTTATTTATACACGAATGCCTCAAACCTCAAGCGAAGATTCAATCATCATTTAAAAGCATTGTCAATATTAGTTGTTGTTGTCATCATTTTCTTAAAGCTATTGCACAAGAAAAACTTGAAATAATTCACATTACTACCCAGTAATAAACGCCTAAAGCAGACATCACCTTGATTTCCTTAAAACTTAGCCAGTGCTAAAAAGAGTGCGAACAAGTGCATGAATTAGTTTTAACTACACTTAAGTAAGTAAGTGAACAAGTAAATATGTAAATGAGTACATAAGATGGTATTAACCAAACGCATAGGTACCTACTAGATAGGGTAAATATTATTGTGTGCCTATATATATATATATAAATATATATATGGGTGTGTGTGTGTGTGTGTGTGTGTTTATATGTGCGGAGGTAAGCGCCTCAATCAACTGTTAAATTGTGCTTCGTAATTACTTTCGTAATTATTTACAAATAAACACTAAGGTAAGTGTTACATTAAGTGACGTGCATGTGTAAGTGAATGAAGTGTAAATGAATGAGTGAATGTTTATTGTTTATTATAAACGCTTCATACACAGTTGCATTTTTATACACCGTATGCAATCTGATATAAGCGCACTACTAATATAGAGCAAAGTTGCAATCTGCCTGTGAGCTATTGCAGGGCGATGTACGTACATACATACGGCTCCGCAGGTTAGAGCGATTTTCCCATCATTAAGGACGGGCGCAATTGCAAATTAATCAAATTAAAATAATGTTATGTGTTTTTTTATTTATTTATTTATTTTTTTTTTTGTTATTATTTTAATGCACTCTGCTGCTGCCACAGTTGTGGTGGTGCCCACCTTTATTTGTTTGCTGCTCGGCAGCTCTTAATGTTGTTGTTAATTCATGTGCGGACCTACATACGCGAGCATTTGTACTTAACCTCAAGACATGTAAATCTGATCAAATGAATTCATTTGCTACAGTTTTGTTTATTTGGTTCGCTGTTATTATTATTATTTTGTTATGGTTGTTTTGTTCCTCTCAGAAAAACGAAAAATTTTGTCATTATTCATTGTTTCTTGTAATGCTTGAGGCTTCTGAACAGTAGGTGAGTCCCCGGCCAAGTTCTGCGCTTGCCGTAGTCCAAATGACTAAATGCATGAACACATATGACTTGAGTGGCAGCTTTAGTTTGGGTTGGTTTCGCAGCCTAGATGGACAAGCCACGCAGACATCACCATCGCCAAGTATTAAGATGTCAACAGAAACAGACAACGGACGTAAGAAAAAAAAAACAAAAACAAAAAACGTTAATTACCTGAAATTGTTGTAGCTTCTGTTTTATACATGTTTTCTTTGATTATAAATTAGCGAGAACATAAAAACTACTAATCTATGTAGAGCGGAAATACCCTAAGGTGCCGCTGCCTATGTGACCAATGCTGCAATTAGCCGAAGGGTTACCCCTGTTCAGCTCCTTAAGTTGTATCTTCGTGCATATATTAAGCATTAGGCTAATGATGATGAAGTTTGTTTTGCTTAAAATCCTCTTCGAAAAAAAACAAAACTTAACAGTAATTTCGATTCTAGTCCACTCTTTTGGTTAGCGATACTTACGTGTACCGCTTACTGGAAAACCAGCGTCTTTTATGCGTTTTCGTGAAATGTTTTATAATTTCTACAATATCTGACGTGTACATGAAAACAACGGTATTATCAAACTACATAGCATGCTACAATGAAATACTTATTACCTTTTATATCAAATATTTTGTAAGTCAATAACAATATATATATATATATATATATATATACAGGTATATGAATTGAAGACCTCATAGACTGCATATACTTTTGATGAGAGCACACTGCGAAATCAATTTGCTTACGTTTGGCAGAAAATTTTGAAATATCACATCACTTAGTCTGATACATATATGGTCGTCACTGTTGACAGATTTCTGGACAGCAGCACCTTTCAAATGGTGCTTGTCAAAGTTTCACGATATTTCGATTATTAGTTTAGCAGTGGGGCACACTAGATACATAAGAAAAAGAGGCGAAATCTGCCCGATATGTGTAACAAACCGTACTATATATATATGTTAGATATGAAAAAATGGCTCGGAATATATAATAGATTTTTTCTGTTCACTTGTACACCACTATACTTGGCATTTGAGGGACGTTTACACGCCCAGCTGGAAATTTTCTAACGTACTGATAAATGAATGCGTCATTCTACATGAGGGCGTTGAAGAACAAGCTAAAAATTTAGTGAACCATTTGATTATGACCTGCGACGTATTTATTACTCGATCGAAAAATTGTACAAATTCGAAACACGTTGTGTTGGTAGAATACACAGCAAGGCGTAAGCAACAACTCAGTTCTAACAAGCCTAGCTATGACAGATCTAGAGCAGAATATCAAACTGCTCGGACAGCACTACAGTCAAGGGTAAGAAAGCACACCCAGGTGCTTTAAATACGTAAGTAATAAAGCGAAATATTAAATATATGGGGCAGAGCATATAAAATCGTGAGGAGTAAACTCAAGTATACCAAGGAATATATATCAACTTACTACTATACAAACAAAAGTGGGCATTAACATGCAGCACGGCATTACTGGAATCATACAAGAGCCTGTACTTGGGTCGCTTCAGGGTAATATATTATTTGATGAGCTAAAAGATTACCTGTGCTGACGATTGTTACGCTGGCTACTGTTATTGTAGGAAAGGTACTACAACAAAGTGAAGAGACTACAGGTTAGCTTACAAGTTACCGAGAACTCTCCTTAGTCTCGTCGATGACCGAAAACGTGTTAATAGAGAGCAGGAAGAGAGGGTAAAACATTACACTCTGCATAGATGGCCGTGAAATGCATATCATTCCAACGATAAATTATTTAGGTGTGATATTGTTGCTAGGCACGACAAAGCGACACGAGGGTCTGCAGCAATGTACCACAATAGACGAATGCTATGATGGTTTCAGGGGCCAGGCGGCTCTAAAACCATATACAAGAGTGTGCTATGTCTTTCATCCAATGTTGCTGGATGCAGCGTACGACAGAAGAGACATGCTACTGCCGGATATGACGGCCATTCAACTCACAAAAGTTTATTAATCAAAGAGGCAGGTTGATAAGGAATTCAGAAGGGAGTGTCATGGACGCAAAAACGCGTACGTGGCAACCGAGATGACACGATTCCGTACATGGTCGCTGGGCATGGAAACTTACACATGACGTTGAAAGGTGTCAGGCAGCATCAAAATATGAACTAATAGGTTGAATGGAAAAGGAACCATAAAAATCCAACAGTAAAGTCTTTAAACCGTAGTTACCACCTATTTCAATAACTGGTTCCCATTTGTTTGATCCACGTTGAAGTTGTCGGCCACCGTTGGAGTTATTAAGCTTTCGTCCTCTTCCACGGCTGATAAAACTGCCTGGCCGTCGAAATCCGATGGTCGACCTCTTCTTGGCTTGTCTTCCAAGCTAGTGTCGTCAGAGTTGAAGCAGGTAAACCATTCCGTGCATCGACTTTCGCTGATTGTGCCATCACCGACTACTTCGTTGAGATCGCTGATTTCCATCCTTTCCCAAAATGGTACAGCCTAATATGACGAATATGAGTCCGATTACCGACACGCATTTTTATTACCTAAAAGTACAAATTTATAAAATATTGTGAATTTCTATTAAAATATAGCGCGTCGGAGAAACGCATGGTAATAATGCACCTACCCAATAATTTATCAAGTAAAACGTTAGAGGTCGTGCACACGCACACAAGCGCGCACACACACGCATGTACATGCGTACATACATATATATATAAAGTGATGTTATTGCGTTACCTTTTGTATCAAAAACTAAAAATTTAAAATTTTTCCCAATCAAATAATTGTTGGTGTGTAGAAGACATCGTGCATCGCGTAGAAACTGTGCGAATCAATCGAAAAAGTATATAAAGATCGTCACAAACAATGAGAACAATAATGATTTTTGCATCGCTAAGCGAATCTCGTGTAGAAGATAAATGTGTGTATGTACACAATTCTTACATAAAAGGCGGGAAAGACTTGTAGGATCGTATGGGTTCAATAAGCGAACAGTACCTTGCAACACTACATCGGACACATCAGAATTAAAACTTGAAAAGTTCGGCTTGTGATTTTTCCATTAAGGCCGCACACATTAGAGCCGCACACATCCTCAGCATAAGTTTGTATTTAGAATCAGAAGCAAGATCAGTAAGGAGGCAACTTATGACAAAAGACAAAAAAATATCGTTATAAAGTAACAGCATTTGTTGACAGAAATTACTGATTACTGATACTGCGGCTGGATGCAACAGCAAATTAGAGAATAAGTATTCACTGACTCATTTTAAAAGAAGTAAATAGGAGCTGGTCTTAATAAAGTGCCTACACACACACATATAACATAACTCTTTGAAGCAGCTTCTGATGCAATCTAATCCGGGTTTTGTTTCTTAAAACCTCAAGTGTAGAAACATTATTCACGCAATGTCTATTATTGGGCAAAGTTCTCCTAAATTGAAATGCGACAAGATATTTCCTAATTACTAATCGCTGGTGATCTATATACATAAGAACGATTTCTTACTACCGCTACTGCTATTAAAAAATTGTTTTTTTTCACATTTTCAAGGCAAAGGTAATGTTTTTGTATCCATCATTGACGGACTCGGATATACATTCATTTTGTCGAAATGTGTGAAGAATGTTTCAGAGACCCTATGCCTTTGGGATAAACATTCTCTTAGGTGACAAAGTAAAGGCATCGGCTTTTACCAAAAACATAGAAAGCTTTTGCACGCAAGTTGCTGAAAATGGAGTGAATTTGCCAAAGGCAACGCCTATAGCATAACATAAGCAAAACAAGTTTGTCTTTCGCTCATTATTCAGAAAATATCGTAATAGAAATATTGTATAGTCGGCGGGCGATGCTGCAGTATTTGTACAAGAATAACAATTTTTTATGTTTTTTTTTTGAAGATATATATGATGGATATAGAAAATGTCGCCATAGTCGAATATCCTTCCTTCCTGATCGTATATGAGAGTTTAAGAAACGAGCATTGTCTGTGGCAGACTAACGTAAACCAAACAAAAAGGGATCAGGACAACAAGACAGAGGGGAAACGCTAGAGGGCACGCATAGACAATACTATAGAGACAGAAATTGAAATAAATCTTCTTTTTCCCTTTGCCACACCTCTTTTATGATCTGCGTTAAAACAAATTTCAAGATTTCAAAATGTAGGCCAGAATAAGCGACAAATATTAGATATAAGTGTTTGTAGAGATGTTGTGAAGATCATTGTTATTGAATATTAAAATTAAATATTTGACGAATTTAATATCATAAAAGTTAGCTCATCAAAATCTTATCGAAATCACCGCAAACATAGAAAACACACGCTTTCCACATTCCCTTCTCTCCTCAAGTGTCAGCAAAAAGAAAAAAATATATAGATAAATAAATAATTTTTTATACAAGTGCTCGCAGTCTGACGGGGGAAATATGAGAGTGAGAGCAAAAAAAACATTTTATTTGCATTTATTTGAATTTATCAAAGAAATATCAAATCGCACGCGACCCATCTATGCAATCATATAAAGGAAGCGTACCGAGCAATTTTCAAATTATAACTGAATTCTATTTGTGTTGGAATTGATGCGACTACAGAAGTTGTTATCGCAACAATTAAATCTTAACGGAATGCATTAGGGCACCGTGAAGTAAGATCTTACAACATTACTACAAATGTTTCCATAGGACTTAAAAGGATAATAATAATAATAGTAACAACAACAATAATAATAAGAACGCAAACAATGAAATTAAAAATATGTACAAAGCCGCAGCGTGTGCTGTCTAAGACCGAACGCTCAACCAACAAAAGTCATCATATTTCTATGTAATCATGGTGGGAATTTGATAAAAGAGCAAACAGGGGTTAGCATCACAAACTGCGGAGTACTAGCAGCAGCAGTAGCACCAGCAGCAGCAGCAGCAGCAGCAGTGTTGTTGACGAAGCGTGTATTGTTTTGACTGAAGATTTCATCGGAAGAAAAAAGAGCAATATTTATCACGCTTTCAAAAAGCCTTAAAAGCCTACACACAACAATACAAAACAAACAAGAGGCTCTTTGGCTGACAAACGTACATGTTTTCCGAATCAGAACAGTTATTGATGTTCTGTGCTACCCTCAAGCAGAGTGAGAGAGATTTGTGCACTCAATCACACCAACCAACCAACAGCCACCCGTCCCTTGTAATGCAAGTGTTTGAAGAACTTCCGTTTTATTTCCCCTTAAGCTTACAAATCGTTTACAATTGATTAAAGTGCTTCTAATCTGAGAGATAACCCAAGCGGCGTTTGCTAATGATCTTGCTCTCTGCGTGAACTATTGTAAGCGCATTTCGTAATTTTTGCTCATTTTTCTGTCTGCCCTTCATCCATCCGTCCCTTCATTTGTAATCTGAAAATCCTTTTCTAGCGTGTAAAATTTATGTAAATCACTCAGTTAGTTCTGGCCAGTGCGTACACTTTTTTTCGTTATCACAAACACTTGTGTAGGAATCTTACGTTTTCGCTTACATAAGGTGGGTTGCCTGCGGTAATAGTGTTACTAGCTTTGTTTGCTTTAGCGCGTATTCTATTTTGCTTCTCTTCCTATCAATAATTTACGTCATATTAACAATAATAACAACCAAAAAAAGGCGTAAAATATGCTGTAAATCCGTGGCACACTCTGCGTTCAAATTTGGATTGTCATCAATCTTGAATAAGATTTATCTTCAAATCTCAAATCCCATTCCTCTCGGATTTCGGTGGGTGGTGAGAAAATTTGCCATATCATGGCAGAGAGATGAGTTAGTTTAAAACAAGTACTCAGGGAGCAGTTAACTATCGTAGTTTGAAGGCTTTTTGTTTGCTTTGTATAGAACATCGGAGCCAAAGATTTCCTTACCATGAAGGGATTTTAAAATTATTGTGCCCCAAATACTCAGAGTCAATTCTTGAAAACAAGCTTTTAGTGGTAGGGCAGAGAATCGATGTAACTCGGTCCCCAAAAGTTATGTGACTTGATATCTCTTGCGCTTCGAAAACGGAAGCACCATCAAAATGCTGCCAACAATTCTCAGCGATTATGTCAACTTTTGAGTGATTTCAGTCATCCTGTCACAGATTTAGCAAAGTGGTTACAGCGTACTTCATGTGCAAGAGATATCCAAACAATGGTTTCCTAGCGATCTCTTGCTCTAATAGCGCGACATTAACTTTTCCCGCAATTGCGGATGATACAAGAAATGCGCTCGTCATCCCGCCACCAAAAGGCGAAAAGCGTAATTAAATCAAAATTAATTTACCAAATCGAATTCAATCGTCCCGTCCTTTTCTTTTTTCTTTTTTCCAGAACTAATTTGGGAGTATTTTCGTTGCAATGACGATTTGGAGATTTTTCGATGTCCATTAATTGACGCAGATGTGCGCAGATCAACTTTTCCCCGATAAGCTTAGTCCTCTCGGTGGTTTGCTGCCGAAGGAGCTTAAGGAAAGCTGTTCAAAATCGATTGCTATGGCTAAAGTCGTAAAGCGTAGAACGGATAAAAAGAACAAATTCGTGTTATGACTGAACCTTTTTTTAGATATCAGTTCAATCAGGAGACTAGCACTATATTGTTTGAGCGAGTGTTTTTTGTTTCTGTCTTCTAACTTGATTTTCGCATGGCGGATAAGGAAATATAACTGACTCTTCTCAATTTTCCAACTGATCAAGTGTATGCGAGGGGGGTACCTAGTAATGCTTTTGATGCCTATTTTTGGCAATTACACGCTTCTCGTGAGTAGCCAAAACAACATGCATTGTTGTGTAAATCGTACGAACTATTTTTTAAAAAACTCGAAGAGTAATTGCTTTCACACCGTCCAGAGGTTATTAAAAATCCACAAGCGTATTAAAGCGAAATTACGCGTTTGGTGTTAGTTCAAATTAAATTTTAATTAATTAATAGTTTTCTCCCCTATTTAACGTGATCGTTAACTGAGTTTGACTCGCAGGCTATCATTAAAATCGAATAGAAATATTTGATCAGATTTATTAAATAGCAAATGACTGCAAAAAGCATGCAATCATAATAATAATAAATGATTATTTACACTAATTGCACCTGTTATTTATGATTCGTCAGGTATTTTGCAGTTTCTGAAAGACATATACTTTTTACTGTTACTGTGTATGTTGAAATTCTATCATTTTCGCAATTGTGTATTGCTATTGTGGATAGATCGATGGATCGATGCAAGATGCAGCGAAAGAGGCAGCGAAAGAAACAAGAAATCAAGCAACCAACATTAACCAACTAACTAAGCAACCAACCAACCAAACAACCAAACAACCAAACAACCAAACAACCAAACAAACAAGCAAGCAAATAACCAACCACTAACTAAACGACGTTGAATAACAAACACAATCATTTCTGAAACACGGACGAACAACGTTTGCAAAGCCAATAATTGAGCATTTAAGTGTCAAATTAGAAAAGTGCACGGAATAACAACAACATTAAAGCAAAACAACTGTAAAGATTGTTCTTGCGGTTGTTATCATTTTTGTTGTGATTTCTACGGCTTTGCATTGGTGGTCAGTTATACAAAAACAAAACAAAGCGCAACCATTTCAATTCTAAAGTAATTGGCAAAGACAAACTCAAATAGCATTCGGGAACAAGTCGAAGGAGGAAGAAAAGTGGAGAAGATTGATTTTAATAAATATAAGCAACTCATATAATACAATACATACATACACATACACATACACATATACAATACACATGGGCACTATACATAGTATGCTTCTGGCTATGTAACCAGAAAGAGGTAGAGGCTAAAATAACTTGAATTGTTGTGGTTTTGGCCTAAGAGAAGGAATGTAAGGTTGGCAGGGGCTTGACCGCAAACACAACGAAGCCTGATGCGGGCAACAAATTTAAAGCGGCATGTATTTGTAAGGTAACAATTATGCTTAAAAACCTGGCAATAAAGAAGACAAACAATCAAATTGGGCCTGTCTCTGCGCTCACAGTTTTCATTCCCATCCCCACCGCCGCTCGCTACAGAAGATAGCCGAAGATGGCAGCTGAAATGGTTTACACAATGCTATGGCGAATTATTATAACACCTTCATGGCGTTTCTTGAAATGATCATGATTAGTTGGGCTGCAATACTCTAGTAGTAATGTAATGCAAGACGGGCAGACAGACTTGCTGGCTGCGGTGGATGAATGAAGAATTCAGTTTCTTAGATTGGAAATGAAAAAGGAAAACGTCATACAAGCTAGCACCGGGGAAACGTGCACTATACGCCAAATCAATTGAAAAGCATACCTAAACACATAATCACTTCGGTTTTGGTAAAGGAAGAATTGAATGGTCAATATTGCAGCAAGCACACACACACACACACATACGCGCGCGCGCGCTCACACACAAAAAAACAAATAAACGAGCAAGCAAGTTACCGCGACCGGCTTTGCCGTTCGTAAATGGTGATGCTAGATGTAAGGAGTAACATAAATAAACCGCTGCCGTTGTTGTTAATGCACAATTGGTTTGGTTGAACTCGTTATTCATTCTACGGTCTTTACCAATGACCACATCATCGAACAGTCGGGCAGCAAACCAGCCGGTCAGCCAGAGCGTCAACCAACCAACCTACTAACTAACCAACCAGCAACTCGACCAGACTGCTAACCGACCAGCCAAAAGGGTATTATTATGCTAAAAGCTTATAAAACTCACGTTTACAATCCATTTAAGTGCAGCTAATAACCGTTTCTCTTGACGGCATAACTTACTTGACGCTTGTTTTTATTATTATTTCGTTTGTTTATGAGCACACGGATAATTGAGTTATCTGATCCTGACAAACAACAGTGCAACAAACTCGCACCATTCTTCTTCTTATTATTATCAAACATACAACACAAACGTATGCTTTAACTCAATTCCATTCAATTTTAATGCAGCATAACAATGTAAAACCAATAAGACACAAGTAAAAGAATATTTGGAGAAGTTTCTGTTAAGCGATCCATCATGAAAGATAGCGTAGTTAAGACCAAGAGAAGTAAGGTGTGTCAGCTTGCGCCTTTTAAAGAAAAAAACAAAAAATGCTTGCAAGCACTAAACACATATTTTTCAAAAATTATTTACACCTAATTTTCTAAACTCATATCATTTATGTGCTTTTTATTGTTTGTAGTGAGAACGTAATCGTAAGATTTTAGTGTTTAATGCCAGCCATTCTAGTACCAGCTTTCGTTAATCTTTTAACGCAACAAGATCGATCTGATCAATCGGTGCTTAACCCATTTTGGGTAATAGAATATAAGGCTTAGAAAATTCTCGCCGTCCGCAAGTGACATTTCATTTATAATACATTTTTGTGTTGCCAAAGTAAGCACAGTAAGCACAGGCCTTAGAATACCTCTGCTCCCTGTCGGTGAGCTTTCTTTCTGTAAATTCCACTATTGGAGCTAGTCACTGAAACTTACAAAGTAACACATATACGCTTCATAAACGTGAATAGTGAAATCAATTTAGTTCCCTAGCATGACTACAAAACTTTCTCTAGAAGAACAAATATTTCTGCGGGTTTATGTGGATGTGGTGTGACATCTTAACTCTGCAGCCCCTGCTCACGCAACGGATTAATAAAATGTGAACCGAATCTCCGCTGTGACCGGGACATTTCCCATTAAAGGGAGCCCCACTCTAACTGAAGTAGTAGATCGATTATGGGAAGGTCCATGTGTGCTTACAACTGAACAACTTACAACAAAGAAAATGATAAGCAACCACGTCTTCATTGCGAACAAAACATAATGAGCAGGCTCGTGATAAGGCGCTATCTCTTTAGCGCTATCTTAGGCACCGTTTAGTTAAGCTTGCTTTTCAGATCTTTCATAGAATCTCGGAAGCAATCTCAACTGTCCTTGTCTTCTTGACTTGTTGACTTGTGCTTTAGTAAATAACGTCGATGCAGCTCTTAATTCTACCACACTCTTAGAACTTATTATGTCTCGGAACTCAACATAGAAAACAGGCTGACTGCCCTCAGTAGTACGAACTGGCAGAGAGACGAAATATTTTTTGAAATAGTCCCTTCAATGTATCCCTTCATCAATCTAATTTTGCAAAATCTATTGTTCGGTTGTACACAGTTCAACCTCGAACCCTTCTTCGCAGAAATGGTTTAGTAAACCAACCTTGGAAAAGCAATTTTATTATTTATTTAGTTATGCTGAAATGAGTACTTCCGTCTCTCTGATCAGTTGCGCTGTTGGTTGTTTAAGTGGCTTAGAGGGTTTAGAAAAACTGTTAGTGCGGTATTTAGGAGCAAGAACACTTACGTTCCATGTATTCGCGTTTGCGGACAAGCTGCCGCGCCACCATCATGGCTAATAGTTTTTAGGTTATCTATCTAATATATCGTATTATACGCATATGCACGCATATGAAAAATAATTACAATTAATAACAGAAAATGTTTAATTAAAAAAATCTTTAGCTTATGCTTAATCTCGCTTACGAAGAGCGCTTGAGGAAATGCAAATGCAAATACGAGCGACTATGCAGCGCGAAGTTTTTCATCGCAATGTAACTTAAGACAATTCGAACAGAATCGTTTACATGCATATATGTGTGCGTATGCGGGCAAACCTCTTGCATTAGTAATAACATTAAAGTAAGCGTAAAAAATGAATTTATATGCAAATGTATGTGCGTTTAAATGCATTTACGAATCCGGTCATTTTTCGTCATATCATGGCATTGCAATTAATTTTACAAAACAAGCGGCATGTTTTTAAGGCAGCAAATAAAAACTGCTTCGACGGCAAAAAACAAAAAACAAAAAACAAAGAAGCCCCAACATGCCCCAAATGAAATCGTTGCCTCAACTTTATTTCTATTATAGCGTCATCTTTATCAACAATATCTTGAGTGCGAGTGACGGTTGCGACTATGCACGCATTCGTATCTATATACACGAACTTGGTCAGCAACAAAATTTTGATATATATTTTGATATATATATATATATATGTATATATATATATATATATATATATATATATATATATATAAGCACGCACACAAACAATATGCCAATTAATATTTAAGCGATGTTCCTAAGGCAACAATTAGTTTTATATGCGGCTCTATCGGAACAGTTCCCAATCTCTTTTAAACTGGGCAAACTGGGACGTGAAACGAAATGGGATCACATTTGTTTTGTCGATAATTCTTTCAATAAAATTTTATATTTACCAAATGTGAAATCAGTAATGATGAATTTGGGATATATCCTATTCCTGACTGACTGCCGGAAACGCTAGTCTGCAATAGCTTTTTGCTAACTACAATAAGCTCGTCTATGCTACTTTTAGGTCAACTAATTTTTACTCTTTGTACCCATGAGGTATGAGATAAGCGTTAGACTGCCAGAAGAACTGTTCGTAGTGCATGATAGCACTGGTTTTGTGTTAATCGTTCTTACTGAAAGTGAAACAGTGAAACGATGTCATACATGTTGAGAAGTCACTGAAAATGTTTAAAACAATGAGTGGGTAATATGTAGATGAAACATAAACTTGTTCCAACGGATTATTCTTTGTTAGTTCAATGTTTGTTGGTTGCAGATATCGAAAAAATCGGATGCTGTCGTCTACAACTTGCATGGCTTGCTTTTCCTTTCTTTCTGAATACGCATTTATTTAAGGAAACCGGTTGAGGGCTTCTCGTCCACATTAGCAACTAGTATTGCTTTTTAATTGTGGAATTAGTCAAATACGTTCATTATGCTCCCATTTTACATTATGCTCCCATTTTCTACCTTTACATCTTCTTTCAAATTTTTTTTTTGATAAAGTTCCATATTGGAGACGTGTCGCTCTCTTTAGTACGATTGTCATTCGTAGCTAGTGTTTTGTCATGGCGAAATATCTTTCAGATCCTTATAGAATAAAAGCATTGTGCGGAAGACTGATTGGAAAACACTGCTTCGTGCTAAACTAAGCACAAGATATTTAACATGCATGAGACTTTTACTTTGGTTACAATAAGGCGACCAGAATTTTTTGACAGCAAAGGGAGTAAGCACGGGAAGTGAGCACATTCCTTTTGGTCAATACTTCCTAACTTTTTAAGTGTGCGGAACTTCAGATATTGAAGATCTTTTCCTTTTTTACTCATAAGCTGCATTTATTTCTCACATTCTTTTCCACTCATAAGAGTAGAAAAAAAATTGAGTATATTGCTCTGTAAAAGAGTACATTTGGTCACCTTAGTCACGCACATGTGAACTTGCGGCCGCGCATGATGATCGTGTTTAGTGAATGCCGACAATGGCAGTTTTATTAAGATCGCAAAATTTCTCAAGTGATGCTTTTCGTTTTCTTGAAAGGAATTGGCAAAAATGTAGCCCAGTGGGGTGCAAAAGGTGTGAAATACCTGCTGGGTGTTAATACAGTTAATAAGAAAGCATTCTTTCTATAGACTTTTGTTTTACCCAATATTTACTACAGGAATAGCAAGTCATTTTCGTGTTTTCATTTCGCTTACAAAACTCATACGCAATTCAGTTTAAATAAGTTATACAAAGATGTAGGAGCTTTTCGTCATACATTTCAGTCTTTCTTTTATTGAAACTCAAAGCCATAGAAGTGAAGATGGAAAACTGAGAGTTGGCCCACAGAATCGGAGTCTCGTGGAGAGAAGTCGAATCTATCGATAAATATGAATGCGAATTGCGAAGCAAACGAAAAAAGAAGGAAATACGAAATTTATATTCTATTTGAGACGAGTTCTGCGTATCTCCTACCTCTTCATTATGCGGAAGTTCGTTGAGCGATTACATACCTTTTGGAGGTTCTCCTATTTTACATTTATGCCATTTTCTTCTTATTATTACTAATATCCATTCAGGTTTGTTTGAGTTTTTAACGTTTTTCAAGCTCTGGAGGACTGTTTGTAGGTGTATGTTTAAATCTGGCATGTAAACATTAACTAGGAGCGTATATGCAAAATTTCAATTTTCTATCTCAATTTTTGCGTCTTACCAAAGTTGATGAATGGATGGACAGCCGGACAGAACTAATGTGATAGTTACTTAATTATCTTAAGGGTAAATAAAAGTGAGAAAAGAACACAAATTCATAGCAGAACTAATTTGCTTACACGGTGTAATCGAATATATAATATGTAGATATAATGTATAGTAAAGTCACATACATGGAATATATAATGTATATACCTAATTATATGTAAGACAGCTCAGATAACGCGTAAGTATTGTGTGTTTAATTTGACAAGCGAAACGAATTAGTGTAAGCCGTCTTCATAGTTGGCTGAGATTTGGCTTTGGATTCCGTTTAACTTAGCAAGTGAAAGTTGAAAAATCGAACAATTTGTCATTTGCAAAGCCTGAAGTATTTTTGAAGATTCAGAGGATCCCCTGCTTTTTGTTGGTTGACGAAACTTGCCAATTGTGAAGATTTCAATAAATCGTTTTCGATACGTTAGGTGGACCGGAAAGTCATGCCATTTTTCAAGTTTTTATTTTTAATCGATAATGAAATCACTCTCGTTATCAACAATGTTTTGTCCTCTAGTGTTCAAAATTTTCAATCCCGCATCGATAAAAATCAATTCGTTGTTGAGCAAAATATCTGGAGATAGTATTTTGGACATCGTCTGTATTTTTACATGTTTTTTCGCTTAGAAAATGTTGTAGCGATCGGAATAAATCGAAATGCGGTGACATAATATCGGGCGAATATGGTGGATGAGGCAATACTTTCCATCGCGATTCATTAAGTTTTTCCAAGGTTCTCCTTGCGCAGTGCGGTCTTGCATTATCGTATTGCAGAATAATAACTTTTCTGTTGACAATCGCTGGGCACTTTCCAATTAACGATCGGCTTACGCGATCCAATTTCTCACAATACAGAACTGCATTAGCAGTTTGCCCAGCTTGCATTACGCCAAAATGAATGATCCCGCGAGTACTCCACCAAACACACAAAAGCCTCTTTTGGACTATCACAGAGGACTAATTTTTCATCTCCAGTGATCAAGCGATCAGGAGATGCTTTTTTATTGTGCCGCTGAAGCAATAACTTGCATGTGGTGGAACAGTTCGCTTTGTTTTCTCCGGGAAAATTACGCGGTCGCCTGCTCTGCTTACTTTACCAGAGTGTTTGACAGTTGCTTTGTTGTCTGACACGGCTTTGCTTCTATTCCTGGTAAATTCCTAACGAATATCGCCTTGTGCAGAAATTACATTACGTTCCGGTCCCTCCCTTTTTTTCAAATAAAATGTCGTTACATAAAAAGAATGCTACGTTGTATCGCTTTTCGAAGTTAGCAGACATTTATGATGAGAAGCAATTGTGCAATGAAAGTAGGGATGGTAGTCAACTACGTGTGCGCGAGCGAGTCGAAAATTAATAAAAAAATATAAATTAAAAAACTAAAGTATTTACATAAGACTATACCAGACTTTCGCAACATGTATGCCACGCTCTTAAATAGATCGACTAGGAAGTCTACAATTTTATTCGCTGGCGCCCGATCACCCTGAACATACGACTGATATATACGACTGAATATAATTTTCTTACTTGTGATTATATCGATCGATTTAGGATCACTTTTTGAATCGTTTTAAGCTTGTCTGTCTTTCTGTCCATCTTTTTTTCTTTTGTTCAAGCCACAGGCCATCCTTTTCGAAATGTTTTGATGAAATTTGACACACCACACACTTGTTTGTTTGGTCCAAGGACGAACACTATTGAAGATGATTCTGGTTCAACCACTTTTTCGACCATTTCCCATATAACAACTTATTTTGGAAACTCTGTGCATGAATAACAGCGTTAGGCGAAGTGGTGTAAGGCATTTAATGGTGGGGCCTGCTCCGCCCTAATGTTTTTAATTGTTTTCTTTTTCAATACAAATTTTTTTGATGATTTTTAATTTAATTATGCAAAATTTGAAAAAAAACGTTGTCATATATTTTATATATTAAAGTGCTTGCACATACAGTTTTAATTTTACTGTCTCTCTCTGTCCCTTTCTCTCTCTATTAATTGTAATTTAAACAATTTACATTTTATTAAAACCATA
The DNA here is from genome assembly GCA_000688715.1 of Glossina pallidipes. Taxonomy (NCBI): domain Eukaryota; kingdom Metazoa; phylum Arthropoda; class Insecta; order Diptera; family Glossinidae; genus Glossina; species Glossina pallidipes. Next base: position 297,474 of record JMRQ01006280.1, on the reverse strand, counting down.
TTGTTACATATGTATTCCATTACTATATGCGTTGATTAGGTGGATGTGATAAGAAAGTATGCGACTTTACTCGAAAGCTTTCAGCCGGTATTAGTGACACAAATCAGAAATGCCTGGTTTTTTGCCTGGTATTGCGAACTCGGTTTGGTTATGATTTTTGGCTTATTCTTATAAAGAAGACATCTGTCGATCATAAACTAATAATACATTGAACTTTATTGGAATGACTAGGCTAATTATATAGTACAGCCTTTTTAAAGAAAAAGACACGATGGTCTTAGTTACCGGTGCTCATTCCACCTTTAATCCAAGGAATCTATTTCTAGGATTTAAATAAATTACAATAATAACAATAATAATATTATTTTCGTGTATATGCAAAATTCCACGCGGCAATGAAGCTTTAGCTGAGTTAAGCGAATTTAAAACATTAGGCTTAACTATGACATTACCATTCAGAATTAAGAAGAAAGGGAAACACTTTTAACTTGAAAAGTCTACATACATAAATGAATGAACTAAAGAATGCAAGTAATAGGTAGTTGTGGAAGGACGCAGAGCCCGCTAAAGTAAGGCCATTTCAAATTAAAGTCTTATATGGGAAATGATTGAAAATGTGGTCCGATCCGAGTCATTTTCAATGGCGTTCGTCTTTGGGTCAAAATATGTCGGTAGAACAAATGTCATCAAAATATATATATATGCATACGAACAGACGGGCTTAGAAGAGTTACGTCTGAATCGATCGATACAATAAAGGACGAGTGTTGCTCAAATATTCCTGCGGGTTCCTGCGTACATCCGCCTAAGCTTAATGTAAACTTGTATTGATGTAGGGTATAGAAGTAAAAAAGCGAAGAATTGTAAAGTTGTGGCAGCCAGATTCTACCTGAAGTGATTCCCCTCGATATATGCATTAGTGTACAAGTAAACACAACAAATTAGTTGTTACCAGAAAAAGGTGATTTTTTTTTATGTGGTCTACCGCATGGATTCGAACCTGGGTTGTTAGAGCTGAGAGTCGGACATTTAATCACCAGCTTATTTAATAATTTGAACATGACCGTCTTCAGGTGTGAACGAAGGAAGTAAATCACGAAAATGAAAATATCAGAACAGTATGTCACCGTTGCCAAGACGACAAAAAAACCAATTTGCAAAGGGAAAATGATCAGGATCGAAGATAGGGTTAATGCGCGATCCGCTTTTCAAGTTTTAATGCGTACGTCTTGCTATCTGAGTGACTGAGAAAGAATCCGATAAGACGAATATAAAATTTCTCCTTTTCATAAACACAAAGTACTTCTATTCACATATGTTGTACATGTGTTAATTTTGTAATAATCAAATGGGACGAGTTATAGTACGAATTGTTAAAATACTCGCAATGTTCAGCAATATTGGTCTTCTACGACTCTCAGTCGATGTTTCGTTTGAAAGATTCGTACGTCGCAAATGTTCTTCGGTACAATCGATCACTGTTTAGCGATCACAGGTGAACAAGTATAATATGTTGTAAAAGCTTTGAACAGCCAGATGCGTAGATGCAGTAGATTTATTCGGCCATAAAGGACTTTCCGAATTCTTTCTTTATGTATCAGCCAGAGGTAATGAGAGCATACATGTATATGTTTGCGTCCAAGACAAGGATTGTATTGGCAATACAGTATCGCAATACTGGCAGACCAAAGAAAAAAAAACAAAAACAAAGGACTACTTGTGTTAATTTACTGTAGTTACGCTATAGGTATCGTATCATTCCAAGAGATGGTCTTGAAACTTGACTTTTAAATTCTTATGAAGTATGTAGTAGTTATTATTATTGGTTACATATATTAACTTTGGCTCCCTTGTACTGATAATACATTGTGGACAAAATTTTCTTATCAGATATAAAAGGCAAAGAAAAAAGAAAAAATCTCATTCGATATTTCGCATAGTCACGGCAGCGCAATTTTTAATCTGCTTTCATTTGGTTGCATGCTTTAGCACGCTGCGTTCGTGAGTAAAGAATGTAAAAATTATGAATTATGAATTTGCATATTGCATAATCTTGATGCGTATGTTGTGTACATTTTCAAGTTTTAAGTCATGTAAACTTCTTATTCTGCATAAGTTTACATAAAATATATACAAAAGCGTTTACAAAAGCAAACTGCGTTGGAAATCTCGGCATATGATGTGGCATTTGAGATGGCATTGCGCAAATGATTGTTATCATCGAAACGACTTAATTTGGCAGAAGTAATAGGAGGATGAAGTAATTCTAGATTTTTATTCATAATTAATAAAATATAATGACGGAAGATATGTTTGATGTACTAATTTCTCATTCTAATTATAGATCTTATCAATTATATTAATGTTATTACGAAAATCAGGCATTCGATAAAATAAGTGGGCATGGAAGCTCACCGACTTTCTAAGAAATAAAATTCATAAAATGGAAAAGCCAAGCACAGGGGGTGAGTTAGGTATGAAGAGCTCAGCTTTTGCATTTGTGTTCAGGCAGACAATCACGTAACTCAAAGTTGGCTTTCACTTTCGCATTCAGCCGTTTAGCAAAAACACCTGAAAACGAAAGCGAGCTTTAAACCTTCTATATGTGATTAGCCCCGAGTTGCTTAGAAAAAACTAGACTCAATAATAAAGCGGGAGCTAGCTTTCAGCGAGTTGAATAAATACGTAAAGTCAAAAAGACCATATCACGTAAGAGTTGCGGCTGCCGAGTCAATGTTCGTGGGTTAAAATCTCAAAAGCAGTAGATGTTTTCTTTGGTCGATAGGGATAGCGAGTATTCAGTCGGTAAAGACATAACAATTGGGCACACACCCACTAGGTTTTCGGTTAATTTGCTACTATGGATCAACTTTTATCACAAAAGGTTAAATATTAAAGCTCTTTCTGAAGGGCTTACTATTCATGAAAAATCCTATATGAAGTCAAATTACTACCACGAACAAATTTTCGTCATACGAGATCAACAATTAGACCTTTTTGGCATATGAGGATTTACATTTCGTGAGAATTTCTTAATGCGGTGGTATCCAATAAAAGGACCTACGTGGTACAAATTCGGTAAAGTTGATGTTTTTTTAACTTACTATTATGAACCAATTTTCACCGTGAAATATTGGAAATTAGATCTTTTCACCATGTAAAGATTTCGTTTTCGTATATGTGAGGGGATTCAAGAAATTGTCCCAGCGGAATAAAATTTTTGGCACCAGTTTAGAATGTAGAAATTCTATTACACATCGAGTTTTCCTGAAAAATTTTGAAAATTGTAATTTTTTTCCATGTAACGATTTTTCAGAATAGGACTTAATATGGGGATCCGAACCATTTACAATTGAGTTCGTCCTTGGGTCAAAACAAGTCATTGTACCTAATTTCATCACAATATCTTAAAAGTTGCGACCGTAGGTTGAAAAATAATTTACATTGACAGATATCACACGGATGGTTGTACAGATGGACGGACAGGTATAGATCGATTTAGAAAGTGATCACGAAAATTTCAATCCATCAGTGTAATAAAAGGCTGACCAGTCTTAAGCCCTTCTGAGTGTTACTTACGTCCCATATCCTGCACCATAAGTATAGAGTGTGGGCTATAAAAGGCGAGCAAGATAAAGTGGAGAAGATTTATTTAAAATATAAAAGTTATTTATTTAATTTGTGTTTATTTTGTACTAATTTAAGTTTTCTTTATGTTATTTGATTTTATAAGATACGAACAACAAGCAACAAATGTAATTTATTTTCAATTTTAGATATTGTTTTCTAATCATACATACATATTAACTCTGTGCCCCTTCCTTTAAATTCACTCTCTTCATTGTTTATTTCAATAACCAATGAAAGATTTAATTTGCTTTTACAATAATTTTAATTATTGTTGTTTGCCGTGTATTTGTTGTTTACATTTACGTCGATTTTTTTATTTTTACTTCTTAATCCATATGTTTTTATTTACATTTCCATCGATTTCCTCATTGTTTCTTATCGAATAATATGGTAACATGACCTCTTCGGTGTTCTTACCACTTGGGGATTTTTAACCCGAAAATAGAAACAGCGCATCATTGTGTTAGCCCCTCTAACTCTTTAACTAACTTGCAATGACGGCGTAATCTATGGTCGAAAGCAAAAAAACAAAATTTTCGGGATACGGTATATGCAGTATTTGAAAGAAAAAAAAAGCAAGCATTTCGTTGTTTTAAATAATTAAATGTCGAATCTATCTCGACATAGATGTTGATGTAAGATATCGACATGGGAGCGAAAATATTTCAATTAACAAAATGCTTATGAGGTAAATTGAACATATATCGAAGACGCGGTAGATTATTATATATACCTATTCTGGGACAAAATAAAAATCGAAATCCTTTTCGTCCTATCTGTCTTGCCTTTTACAGCTATGTCGTTGCATAAGCGCGCCTACTTTCAAAGATATATCAAGCAGTTGTTTGTCACATCAAAACCGAAATATAATCAAACTTAAAAGAGCTTCCACGTAATATAAATATGAGGCTTATTTTCCCTAAAAATGGTCGTGAAATTCCGCCGTAAAGTATAAAAGCGGAAATGTACAAAATGACAAAGCAAAGGAGAACAAACTGCAGTAATTGTGACCTATTTTCAAGACTTTACGGGTTAAGGATATTTATAAATTTTTAAAGAAATTTATATTGTCGTAGTGCAGGATATATTAAGTTTTAGCGTACGTATGTGACATCCAGACGGACTTGGGAGAGGCCAGCCTATAATTACCGATCGATTCAGAATCATTTTTCCGATCCAAGCTTTTCTGTCCGTTTGTCCGTCTTATTTTGGTGTGTTCCACCAACAGGTCGCAAATTTTGAGACACTTTGTTGAATCACGTGCTTTGGCCCACGGATGGACGCAATCGAAAATGATTCAGACCGAAGCATTTCTTCGACAACTTCCCATTTAAGGCCATATTTTAAAAAGTTGTGAGAATAACTGTATTGACGGAAGTGGTATAAGATCGTGGCCAAATATAATGCTTTTACTACTTTTACTTCAGCAAGATCGTATAAAGGATATCCTGCAACCATTTATATGCGATATTAGCAGAGAGTGGGCGAACTTAAGTTTGATGTTGATTGGTAGATGGACATTTAGGTTGCAGGTCGATTTGGCAAATTTAGACAAATGGTTGCGTTAATATTATTCAAGTGCGGGCTACAGTTTCAATATATTATATGAACCAAATATTTTAGCATTAACACTTCGCCACGTCTAAGGTGGCTGCAATGAGCGCCTTTTGATTTACTTGCATTTATCTGGAGGGAATTGTTGAGCATTCAGTTAGCTATTCTAGCTAAACATTGATTTATTTTACTTTAATTGAAAAGAGTGGATCCAAAAGAGGGTCCACTCTTTACTGTTCAGTTAGTGGCCTCCCCGCCTGTCTCTACGAATTCAGTTAAGTGGTTCACAAAAGGATTAAGAAGGATCGGATTCAAAACCGATTCTTGAGGAACTCTCCAATTCACTTTAACTGTCCTTGAGAAAGCATATGTAATTGATACGAAACGTTATTAACTTCTTTTAATTCGAAGTCAGTTTGCACTTAGGGTTCAAAAACCGTCGCACCAATTTTTGTACGAAGTTTTCCTGATAAATTAAGATAACCTCATCCAGGCGAAAAACAATTAATGCATGCCTGCTCCTTGTACTTTTCGATGACTGTATGGCCGAGATGAAATTTTGTGTGATCACCTTGTCAGCAGCAGATTACTTTAATAATCTTTTTACTTTCATTTCTTAATGTTGTGTAAATGTGTGTAATTAAAAAATAATACTAAGATAGGTTCACTTTGCACTTGCACTTGCATTTACATGCAAGACCCGGCAGATTCCGCATGGAACTTCACATGTGTTCATGCGAAAAATCGAGTTCATATCAATGTAACTGATTATGTAACTCCGTTATAGCGCCTATAGATGTCGCTGCGGGAACTTTTTAATTATTGTAGCTGTTTTGAATCACTCTTCAGATATAAATAAACTGCACGGCCTACATATACCATCGATCGTTCAATTTGAAAGCAAATAAGATGAAGAACAATAAATTATATCTTCATAGACAATAAGTTATTGCTGCATAAGTATAAAATGATTATTCTGTGACTTGTGGTTGACGAGAAAAAAAATATTAGTCAGCGGATTTGTCTATGTGAGATACGAGAAATCATTGAAATACGTTAAGAAATTTAATAGAAAAAAAAAAGAAAAAATTACTCACATATATAACATACATAGATATTGATGAGAATCACGTCCTTTATTGAGTTAAACAAGCAAATAAAAAGCCATAAAGTGTAAATTCGTCATTAGGTTTATAAAATAAGCAACAGCAACAACAATAAGGAAAAGAGCAGTTCTCTGGCAATCAGCCCAAAACAACACATGTATACATGACAAATGATAATAAAAGAAGGTGACGTTAGACAAACAGGGCAAAAACAAGACAAAGGTAATCGCCCTTTATTTTGGTTACGGAGACTATGAGAAGAAAAAGACGAACGGAAGTCGAAGAAAAACCATGAGAAAAAAAAGCATGGGGTGAAGTCAAAGTTATCGAGGATATAACACAACATAAACGAGCTACAATGACATAAAGGCGGTTGTGATGTGTGTGTTTTTTTTCTCTGTTTTTTTGCTTTTAAGAAGGGTGCTGGGTAAACTTGTGCGGTAGTGATTTTTGCCGGTGTGTCACATAAAATGCGATTACAATTGACATTTATTGGGGTTTTGTGGTAGAATTCGGTTTTGGGGCTCATTGACTCACAATTTGTGTATAGGAGTTTAAGGGAATGACTGGTTGGGTAGTTGGCTGCTGCTGCTGCTGCTGCTGCTGCTGCTGTTTCGAGCTCGTATTTATTGAAGAGTTTTCTCAATAATCTACAATGGCTACTTTGCGTACAGTAATGCCTATATTTTTGTATTTGTGTGTGTATGCGTGTGGGCTTATGTATGTACTTTTGTTGAAGTATTCAAAAATTGGCAACAGTGAACTGTGCACATTCTCTTGCTGTCTTAGTTTTTCGTTTAACGCGGATTTACTGTGGATTAAACGGTGAGGACTGTTTAGCTATCTTTCTATTGCGCTTTTGTTGTTATTGCTCTTGTCTATTGTAATTTGTGTCGCTATTCAAACTGTGGTAACAACAACTGCAAATTCAGTTCGTTTTGCCTTTAAATTAAACGCTGAGCATAAAAAGTGGTAAACGTGAAATAGAGCAAACACAACAACGGAACGACAAACAGACTAAGTAGCCTGAACGACTATTTTTGTCTTCTTGTTGTTGCTATATGCTACTTATCAAAAAAAAAAAAAAAAAAAAAAAAAAACAAAAAAAAATGCTTTACAAGTATCGGGCAATGAGACGCGGTATGTGATTGTAGCTGTGTTCTCGTTTCATTTAAAGTTGATGGTGTGTGAAAAAATGTGAACAGATTGTTATATAATTGAGTTTCTTTTTCGTCGCATATAAATGCTTTCGCAGAAAAAAAATTTAATCAAACCCATAGAGACAAACTAAAATATATAATTGCGATGTACAACATACATAGATAGATGTATATATATACAGATGCAAAGATACTCTATGCCTTTAAGCGACTTATTTACGTTACATATTTTTGGGCGTTGATATGACTTCTAGTTCAAGGACTTTGTTTCAGTTTTTAGAAATATCGTTAACTGCAAAGATTTGTATTTCATTTTATTCAACTTGCTTTTGTGCTAACTTCCTTGTCTATGGTCAGCAAATACCACAGAATTCAATTATGCACGGATGAGTGAATTTCAGCTTGAATGATATACTGAATACAGGCACATATTGATAGAGTTAATCAGGGTTAAATTATTGCAATGGTGAACAAAAAGGATTCATTTAAGGGTTTGCTTGTATTTATTTAGAAGCAATTTTACGGATATTTAGAATTAAATAATGAACTTATGGCTCATCCACTTAAAAAAGCATCTTGAAAAGGAACACTTTTCAATCTTAAGGGCAATTTCTATAACTAATATCAAGTTTGAATTTTATTTCTGCGTCCACTTCAATAAACAGAAATAGAAATTTACAGATTTCGCGAAAGAAAATAAATGGTTAAGGAAATTAGAGAATGCATTATAATGTTTCCCGTGTTGTGCTGAGTACATTTAATCGTTACAAATATCGATTAACGATAATCGCTAATTCATACTCAGTACGCTTGTCTGCATGGTTTCCTATTACGAGAATCATTCACTGCATTGTATTGTTCTGCAAAAAGTTGACTCATGTCTAGCGTATGTAGCATCGTTTTGATGAAACAGTAGATTGGACGCAAGAAATTTATCATTTTATTTCAAAAGGTACTAAGAATGAGAGGAGGTCATCAAAAACTTGGTCGCAGAATACGTAATGAGAATTTGCCATTGATTTTAATCGCCAGCAGCTTTATGCTGGTAATTCGCTGACTATATGATCTTCTTCGCCATTTTACCCCAAAACATTCAATATATTAAATATCAATAAGCTACAAAAGGGCTTCATATATGACCAGTTTTTAAGAACTCTGACGTATATACCCAGACCGTCTCACTCAAACTGGGTCGACGGTTGCCTAATGTTTAAGAACTTATTAAACTTACGTCATCTCACACAAATTCTGTTCCAGAGTCGCCCAATTCCTCAGGGTTTAATAAATTTGGATTCTTTCGCATGACGTTGAACCGCTCCATTGTCCAGTATGTCAACAATAGCAATCGCAAGGCCGTTTTAGCGTATGTACAGTTGTCAGCTGTTAAACGAACACTTTAATAAAAATTTTACTTTACTTGAGACGTTTACTGTTCCACGGCTAAATTCACAGAGTTTGACAGGCATTAAGAGCAAAAAAAAAGAAACCGAAGCGATGAAGCACGATGGCTCTGGGTTACCGTAGATAAACGAATGCACAATTTTGTGATTTTGCGGGCATTTCTTCAGATTTATTTGACTGGTGTTTTAGCCAATGGAAATTCCTTTCATATCCTGCTACCTGGACGTAGGAAGGGCCGTAAAACGTCCCGATGTAAAAACTAACCATCTGTAGCTGATATTGGTTCGAAACTTAGCGCTAATCTTTCCAAAAGGTATTTGAAAACTTTTGTTCACATTACCTAAGGAAGAGCAGTTCCAACAGACAAAGAGAGTCCTCTTACTGAGTCTTGTTATTGTACAGGTAGCTTCAGCCTGTTTCTTTTTGTTTCATTACATTGAATATTATACATAAACAGGTAAACCATTTTGTTCAGCGCAGACGGGAACCGTAGAAAAAAGACGGGAAAAAAAGTATTTAGAAACTTGGTAAATAGCTATAACATGTATAATTTAGAACATATAAGAAAACTGGCGAGAAAGTGCTTTCCAAATGAAATTAATGATTAAATTAGATATGGAAACGTTTTAAAAAAGCTTAAGTCCTTATTTTAAACGTGAACATATTTTCAAAATCTTCATACCCCCTTATAATCCCTTGTAGTCCGAAACGCTCATATTCTTTCCCTCTCTCTCTCTCTCTCTCTCTCTCTCTACCTCCTTTTCTATTCATATCCATGCAAAGCATAAAAAAAAAGTTGCACAAAACAAACCGCACAACAAAATAAGTCGCGTGAAGCCAATCGCACAAATGAAAAGCGTATAAAAAACACCGCACAAAAATAGGTTCATTTATATATACATAGCTATACTGTGTGCAAAGAAAAAAAAAACGTTTAAGGCCTTTTATACAAAAAAAAGCTTTAAAATCGAAATATCATCCTATGACATTCTTATAGAATTGAATATTAAAAAAGGGATAGTTCCAGATGTTTCGATGTTTGGTGTTACGTGAATTTTACGAATCCGTTCAGAATCGCAACGGGATTAGGTCAATTTTGAACAGATCGATAAGGGGCAGCGAAAAGTGCCGCTATGTGTTCCTCTGTATTCCATTACGTCAGTGTCCGATTACACATGGTTTGGTCCGTTATGTAGTCTTTCATTTAATTTTCAGTTATCTCACTTGAAACGTAAGAAAAATATATGTAAATTTTGACTAAAAAAAGAAAAGAACAAAAAAATTGCCACGAACTTTTTCTTCAACTGCAATATCATCAAGCAGAACTTTAGTGTCGATCCAAAACACTTTTAATGTATGGAACTCTTCGTTTGGGTGCACTAAAAACGAAAAAAAAGAAAAGTATTCCGCAGTTGCGGCTTTGTCGAGTGTAGTTAAAAGGATGCCTTAAACGCCTCTCTTTTCGCAGCAGCACATAGCAAATAGATTAAAATGTGAATAGTATATTAATAAGCATATGTGGCGGAACGTGTCAAAAATTAGTTTACGCTTTATATGGTTTATGGAAATGAAACGAGAAAAAAAAACGGAAACAAACATACCAACCCATCTAAATGTACCACGTTTTGCATCCTTACGCACGCCATAACAGTTAGCAGGCAGTCAGCAGCACAAACAGGTTTCGAAAATAGCGAAAAGACAAAAAATTTTACTTTCCGCACTGAGAATGGGTGGAATCTCTAAACGCACACATGTTCGCGCAAATGTAAATAAAATAGGAATAGCTAAGAAAGGGGGAATACCGAGTCGTGGTAGTTAACACATGCTAAGAATTGCGAAATGTACACGCCCACTAATAACAAAAATGTGAATACATTTACTTGAAATCACAATACAGTGCAACGCATTTAATGTTGTGTCTATTAACCGCAACTAAAACAATTTGTTGTGGTTTTACTTCTCCAGATGTAAGAATAATAAAAAGAAAAGGCAAAAAAAAGTCGTAAACAAGCAAACATGGAACTTTATTAGATCCGAAAAAAAATTTGTTTGCTCCTCATCGCACTCCTTTCCCGACTAAAATAATAAAAAAAACACACGCCAAACAAGCGTACTACGATTATATTCATACGATTTGTTTCTTCCAGTGAGTGGGTCGAGATTTTCAAAATAAGTCCAGAATTCAGAATTGTCGTAACAATATAACAACATCACTCAATTCAGTTCGCGAACGCATACGATTTTTTCAGGTGGTTAGCTTGTTCTGTCGATGTAGAACAACGAATCGTCAAACAACAAATTGGTGAACAAAGCGTAACTTTGCCTTTTCAACCGTACCAGGAATCGAGCCGAGGTCTTTAGAGCACTCGCCCGATGCCGTAACCACTAGACCATATTGTACCCTTACGGCATAGTAACTGTACGCGAAGTATGCCAAAATTCCATGACACCCCGACCATTAGTTTACAGGTTGCACGGGAATTTCAGACTTGTGCGTTATTTTACAAAAACAAAAGTAACTAAAAATTAAGTGACTAAAGTACTATCAAATAAATCGCATGAATTAGTCGATAGTGGGCGGCGACGTCTATACGCCATCTTACAAACTTGTTCAGTGGTATGCTTTCCTATGCTTGGTTTTTAATTGATATCTGCCAGAGGTAGGGAATTATTTATAAGAAGATGAGAAAATTTTTTAGTTTTTCAGTCCTTTTTTTCCCTCTATACGTGGAATACGGTGGTCAGGACAAAGAAGTGCGTGAAGAGATGTGGATAAGGAGTGGTCGCAGTCTAGTGGCCATATACCCAATCGGGAAGGTAACACTTTGCCAAATGATCACTCACTACAGCCCAATGGAGATCAAGTATACGGTAGCGTATTGAGACTTGTACCCGTGAACATTGACTTGGCAACCGCGACCCTTACGCTAAACCCACATTGGTAGTTAACGTTAAGTACTATTACTTATAGTTACTTAAGCCTTACGTGCTCGGAAGTGCTATCGTTTGCTCGCTTTTCTTCCTTGAATTCCATTCCATTTACAATCGGAAAAATTTGAGATAAGAAATTAATATACATTTTTTATAAAGCGTTCATCATTAAATTTAAGAAGGGGATCAAAATGATGCGACCATAAATAATTTCTGAAAACACACTCTCAAGTTTAAATGTATGTTTTTATATAATTTCCGACGTAACAGAGGTATGGGTTTGAAATTTAATGCGAGTATAGCTTTAATTAGCTTATGTAAGCAAATCGAAGCAGGGATCGTTGTAATAGATTGAAAAATCCACCAACGCTTCCATAGAGTTTTAATATAATACGTCCGAGAGAATAAATTTAGTTATGTTCATGTGTCTGTTCGTCTTATGAAAACGGAATTACGAGCTCAATAATTGGCCCAGAAAAATATTATCATAAATTGTTTTGTCTTTCTACCAATCATACGCAAACATTTAATAATGAATCGAATAAATAATTTTTCATTTTTCGGCAAATTATAGATTTTAGTAAAGTGTATGATGAACTAAGTGAGAAAAGCCGAAAAAATAAGTAAATAAATCAAGAGAGGAGAAAGAGAAAAAAGAGAAAGAACTTAAAAACACATGGAAGAACTGCATGTCCTAAGCCAAGTGCACATAACCCTTTGTACATAAAGCTAAAAACGTACTACTGCCAGATTATCACAAGCATGCAAAAGCTTGGCGACCGATAATCCGTGAATTTGCTATAAATTTCTATGACAAACCGAATACAAATGCTGCACGAAGTTGGTAAGGAGTGAGTATTTTAGAACACCGCTTTAACGCGACTAAATGGATTCGAAAACAACGCTAAGTTATCTACACCGCTGCATATGCAAATAACGCGATATCTACCATTAGAAGGAACAAAAAATATTCAAAAGAATTATAAAAAACATAAAAAAAAAAATAATGTTGAGTGTAATAAATGTACGTAACGAACGCGCGTATCGAAAACTGATTTTAATTTTCGTCGCTCTTCGCCACACTCGACCCATTTTCGCACATCTGAACAAGGGATAATCAGAAGGCGCCTTTGCTGAGTTTCCCATTCGAGCTGCAACAGGGTATCGTTGACAACTCTTGTAAAATATGGCCGAGGGTGGTCATGCAAGAGGATGACTTTGCATCTTTTAGCCGCGATTGCCGATCTCTTTTCAACAATACATCGCTCAATTTGTTCAGTTGACATCGGTAGACATCTGCAGTAATAGTTTCATTCGGTTTTAGCAGCTCGTTACATACTATACTTTGTTGATCCCACCATATGCACAGCAAGATTTTATGGCCATGGATATTCTGCTTCGTCGTCAATGTGGGTGGTTCTACTCGCCTAACACAATAGGCCGCAGAAAACTGTTCTTTTTTTGTCTGGCAAGCAATGAAACAGCGACGTAGAAACGGTTTGAAATGGCGTTTTCAGTCAATTCGTATGATAGGCATTTTCTCTCCTTTTGGATTTTTCCATTGCAAGTTCTTTAAGAGTTTAAGCTGGGTTTTCGTCCAATAAGTGTTGCAATTCATTGTCTTCGAACCTTTTGGTCTTTCAGACCGTTCTTTGTCATTGACATCAAAGTCACCGCATTTAAGCCGTTAAAACCAAAACCGATAATTGGAATATGATGTAGCAGCATCACCATAAGTTCCCGAAAGTGTCTGATGGGCTTCGGCAGCAGATTTCTTCAAATCCAGGGAAAGAAGTAATAAACGTCGAAAATGCAATTTTAAGCTTTCCATAATTAGTGTCTGTAGACACTGAATAACTTAATAATAGTAAATGGAAAACTGTTCTTTTCTGTTCTATACAGAAAAGTCAAAATCATGGAATTTAATCGTTATATACACTGGTATTTCCCATTCCTTTATTATTTTTACCTGAAGAAGTCGCCGATGAAAAGTTTTGCAAACACCTAATACAAATAGTATGTTTTGAATAAGAATGACAGTTATACAAATAAGACACACACTCAAGTGTAGCTGAGTAAATCAATTCATTGCATTTCAAAAAACTTTTTTCAGAAGCTAACGCAACTTGAACCATTCCGCTAGATCTCTTCCTCACAGAATTGCATTTTTCATCCTTAATAATGGTTTGCCCATATTCGTTGTGTAAATGTTTGTATGTATATATGTACGTATGTGTGTGTGTGTGTGTGTGTGTGTGTTATTAAACCTCTTCAATTTATTGCTATCGACTGGTTTACGTATATCTTGTCATTTATGAAAGGTATAATATGTAGTGCGGCTTCGTTGAAACAGTAGCAACGACAATACGCATAACTGGATGGATAAAAGTTGCATTTACCAAGTCGGTGCTCGCGAGTTCAAATCTTAGTACGGTTTGACCATACTTTGTGGTAGCTATGTTGAGTGCTCAGTCAGCGAGAGTACATCCCTGGATTCGTTTGTTATATTTAAAAAAAAAATCAATTTGTGCGATCTCTCTTCTCCCCTTTTACAAAGCGTTATGCTTCAGTATAGCCTTTCAGATTGTGAATCAGGAGCTTGATCTACTTACGGTATCAAAAATCAGATTTCCCGATAACTTAGTCAAACGGTTATCATCACATTTAACTAATCGCATACCACGGGTAATGTAATGCAAATCCGGTTCTTACCCAAATTAATATCTACTTCTTTCTATTTATAGCATCACAAATGTAGAAATTCTTGTTCGCTGATTAGAGAAAAATTAACTAAATCTCATTGAATTTTCCATCATGCATAACCGTTAAAAACATTGGAGTAGATCACGGTCCATCATTAAATATTTTACATCACCCTACATTTATTCATATAACGACTTTCACCGTAAGGCATTATATGTAAAGCGATTGAAAAGTTATCCGATTCGAACGCTTTTTCCAACAGCATTCTTTCTTCGACCAAAATGCGTCTACACTGTACAAGACTTCATAAAAACATCTCGAACCATGTAGTCTGTAGACAATACGGATTTCTAAATTGATCGGAATAGTAAAAGGGGGTTTGTGTCAAGTCTTTCTGATTCTATTTTCGAAGCAATGATGTGAAAACGGTGTAGCTCTGTCTATTTTCAATTAAAGTCGCCCGTTACGAGAAAAAACGATCTCAGAGTGGACGCACAGCAGGCATATCAACGGGGAGACAAGGACTTCAAGGCATTCAGAAAATAATTTTGACTCCAGTTGGTGTAATAAAAGTAGATTATATGTTAAGTGAGCCTTTAGAGGTTTTATGTGCATCCATACATATCCATATATAACAATCCATATATCCGTATATAACAAGGTACATAATATAAATATGTAGTATATCCTCCTTCCTTCTTCCTTTCTTCTCTTTTCTATGTTGCATGTTTCTAGAAACATACATTCTAACAGAGACTTGAATCAGCAAGACTTAGTAATGGGGAAGCGATCTGTATACACAGAAAGTTTAAGCAGTATGGTGATGGACTAATTTAACGCCTGATTGTTGATCTAGCTGCTGAATTTAAATCATACCGTAGTTAACGATGTCGATTTATACGTAAGATTTTCGTTTTTTTTTTTTATTTCATAATCTAATCAGAAAGTACAAGCAACCAAATCTAAATCATTAACTAAAGAAGAAAATAAAAGCACAAAAAAAAAAATGAAAACCTTCTAGAAGCCCCTCAAACTGTTGCTCAAGGCGTAGCTGACAACAAACCAACTGGCGTCGTTGGCGGACAGAGACCAATTGGTTAATTTATTTATTAATTCACTTAGAATCAGTTCACCCACCACCAATAAAGTCGCACATTTCCGTATTCTGGTGAATGAAAGACAATGAAATTGAATGCATTTCCTTTTAAAAGATTAAATTACTTTTCCTTACATTCATTTTTTTACACTCACTAATACTACACTGGATATTCAGCTCGAACAATACGAAGTTGTATAATAGCCATACGCCATTTTTGTTATCCTTTTTTTGATGGGAGAATGCGCACACACACATATATATATATATATATATATATATATGCACAGGCAAAGCCGTTATGTCCTTTTTCATATTTTTTTTTTTTTTAAGTATATCGTTTGATTGCTGGTGGTTGAGTTGGAATATTTTGGTTTTTCCCTATTTTCTTAATTATACAACGTTGATGTGAGGATGAGGAAGGCATACGGCGGATACAAAGTATGTGTGGATGTCATATACATAAACACTGCAAGTGTGTATCTTATACATACGAAAACATTACGCATACAAATTTACAACGACGTGTGTGTGCATGTTGTTGTTAATTTTCATTAAATTTATTTTCATTTACGTTGGTGTTCGTGTTATTTTTTTCCTCCAATTTTCACAATTTTCAAAAGAGTTATTTCAGTTGTGAGCACTTGTGCATACGAACGTAAGTATGTACATACATATGTAGAGGTTTGTCAATGTATGTGCATTCATTACTATTTACAGTTGTAGACGTAGGTACACATGCCGTACCGTTTGGAAATGGAAGACAGGCTGAATGGTTGTTGGTATCCGGTAGAGGAGAGAACGAATGGAATTTTGTGTAACATTTTGCGGCGTTAGTGTCAAATGTTGGATATGTTGGCAGGTTGCTTAATTGGTCTCTTACTCTACATGTGCATGCACACATATTGTGGCATGTTCTTGTGTATAGTGATAATTTTATTAATGACATCACACAAAAAGTTTACTGAACCGCCCTTTTCCTCCTCCACCTTCACGAAAAAACCAACTTTTCTACAGCTACTCGTGCAGAGTGTGTTTAAAGAGGAATTTTCAAGAGACTGGTTGTTATATATGCATACATTTTACTGTTAGTTTTTAAGAGTTTTTCTTCTTTTTTCTTTTTTAATTAATACTGTCACTGGGCTACTATGATTGTTGTTGTAAAAGTAGTGAAGTTTAACTATTTTTAATTCAACAGTCAGATTGTCAAGGAATCTTCTTATGTTTTTGTTAGTGTTTTTCTCTTCTGTAATTTGGTTTTTGGTATATTTCTTGTAACCACAAAATCTTAATTTCTTTTCCTGGGTAGTATACCGGGCTTGGAGCCAAAACCAAAGGCCATTTTCTACAATTATCCTCTGTGCACATCGAGGTCCGTTTTCATTATCTGTAGTTTTGTTTATTCTTGAATACACTAATGATATAAATATACCTGTTAGCAGGTTTTTTTTTGATTTTGATGGACTTGGAAGAAATAATTTCAGATACGAAGGAAGTCCGTCGGGATGATTAAGGAGTAATGAATTAAAAAGAGCGGAGCAAAGTCAAAAAATAGTTAAACTGATCTGTGGAAGAAGGTGTACGTGACAACTAGCAAGAAAATTATATTCACCTCAGGGGCAATGTTTGATGCCCATAGTTCTGTTGGTCGTTTTTATTAATAAAGAGACCTCTTTTATCTCTACGGAGCATTTGACTTGGAGGCTTCTGCAGAGGAGATCAGCACAGTACACGTGCAATCAATGGTGAAAAGAGTCGTAGCGTAGTTGGTTGAACAGACTCTTATCGCCCATGAACACTTGAGTCCTCTCTTGCACGCGGCGAAGCGCTTTCAGGCAAGTGCTGTAAAGTCCCCGGCCATTGCCGCTGTTCATCTGGCTTCCCACAAGGCTAATAATGAGGAACTCTCTCGAATATAGTTGTTCACTATTGCCGGTGACGGCAGTGCCAGGATCATGATTGCGCTTGATCGATAACGCAAGCGATTTATTCAACAAGAAAAGTAAAAGTTCAGCCAGAGCTGGGGGTACCATTATTTTTGCGTTTTTTTCTTAAGTTTTTTTATGACAAAAGTATACATCATTCGCTCGAGAAGATGGATATGAAGAAAAGGAAAATGTTGCTTAATACGATTTGACAAGCAAGTGAATTTGCAGTTCTCTTTCTTTACCTCTCCCTTCTTATTCCTAATCGTATATGATATGTTTCAATGACAAGAGAAAGAGACAGGAAAAGAAAGACATATATTGATGGGGAAATGCAGGGAAACGGTGGGGGAGAGAGGGTATACATAAGGGAAACGTCTTTGTTGCCAGCGTATTAGGTTAGACTTAAGACTAGGCTTGCTTTATAAGAAGACTAGAGTTCGTTTTTCGACTTCGGTTACTCGAGTTTAAAGCCGATAAAAAGAAAAGGATTATAGTCAGACATCGCTCGCCATTTAAATCCTTAAGTAGCAGAGAAAGTAAGTAATCAGCACCAGTTATACGAAATTATCAGCTTTATCCAGATGCTTATGAAATTTTTACTTCGGATGCATGTAACATACATACAAAGAATCAAAGCCTTTACGACTGTGACCTTCTGGAGAGTATTTAACAGTGGTAAATAATTGATTTATTTACTTTGTTAGTAGAGTAGCGACTTAGCAGTCATTTGTAATGCCAAATATTACTATAATTATTAAACGAAGAAGTGACCCCCTCTTACATACAAATTTTCTATCTTATTACGAAATGATTCGATAAATATATATGTTAATTGTTACGTAAACCTAACAACGTTGATTACAATTCTAAATTCCTTGTGATTTATTGATACGATAACTTCACAAAAATGAGTGTAATCGTTAATCCTATCAGTAGAATTTTCTGAGAACGATTCTGTGTGGGCAATGTGACTCTGGATATTCTTTACAATCGCGTCATTACTATAATGCTACAAACAGTTTTATATTGTCTCGCTTAAACGTAAACTTTACACTGCACCCAGTGTTCTGCAGTTTAGCATTGGCTTTCACGAATGTATAATAAGCTTTCCTTCAGAAAATCCGAGCGAACAAAAGTCTTTCAACGCATTTGAAAAACTTTAAATATAACCGCCTTGTGAATGTCATTAGTTAAATTAGATCCTTATTAACATTTTCTATATTTTGTGTGATCTAATTTAAACTTCTTTTGATATTAGAAAAATCCAAAGGTTTTAAAAAAATTAAGCAATAAACGCAATTACGTAAGTGTAACATCCAATTTTAAAACGTGTTAAGATGTACGTACATATGAAAAAACCTTTCAAAAATATATAAAAATTTATATAATTTGGGAAAGGAATGACAATATTTGCTATTTGTCCTCTTATGCATTTTCTAGACAAACGAATATTAACGCAAGCATGCGGGAATGGAAGAAACGAAATCATATAGACGGGCTTCTATGCGTATGTTGGTATATATAATATGCACGTAATGAGTTCAAGTAATATAAGAAGAGAACAAAAAATGTATATATATATATATATAATTGCACTGATATGTGTGTATGCATAATGCACAGTGTATAGGTAAATTTGTGTCTCTAAACTAAACAGCAACACCAAATGCACAAATAATAATTTTATGAGGGTAAATTGAATAATGCCCAAAAACTCCGCCCTGTAGTACCAAATATATATGTATCCGAAAATGCACAGTAACACTGAACAGCGGTGGTAATAATGTGCAATAACAACATTGAAGAAAACTATTTGCGCGAGACACAAGAGCAACAAGAAACCAGAACAACATATTACGCAAATTGAATAAGACGATATAAATTGAAAAAATAATGGCAATAATAACTTCACAAGCGCACAAACTCAGCGATTGGGGCAAGAGAATTTTCTTTCGTTTTAATAGTGAAAATTCCCTCTATTCTTGATAAAAAGAGAGCAAAGGTGGCTTTTATGCAGATGTATTTCCTGTTATCCTTTTTCATCTTATTCCTCAAAGTAGAATTAACGGTAAATACTAATTCATGACTGCGTTGACTCAGTGAGAGAACAAAGGTAAGAGAGAGCGAGAAAGAGAGCGTCCAAAAATGAGAGAGAGAGAGAGAGAGAGAGAGAGAGAGAGAGAGTGGGCGAACGAAAGAAAGAAAGAGAGAAAGTAGTAAACTAAGAGAGGCCATTGCTTTATGTATTTGAACAAATGGTTTTTATGAATTATTAAGGCAGGGGCAAACACGTACACTCATACACATGTTTAACAGAACGACTTGTCTGATTTGTTTTTTTATATTTTTACTTCTACTTTTTCCTCTTTTTTTTGTGAGACAATAAAACAATAAAAGATTTTGGTTGGAGCTCGGTTTCTGCTTTTATTTAATGCAAGGACCTGAATTGTTTTATTGGTTTTGTTATATACATATATTGTTGCTGTCGTTGATTAAATTGAAACTACAACGCCTGAGGAATAAAATTAAATGTTTTTGTGTGTTTGATGAATTTTCATCTCTTTCACACTCGGTGAAAAGACGAAATTCACAACAGTAGAAATAACTGTTCATCATAAGATAAAGAAAAAAAGAGAGAGGAAGAGAGAAAAAGAGATAGACAAAATTTGTATGCTTTTTGGTGTGGAATGAGGGCTACCATTGGACAACACTGGCAGTTAAAGCAACAATGGCAACAATCTTCTGCTGCTACTGTGTTAACGATGTTAATATGCGCGTTTCTGGGCTTCTCTCTGCTTTTTTAATAATCTATACAGACTGCCGCCTGCCATTCGTTTCAATAAAACTAACAACGTCGTCGTGGTTTTTGTTTTGTTGAGTGTATGTACAAGTTTGCTAAATAACAACGGCTACGATGATGATGATGATGATGATGATGATGACGGTGGTGGTGCTCTTTGTATATTCTCTGCGTGTTTACTTGGTTGCTCACAAGGTTGTGATAGTCTTCAGTTTAAATTGAATTTTCATTGTGAATGTTTGTTGTGTAGCGCTGTGTTTCCGAGTTCTATATTAAAATTGTATACCGCATACTTTAACCCGACGGTGATTTTTGTCTTGCTACTATCGGTCCAACACTTTGTATTGTATCTTCTTTGTTTGTTGAATGGGCATTTAAGCAAAAATGCTTTTCATTATATCCACAGCGAGAGTGAAGAGGTTCTGCTGTTATTGTTGCCGTTGTTCTTCAGACATAACAACATAAACTGGATTCTTGCACAGTAAACGTTCCAGTTGCCCTCTAACAGTGCTCTTGATTAAAACTCACTTACCCGGACAATTTATTTAATAAAATGCTTAATTAAAAAATACAAGTAATTAAAACAAAAAAAATTAATATAAAACACATACGACCCGAGTGCAGCAAATTAAATTAATTTTTTTTTTTCCAAATTAATTCAAAAGTAATTCAATCAATTAAGTTTAATTTTCTTCATAAAGGAAGCCATTAGTAGTGTTAAGAGTCTTTTCAGTAAATTAATAACCGTAAGGGATATATATATATATATTGTACATATATATAATTGTATATTAAACAATTTTTAATACAAACGAATGAATCGGTTTAAAAATTAATTAAGTGCTTCATGTAATTTGTACATCGAAAGTCGGGTAAACATTGTTTAATAAAACCATGGTTTTGGAACAACATCCGCCGCCATCGCATACACAACCATCTCAACCGTTGCCGTCTCAATCAACTAAAGCATCTGCTTCTCCTCCTCTCCATACGCAATTATCACCATTACATTCGTCGTCACCTGCTAATCACAATATTACCATCAACAATACCAATTCGAATAATAATCGCTTGCCTAATATGCCGCCTGAAGGTTTACATCCCACCGCTGCTTTACAATTGTACGCTGCCGCTGCTCAATTAGCTCCCGCCGGTGTTCGTGTACCTCATTGGAGCCCCTTTTTACAATTCGGTGTGCCTGGAGTTTTTGGAGGAGCTCCTTTTTTAGGCAGGCCGCGATTTGAAAGTGCTGCTCCACCTAATGCGGCGGCCGCAGCTGCCGCTTCGCAGATGGCTGTTAACGCTAGCAACGCTTTTGCTAATCTAACTGGTCTTATGAGAAATGTTTCGGCGGTACAGACTACAGCTGTAGCGGCCGTGGCTACCGCGGCTATTCAACAACGTTTAATGATCGGTAACAGACAAAACCTTCCACCCGCCGGTCCACCGAGTGAGGGCTCTAATGAAGATGCCGGTAAGTGAAATAAATGGATTAATGATGTTATGATTCAGTTTGTAAAAACGAAACGTAACTCGAAATAATTTCAGCAATTCTAAGATATTTGCTAACAACATACAATAAATTAGAGAAGCGTTTTCAGATTCCCTAAGAATTTGCTTAAAATAGCTTTTAGGAGAAATTTCATACTGGGGTTTTTCTATACGGATAATGCTTGAGACCTATAAAGAATTTAGTGGATTTGGGAACAATGAGCTCAACGCGTACTAAAAAAAAGCATGTCTACCGCGCTAAGATCCATGGTTTCATTTATCTCCGATACAATTATTGGTTCTGTCCGAAAGTAACGAGTTTTAATTTCTTTTTTCCTCGCTCGACTTTAAAATAGCAAAGTAAAGTTGAAGGGTGTCTTGTGCACCTCAACCATAAAGTCCTTTCGATTTTAGTGTTGCAGCCCAACTACGTTAATCATTGCTCAATTAAGAGGAACGAGAATTTTTTCGTGTATGATAAAAATACGGAAAGTCTTTTGAAATTAATACATGTTTTGTAAGAATATAATTTGCTTTGTGATGAGATTAGACTGATTTTGCGGAACGCTAGCCGGGTAATCTCTAAACAATTTGCGCGCGGTCCCGGACAAATACGAAATAAGCGCAGTTCGTTAGAGTCAAGCTTTTAGTTTTTCTCTCTCCTTCCTTGTGTAGGTGGATGAGGCTTAAACATTCCTTTATAATGCTGTTACGCTTGTCTATCTGTCACTTTGTGAATGAATCACTTAAACTAATTATTTTTAAAGTATTTGCGTTAACAGCGCAAGTACAAATATTAAAAAACTATGTTCTGCTCAAGACAAATCTCAAGTAATGAAAAAAAAAATTGCCTTCTTTTTCTGTTCAACTTAGAGTTAAGCCGGAAGAATATAATTCCTAAATAAAATTCAGAATGACTGGTTAGTTGAGAATATGTATGTTCGAGGACAATATTAAAACAAGGTTAAATGCCTTAAAGAAGCAAAACTGCGAATTAATGTGCATGTCTATGCTACTATCTATTTGGTCAATCGTATAACCATTGCTTTTCAACCTGTCATTGATAATACAGTTTTATAATTTAGATCGTAAAATGATTCTTCAGTTTGTGCTCACTTAGATCCATAACGTTAAAAAGTTTTCTTATTCTTTAGATAGTCTATGTCTAAGTACGTTGAAGGAGAAATTGAACGAATTCTGCTTACATTGATTTTCAATCCCGTATTAAATTTCTGCTAAATTTACTTCAAAAAAAATTTTTTTTTCTATTTATTAATAGAAAATAGTGGCCAAAGCTTATTTAGATAACAAACTGATTTTTGTAGCAAACCTTTATAGCAAACATGACGTCAAATATCAAAAAAATTAGAAAAAAAAATGTTCGCTGAAAGTATTTGTTAAACATATCACCAAAAATGCAATATAAATAAAGATGTGAATAAAAGCATAGATACAAAAAGAAAGTAGAGTTCTAGTTGTATGGATATGACAAGAGGTGTAAATGTATTTAAGCATTTTCTTTGTGTTACAAACACTTCTTGGATTATGTTCTTTATCTTTCATCATATTCATATTGCAATGATTCAAAAAATATATATAAGCCGACATATAGCCGATAAGTCTAAGCTTTCGCCTTCCATGTTCCATGTTACTCGCCAAACAATTTTTGAAAGTAAACTGTGCTCATGCGGCATAAATAGACTTGGATGTTGAAAAAGTTTATATATCAGTTTAGTCAATAAATTGGTACAATGACAGACAAATGTAGAATCACTCTTGACGAATGCAAACAATTTTTAGATAATGCAAACCTTCAAAAGAAATGAGTCGAAATTTCATGACATTTCGACTATTGGCTTTTAACTTACAGCTGTGGTAGCGGCGCTACACAAAACAAGACAAAAGTAACACCACCGGGCGAGTAATAGTGAATGGCGACATCTATTTTTTTTGTCATTCTGCGAACTGATTGAGTAATGTGTTATAAGAAATATCGAGCGGAATCTCTCAAGTATTTGAACCAAAAGAAATAAATATGTTATATAAAAATGCCCTGATCTTTGGGCTATCAAGCGGAGAATCCAATATAGTATTTAGTGCGAGAGGCAGTCAATCCATTGAACATAGGATCCAAGTATTAATGTGTATACATATGAGAATTTGAACATGAATTAAACGAGTGTTTTGATTATATATGAATTTTGAGTTACTTTTCCAATACTTTATACGGAAGCGATGAAATAATTTGAGCGGAGATTTCTATTTGTGGAGAATATAGAGAAATATTGTCGATATGATGCAGAATTCGCGCATTGGAGAAATGCCAGAATCTGGTATTTGGAAATTATTATTTCTATTTATGTCTGCTCCGAAGTTCGGCGACTTAATGTTTCGTCGTTAGAGGTAAACATGTCTACCTTAGTTGATATTGAAAACGTTATATAGAAGATGTGTGGTAGACTTTTAAAATAAATAAATCTTAACAGCTAAGCAAATCTAGTCAATTATGCATATATATAATATATATGTATATATGTAACAACAATTACATTTGTTAGCAAAGTTAATTTAATTTAATTGTTGCTTATGTAAGAAAAAAAAAAGGAAAACGCTTTGGAAGAAAATAAAAATTAAAAACAAATATGTCTAGTATTTTAAGGTTAACGAACGATTCGTTTTAAGTTATTACAAATTTTAATTTGCGTTATACACGCGCACAGCCACGAGGTTTTTTTTCAGTTTCTTTGTCCACTAAACAAATTGTTAATCACTATACTGCATAACATTTGTGATTTTATTTTTATAAACAAATAAATAAAAATAAAAAGAATTATTTATTTTAAAAATAGTACGAATAATGACGTATATGTTATTTTATGATTTGAATTTTGATTAAAATTGATTTTAATTATCTTTTGTATATATTATGATGAATGGAAAATTTTTTATACTTGATTTGGAAAACTTTCTCCTCAGTACGCACACGACAGTTATCAATTAAATCGGGTTAATTGATATTTCGTATCGTATAGTCATTCATATAACGACTTTTCGAGATATGGCGTTGCATGGGAAGTAAATCGATTCACAAAGTGATTCTCTATCGATCAGCATAATGAGAGGTGGATTTATCTAAAATCCTTCTGGTTGCTGCATTCATCCGCACAAATTTGATACACCCACAACTGTCACAAGTAATGTACGGTAATGTTAATAAATAAATATAGCAAAAAAATATGGAACTCATGATCATCTTAAAGCGAATCTTGCGTCTCAACTGGAAATATGGAACTCATAATCATCTTATAGCGAATCTTGCGTCTCAACTGGAAATATGGAATTCATAATCATCTTAAAGCGAATCTTGCGTCTCAACTGGAAATATGGAACTCATAATCATCTTAAAGCGAATCTTGCGTCTCAACTGCCTAATAAATGCGAGTTTTTTATTTATTTATATTTTCTTGCTTTGTACTAAGATTTCCAAAAAATGAGTTCGAAACCTTGCGGCTGGTTGTGTTCTATGTTAAGCTGGCCAAATGGCATTCTTAGACCTTAGTGTGGAGTAGGTTAACATTTCAGGTTGACAACATTATCTACACCTTTTTCATTTAAAAAAAAAAACCGATTCTTTTAAGGATTGTATTCATTCCGGTTCTTTTGTATTTATCCAAAAAGCTGCTATAAACTAATCGTTAACATAATTGAAAATTATTAATAACAAGTGTAGATTAGTAACAAAAACTCCGAATACGAGAGCATTCCTTGCACTTCAAGAAACTTGAATTGAATATAGCAGACATATTATCGTCGCGTGAGTTATGATTTGCATGGGTTTTACTTAAACTTTTTGATTCATTGAATAATTGAACCGATAATTTCAATTCAGTCGATTTAATAAGATTTTTGCGTATAAGCATAGAGGGGTTTTTAGTTAGCTAAACATTTTGTTGTACCACAACACACTTTGAAAGAGAAATGCACATGTGTGTTGGGGATCAAATACAATCAATACAAAAATTAATAACAGTTTCCCTTGTCCAAATATATCACTTAGTCAATTCTGCCTTCAACGTATCAGTATGCGAAATTTCATTCTTATAACAGGACATAATAGTCGTAATCTTTCTGAACGTCATTTTCGCACGACCGATTTCCGTTCTGATTTTCGTGGACGGCGGTGATGGTGGCGGCTGCACAAGACGTTCAACTTTAGGTTTATTGTCGTCCTTAGTAGATGAAACTCTCATCAAAAATTAACAGATTGCCTGATAAAATGTTCCATATGGTCCAGCATTCACGTTAGCTCTATAAATAGATCCTCTGTATTTTTTGATAAAATTCAAAATTGATTGGAAAATACTGGCTAGAAAGCTTAATAACCGAAGTATACAGCATCATTATCTATAGTCTTTTGTCTCTTATTGGGCAGATTGCGGATGCCCTCGTAGTGTAGAAACTCCGTAGTCTGAGGAAACGATCAGCTTCAATATGAACTTGTGCTAATCAGAAAGAGAGAGGAGATTACTTCCTGGGTTACTTTTGCTAAAGACGGGCGGACATATATACGAACATTCATCACGTATATATAGAATAGTGAAGCGAAGTGCAGTTAATTTAATAATTTCTGTAGTTTTCGCTGCTTTTTCCCCATTTAAAGTCGAAAAAAATTCAATGAAATACATTTCTTTACACTTTGATATACGTTCGACATTAGCTAATAAATTATTGAAATTTATACCGTATAAGCGTCAAGTGCATGAGTGCGTCAAAGTGAAATTTCGGAAGAAATAACCGCGACAGGTAGATTTTAGAAAGCCACGAATTGCAACACAAAGAACTTATTTGTGCGAAATCGATTGAGCATCAACTTTTTTTCTTCTTTCTTGCCTCATACGACAGAAGCTTTGCCAAACACTGCTTGATATTTGGTTTAATAACGGCGTGTACCTGCTATCTTCAGGAATCAGGTGAAAACAACTATTCGGGAATACCACATCTTTAGTTCACATTTTCTCTTTCCTTTGTGCAACGAACGTTTCACATATGCTTGTTATTTAACCGATAAAGAAAAGCTCATTCTAGCGCCTTGAGAGTAAATACAAAGATTTATTACAACATTTTATAATTAGTAGAGCAATCAAGTCCCCTATAGCGCCTGCAGCCTTTGCAGCTTTTAACCAAAGTATTAATTATTAAACATGAGGAAAACCAGGGAAATCAAAAAGCTGCCTCTATGTGGCTTCGTGCCATTCCTATTTCCATATCTTCGAGATTATGTTACTGTATGAGTTTTGTTGTTTGTTTGAATCACTCAAACCCTTATAAATACTTTTACTGTACTTTCAAAACAAAATTGCACATCATTTTTCTTATCGATGTCTCAATAAGCCTTTTTTGTTAATAATCATTGTAGAGTATGTGTTATTTATGTGCTCATGGCAATTGTGTACAACTAAATTCTACATCTATAGTTTTTATGACATCTCCTTAAACTTTTATTACATATGGAATGTTAAAGTTAATATACCTTTCCGTAGTGGTGGCGAAAGTTCATGTCAAATCTCGTAATATAAAAACAAAAACTCTCTTAATGTACACCGCTTGTGGTACGAGGGTACATTAAGTTTGTGCGGATGTTTGTGACACCCAAAGCACTTTCCACCTTTCATTATACCGATCGCTTCAGAAACACTTCATAAATTGATCTAAGCTTCTCCGTCCATCTTGTTTCCTTATGTTCAATTTACAGTACGCAGCTTTTTATATTTTGATGAAACTCGGTACATCAGCATGGGTTTGCCCAAGGACGAACGCTATTGGAACTGGTTCGGGTCGCAACAATTTTTTAACGATTTCCTGTACAACGCCTTATTTTGAAAAAACGCGGTATGAATAACAATCAAGAGCGGTATAGAGTGTTCTATGGTAGGCCGCGCTCTTTTTATCTGTTTTGTGTGTACAGACACACAATTTAATTAGTTTGAAAGAAATATGAACTTGAATTTTCTGCGCGCTATTGGATTGAGGTCTACAATTAACCTTCGTTCAGGAAACTAACGCTTACGAATGTTGATTGATTTTCCAAAGGCGTAAATTTGGTGCACCGACATGGTCTGACCGAAGGAAGAACACTATTGAAAATGATTTGCGTCGGGAGACCCTTTCGATCATTCCCCATGCAACGTCCTATTTTGAAAATTGTTATATGGAAAAAATTGCAATTTTCAAAATGTCTCGCCAAAGATGGCTAAGTAATAGTCTTTCGGCATTCGAAGTTGATGTGAAATCTTTGGACCGTTTGTGGCAATTTTTTAACCCCCTCTCATACAACGAAAATTGAATTTCATATGACAAAAAGGTCTAAATTTCAATGCCTCATGATGAAGATGAGATCACAATATTAATTTAAGATAAACAACTAAGAAAATAATATTCGGCTTAATTTAGTTTTATACCCATCACCGCTATCCGCAAAAAAAACAAAAAATGTAAAAGAACTAAATTTCCATGCCGTATAATATGAAAGGGCTAAGCTGATCTTTTTTATTTTCAAAATAAAAGTTTTTATCGTACAGGAGAGTGGGCCTTGTAGGCGTGACCTTTGAAAAGTTCGTGTCACTTCCAAATTCTTTTGCAAATTTGTACTCGATTTCTTATTTTCACTAACGGAAGCATATTTACCACAGTTACTATGCAGTTGGGCAGACGGACAGATGGAGGTGCCAAGAATTTATATACTTTATGGGGTTTTATGGGATTGTTTCTGTGCGTTATTAAGGTATTGAAAAAAGAAAATTAAATTTTGATATACACACATACACATATTGGGTAGGCGTGGTCAATTTTTTGTATTTTTTACAGCAACTACAGCATCGCTAACAGAATATGCGTGCAAATTTTTGTACATTTATCTGCTATAGCTTATGAGGAATAAGCAAAAAACCAATTTTTTATTTTATTTTGAAAAATACAGTTCGCTGTTTAGGTGATACTATGGGCGTGTCCTTCAACCGATTTGGCCCATTTTCAATACCAATCTGCGTGCAGGAGCTTGCAAAGTTTCTGACGACTTGGAAGTCGACGGCTTCCCCTTTGCAGCCAGGCGAATGTTAAAGTAGTTTTTAAAATATGGTTCGGTAATAGTAAGTTGTGTATAAAAAGAGAGTATAATTTTTGTGTGGTGCGACAAAAGCAAGAACTGTGTTACGACAGAACAATTTGGTGTGGGGTACTGAAAAGTAGGCCTAGCCCGACCATAATGTCATTGTCTTCAGCTTTTATTACTGCTGTATAAGTATATATATATATATATATATATATGTATATATTTTAGTTATTGCGTTTGTCAGAGGCTGAAAAGCTTTACTACCATGTAATGAACAGAGTAATAGTTACGAATAGATCGCATTAACTTTTCGCAGCGAAAAACGTTCAGCAAACAAAAATAATGGTATAAAAGGTACTTCCTTACTTAAGGGGTAGCAACATTGCAAATTTGAGTCAATATTCTAAAATCTGATTACCTCTAAGAAATGTTTTCCGTGACATTTCGGATGTCTCCAACCACTTCGTGTGCCTTGAAATATGAATGAATTCCTGCTGGGAACTTATAGCGTAATACATATATAAAATATCTTAGCTGTTGAGTTCCATTAAGAGATGTCTCCATTACAATAAGAGATGTTGCCGTTAGGTGGATATCGAAGATTAAGAGTCTCTTGAAAGCTTTTTATGATTTCATCAGGAAATTGAAAGTTTGGGTTAAAGGTTTTGACTGTAGGATGACATATTTCCTTACATTTTTCCTCTATCATTGCTCCGTTAATCGGTAAAGTTTAAAACCTGAGATTTCGTCTTCGGCGTGTGCAGTACGATAAACATATCCGATCGAAAAAATTTTCCAGAAGGAGAATGGGGAAGAATGCTTAGGCATGCGATCATTGTCATATATGTGGTCCCGAGATTGTAAACCAATGGAAGAAATAATCAAAAAATTTAATTCTAATAAGAGAACATGTCTCCAAGCACGATGTTTTGTTTTTTTTATGCACAATTTCTACATTTTGTATTCTGCTTATTCGAATTTGTTTCTGATATCTCTGAAGCAACATTTTCGATAGCAATAAGCTTTTTATAAGCGTTTCAGAAAGTTGCACTCAAACGCTTGCAAATCACTTAAAACTCAATATTTCTAAACCTTTCCTTTACGTACCGTCATTCCTACGGGTATATAGATTTAATGTTTTATTTTGTTTTTAGCTTAGATTCAAAAATCCTCCAAAAGATATATGGACTTTCAGTTAAATACGCCTCGCTAGAGTGGTTGCGGAGTTCCTATTTTTATATATTTTTAAAAAATAATTCCTTGTTTTTATTAATAGTTATATACATGTGTGCTTAAAAGCCCTACCTGAATATTAATATGTTAATATAACTTTCGCGTAAACATGATGCCGGGCATATTATCTTAGTATTAAAAACGTCGAAGGCAGTGAAATGAATCGCATTTCAGTTGATAAATTTATTTTTGTTTGGAACAAGAACACCACAGATCTAATGACTTCCATGTGAAAACAACAAGTGCAAAGTTTCCGTAGCCTAAACACCGTTACGAGAACTGCGGTATTCCTATTTTACTACAGAAAAAGAAAAAGAAAATTATTGAAAATTCATAAATCAGATAAATTATCCAGAAGTTACTTCGTGTATGAAAGTGTACGTTGAGGTATAAAAATTGGAATAATAAGCTTGTATTTAAGGCTTAGGAGACTTTTCAAAGGGGGGACACGACTTCTATAGTTGGTCAAGTCTGCCTCGAACTTATTGTTTTGAAACTGGTTGCGGAAGAAGTTATTGAATAAGAGAAAGCAAATTTGAGAATTTATGTTCATCTTATGGGAAAACTTGTCTGACCTGTTCATCAGTTTGATGCGTGAAATTTTGGGGAATCAAAACATTCGCGTTTTTATTTATTTTCGTATTCGTATATTTTGAGTAGCAACAACCAACTTCACTTACTTTTAACAATAAATCGAATGAAAGCCTTTGAAGGTAAGCCTTTTTACGGCATTTCACGACGACAAAGCCAATCCTTCAATATCGTTCATCTTCACCACTTCACTTAATAAAATTCCTGATTAATTTTTGTGATAAAGTACCAAGAAGTATACTTGCTTTCCAAACAAAGGCGCGGTTGCCTTGAGGGCCCGTTATATGGGACAGGACTCGAAACGTGAATTGACCCGGCCCAATTTTTACGTCAAAGACCACCTCCTTCAGTCGTGAAGTGCTAAAAGTTGTACTTTGGTATCACGTTCAAGCTTTTGCCACTTTCATAAGAATCTTTTACGAGATGGGATCCAAAAAATATATGTACATCGGTCGAATTTGGTAATTGTACGTGGTACGTTTTAGGTCAATTCAAAAGTTGTGATCTATAGTTTGAATTTAAAATATCTAAACTGGTATCAGACAAATAGACGAACAGACGAAGAGGCTGCTTTGAATCAATTAAGGAAATGACTCTCATAAGGTTGATATAGCAAGAGATGGGCTCAACGTGGGTTAAGTCCTTTTAGATGTTGCGTAGGTCCGCATAAGTGACGCAAGGTATAAATAAGTAAAGTTTTGTATTAGTCGATATATTGTAGGACATTTAATGGCCGGCTTTGCCCGACTATAACATTTTTAATTGTTTTTTAAAAAATCTTTATTTAGCCTCATGACGAAGTGTGTGTGTTAGTTATGCGTCCATGAGTGCAGTTTTTTTTTTAATTTTCGCACATGTATTCGTGCGAGCGTGAGGATTAAAAAATAAACATACATACATGCGCGCACATCTTGTTATTGTTGAAATTCATTAATCATTTTGTAAGAATTAGTAAAACTAGTTGTTGTTGTTGTTGTTGTTGTTGTTGTTGGCAATAGAATCGAAATGTGAATATATAATCGAACAGCAAGTAATATAAAGCAAAGCGTTGTAAGAAATATTTCAAAGACTTCGTTGGCTGAAGAGAAGCGTATATATCGAAAAGGGATATCGGATATATATGAACAGATATACAGGCATACATGTGTATATATGAAACCGGAAGTTTCGTACATAAAAATAGTCATAAGAAATATTTTATTGAAAGAATTGCCCGTCGGTAGATATACATTTTTATGCCTTTAAAAATTTACGCTCGTTACTTTGAGGACATTGTTGAAATTACTTGGACTTGCAACTTCTTTAGTTTTCACTATGAAGACTTCAACCCAACTGCACCAAAGAAACATAGGTTTCCTTATTAAAAACACAGTTTGCCAATAACTCAGTTTTTTTTTACTGCAGTCGGGATCTATTGCCCGGTCTTGAAAACTCAACGAAAATAGAGGACGTACTGCAATGTAACCTAACTAAATTATGGAATAATGCCGCTGTGTATTTGCTGTTAGGTTTCCGAAAGTTAAAAGAACAAAGTGCCATTAAGTTAATTGATTCGCACAATTTCAAGACCATATCCGAAGTTTGCAATAATGACAGTAAAGAATTTCTGATCGAAGTTCATTATCTACTGCTGTGAATATGCCATTAGCACAATGATACCCATACGATGATGGTGTCTACGGTTTTCTACTATAAATCAAATGTTTAATCGAAAATAGCGCCTCTATTCGAATACTTTTTGTGCCTTACGGTTTTCTCTTCTTGAATGTCTTTAACAAAGAGAAGCAACGTTAAGTTGCTGAAGATGATAATTATTTATACATGTTACAGCCATTCATATGAATATGATAGTGTGTGTGCTTACTCTATTAATAATTGTTCCCATATAACATACCTACGCAAATTAGTGAAGCGATTAATAGTATGTTCTCCGCCTGTGCTCAAGTCAAAGGTGTCATCGTCATAAATGCTTATTACGAACACGCGCTCTCTGGCTCTATGGAAAGAGGAATGAGTGTCTTTTGTCTAAATCGTGTTGACACATCCTTCGCAAAATTCTTGTTTTTTCGGTTATTTACATCATTAATCCACATACTTCTAAACATATATTATTTCGATCCTTTCTTTTTTCTGTTTTTTACGCGCACACTGTTCATATAAGTATCTATTGTAGTAAGTCAATCTTTTTTCACTTTGCCATCATAACTTTATGATTAACAATAAACGACTTTTTGTTTTCATTTTGCATCATTGTGTTGATTTTTTTCTTCTCTGGTGTGTGTATCAGAAAAACGATAGCAAAAAGTAAACTAAAAAAACCATCAATTCATGCTTTCATGCAATTCATCATTTTTTTCTTCACCCTTTGAACTTCTACGCACTCGTAGGGTTGTGTGTTATTATACACATACTCATACATATATGTGTACGTTGCGCAGTGAACTTTAAGAAATTGTTGCTTGTTACAGATTGTTTTCTGGGCGGAAATGAAAAACTGTCACATATTGATCGAATTCATTTATCATTTTTAGTTTTTTTGTTTTTGTTTGCTTTTGCCATAGGACAGGAGAGGATTCATTGTAATGCTTTTTAAAAGCAAATAAATTAAATATTTATTAAAGAAATAGACAAAAGTTATGATTATAAATCTGTTTTATTTCTCGTTTTGAACTCTCGATTAATTATAAATAAAATCAAGTAAAAACGCTATAGTGGTCCTCGGCCTACCATTAAATACGCGACACCAACCTACAGATATTCATATTAGAACTTTCTAAAATAACGCCCTATATGGGATGCAGTCGAAAAAGTTACGCGAACCGTTCGCCCTTAGACCAAAGCACGTAAGCGTACAAAATTTCCTAAAAAATGCGGCCTGTATGTTGAACCTAAGAGAGCAAGACGGTTAGAGGAGTTTAGGTTGATTCAGAAAGCGATTTTGCATCGGTAGGTGCAATAAAAGATGGATCTATCTCAAGTCCGTCTGAGTCCGTATTGCATATATCTGCCTGAAATTAATACGTCCTTGTACCACGCGTGGTATAGAGTACATAAAGTGTTTATTGATTTTGAATAAAGATTTTTAAGATTTTTTGATCAAAGTATTTTGTGTTTATACCCTTCTTTCGGGATGAGACCATTTCTAATATACATAAGGATTATCGCATCAAACCTTAATTATATTGCTGTGAGAGGCTTGACTTTTGTTACCGCTATTTTGCTAGGAGTTTCTTGCATTTTACAGGTCTCTTGGACCCCAGTGTTTTGTAACTGCAATGTTATTTAGGTAAAACGAAACTTTGCCTATGCTTCAGGTAAAGAAAAGTATAAGAAAAAAAAACACCTTTTAACTTTGTTTTTGCAATTTTCCAAGAAAATTAATAATATAATTGAACATTGGAAGCAAAGATATTTGTAAAACTACTAAAAAATCATATTTTTATAACATACAGTTTAAGCCGCAATAAGAATTGCGCAACAATTGAATAAGTAATTGAAACAAACAAAAATACATAAACCAGGTATGCAAAGATGAGACCGTAATGTGTACACGAATAGTTGTGATAGGATGTATAAAGAAAATGCATTGTTTTTTTCGTTGATATGACCAATCACTTAGGGTGTGTCCCCTATTCGTGTAATGCGGTCGGAAAGAAGTGAGGAAAGAGGCAGGTGATGGCCGCGAATATGCCCAATCGATACCTGAGGGTGTACCCTTAACTAGCTGAGCTCTCACTATAGCTACTACCAAAGTATGAAACTGAAGTCGTGTTTGTTTATAGCCTCGACATCTGGCAGCAATAAGCAGTTGTAATACCAACATATATCGGCCACGAAAAAATACGTTTTCCCACAAAGGAAATGTCGAGTTATGTGCCAAAAAAAGAGCGCTTGGAGTATTTTTTTTTTTTTGGCCAAACGATACAGAAGAAAATATATTTTCCATCATATCTTAACTGAAGATTAGAGGAGAATATGTTTTGAGAATCTGTAGTGAAAAGAATCATGGATAACGTCACGTGAATTATGGAAATCGATACTCGCTTCAAGATCAAATCGCTCTGGGCGGACGACAATGCTTGGTGTTTGGTGGGATGGAACAAGTGCGACCCAAGTGAACTGGCAAAGCCTGGACAAAACGTTAATACTGAATGCTACCGACAACAAGTGATCGATTTACATCAAGCTTCTTGTGAAATACGATCAGAATGTCAAAACGCAACAATAAATAATTTTAGTCCACGATAATGCACCGACACACTCATCAAAATTAGTTAAGGAAACGATTAAAGTGTGTAGTTGAAAAATACTTTCTCATCCGACTTACTCACCAGGCTTAACTTCATCCGATTACTGCTTATTTGCATCGCTGGGCACCGCACTTACAGAGCACTTTGCTTCTTATGAAAATGTATGAAAATGGTTCGAAGACCCCCTTGCTGCAAAAGAGAAGAGGTTTTTTGGGGCGGAAAGTGAGCAACGTGTACAGCTAGCGATTGGCAACGCTTTGAGTGAAGCATATTTTTTTATTATTTTCATACAGCAAACGCGTGTGTGATACACAAAAATTCCGGTTTCACACGTACATAGCTTTCGCAGCATAGGTTTCGAGCTTTGTTTTGGAATCTGATTAAAGATTCTGATTTTTGCTGTGATTGCGGCTGCGATTTGAATTCTTTGCGCGAAGAATCCGTACCGCTTTGTTGCTGCTATAATTCAATAAAAAATCAATATGGCGCCGTGATCAAGACGCTCTTTGTGCTTTTGTACGATTTTTTTGAATATTGTCCGATATATAATTTGAAACAAAACAAAAAAAAAAAAAAGCAAACAAAAAGCTAAGCAGAAGAAGAGCACTACCTCCTGTTCAAAGTACATTATTACGCAGTCCAACTCCAACACACTCCAAGTTTCTCCATTTGGCTATTTATTATCTTCGGGTCTGTAAACTGACCCAGGACCAGGGCTTATGCCCACAACAGAGGTGAGTATTGCTTGTGTATCCAATTCAGAAATAACTCCTTACCGATAAGTGAACTCGGCAGAAATTTGTATCAAGAGTTCCCCAATTTAGACATTTTTTTGTTTCTAATAAGAAAATAAAAGTTATTACCTCCGATGCGAGTAGGGCGAATTCAATTCCCGCTAATGCTTGCTTAATAATATCTATATTGTCCGTATCGTTTAGGAATTTTGTGAAATTCGGGGGTTTGTTTCTATCCCCTCGGATTTTAGCGAACACGATACTTACACTAGTGTCTCTTCTAAAAACTTATTGTTGTGCTTTCACAAATTTGAACGTGATTCCAATTCTCACGTGCCTTTGGGCACAGGCCGGTTAGGTTTTTTGGGGATCGTCCTACCGTCGCATATTTGCTTAAAAGTTGTAATGAGTCTTCTTTGCAGCGTATGCTCATAGCCTTCTCAGGAAGTCCCTTTCCAAGAAAATTTATTAAAAGAACAAAACTCTTGGACCTTCGGATTTCGTTGGAATTATAATTTTATTGTTTACGAGGGTATACTGTATGCGATTAGAGATTTGAGACTGAAAGCCGCAATCAGACAAAAGCCGTCACTAGACTGAACCCTGAGCGTCTTGCGAGACGCTCTTTTGTAATCGCGATCACCATCGCTGTCCCGTTGGATCGATGTTTTGCCTGTGCCTGTTATAGGCTGGCACGCATTTTACAACGTATTTGCTATAAGGGCAATGTTTACTTGCGTACATGTTATCATCATGTTCTTACGTCGATGTTGTTATTAATGCTATCTTGGGTACCAAATCGTATGATCGAACATGTATAGAGCCGTTAATCCTTCCTTAACAAGACGATCCAAGGTGCCAGCTACGACCGTGAATAGAAACCATTCGAGACAATTGCATGATTTTGCAAACCACACGACCGTTAGTTATGTGCCTTTGCATATACGATATGTACCAGTGAAGCATATATGCTGAAACTATGGGTCTGTAAATATTAATATATGTAACCGTTAATCCCTAATTAGTGAGAATCGTTTGATCAGCTAATATTTCTACAAGCATCAACATTGTTATAAACCGACATATGCTTCGAAGCAAAAAAAATACTGAAAAGAATATACGAACGAAGTATGTTCCATGGTGCACATTGACAAAAATGCCAAACAATGTTTTCAAACAATGTTATCAATGGATTGAAATCAATTTGTGGTATTTCTCGTGGCTCTTAGCTTTCTCGCATGATTGAGCTGTGTCTTGGCTTAATTAGACCGAAATTAGAATACGCCTGTTAACTCTTACCCTTGCCCTCGTCTAGCTCTTGGTGGCATGAGTTTTACGCACACATCAAGCGTAGAACAAATGGCAAATATTATGCCTCCACAAGAAACATTTCGATTACTCGCCAATTTTTCATCTAATAAAATTCTATCCTTTGAGAACCATCCGGCCTTGCCTTTCATTTACAACTTTATATCTCCCAATTCATCTCCTCCCTTCTTTAAAGTTTTCGTTCTGTTCATTCTAAGAACTGGTGTACAAAGCTCATTCAAAATTCGTCTTGGTTCTCAATAGTTTTGGCCAGT
The DNA here is from genome assembly GCA_000688715.1 of Glossina pallidipes. Lineage (NCBI taxonomy): Eukaryota > Metazoa > Arthropoda > Insecta > Diptera > Glossinidae > Glossina > Glossina pallidipes. The sequence continues at coordinate 260,175 of JMRQ01006280.1, read as the reverse complement.
AATTAAATTCTTATCAATGAGAAGACCCACAGTTATTTCGGTAGAAGCGCATCGTCACTACTCGAACTTGGCTAATTCCAAATGGAAGCATTTTTTGCTCATTTTTACTGATGGATCGAAACCCGAAGTTATCGACAGCGGCTTTTGGTTTCCAAATATCAATATAGAAGTTTATTTGTCAAAGCGTCCATGTAGCGGCATATTTTCGGCTGAATGTCTCGCGATCTCGGAAGCCATCCGCTCAGCTTCAGCTTATAGTGTCAGCCAGTAAATCTGTCTTACCTACTTTGCAATATCTAGCCTCAAATCTGATGCATTTTGTTTTCATTTCCTGTGGGTGCCCAATCACATTGGCATTCTTGGCAACACCACTGTAGATTATATTGCATCTTGGAGACCACCACATTTTAATGATTGTGCTTTCATATCTGCTGGTTTGAGGGCAATCACACAACAAATCTTTTCTTGGCAACACCCATGGAATAGTAGTGGAGATCGTATGGTCGTCACTTGTACTCCATATTTCCACAAATAAATAAAGTTCCTTGGTTTATCAATTGCAGGCTCAGGCGAGACATTATTCGCCTTAGTAGCAGGCTGATGTTCAATCACACGAGATGTACTGATCACCTATTCAAAATTAACATGTGCATAATACCTTTATGCGCATGCGGGGTGTTGCAATCTCCTGGTCATGTTCTATTTGTCCGTCCGAATGTTGCCACTTCTATTCGCCATTCCACACTTCGCAAATTGTTTGTATGCGGTCTTCATAAACGCAGCATTTTCGGCATTTTGCGTTCATATGCGCGGCCTTCTCCGCAATCTTGCTTTTTTTTAAAACTTGTCAAGAAGATAAAAAACCTTTCACAGCCAAATGATGAACCTGCTCCCTTTCACACTCTGTTTACTTTCACACTCTTCAGTTCTCTCGTATGGCACTTCATACACATGGACTACATTACTTATTACTTTACGAAATTTATTATACGGAATTCTATTCTACGTGGCGGACGTGTAGTAAGCAAAATTTATGAAAATGTAAAAAAGAAAACACGGCGCACGTATAATACGCAAAAGTAACAAGACATTATTCAAAAACAGTTTAGTTACGAAATACAAAGAAATAATAAAATAAATATATACCAGAAATAACCCTACGTTCATTAAGGTCCAAACAAAGAACTGTGTGTTCACATTGGCCCTTTTTTACGCATGAACAACAGAAGGAGAGGAAATTGCCTGCACTTTAGAAACCAAAAAATTGAAATAATCTGAAAGCACAACATCTGAATAAGACGTTTTGCGCGTTGAATTAATTGGCGATGGAGGTAGCAGCCACGGCGCTGCTGAGAAACAAATAATCCTCTTTATAGTGCGCATAACAAATCTAGAAAGAGAAACACGACTCCTTCTTTCCGTCTCTCTCTCTACCCATAGCAAATACAGGGGCATCTCCTGAGTAGTTGGTCACACGTAAAAGAACAGACAAGTTTAGCAAGAGAGTATTCCATTGGCAATGTCCGCAGTTGCATTTAGATTCTTTAGAAAAATCGCTAAAGAGATTAAAAAGATAAATTCTAATAAGAATTAGTTTTCTAAGAAAGCGCATAAATAATGCACTGGTTACAATTGGATATCCGCCGATTCCATAACGACTCAGATTTGTGACAATGTGTTATAAAGCGCATAAGTAAAAAAAAATTAACAAAAATCGACCAGAGGGCAGAAAGTTTGTGAAAGCCGTCTGGAAAGACAAGCGAACAATGTAAAGGATACCCAGAAAATCCCCTGAGGGTAACAAAGAAAGTGCAATGACGTTGTTTTATACCTGCGCGCTTACCAGGGCCCACAATTTGTAGACATTCGGAAAAAGAAAGATATGCACCATTCTCTTAGGACTTGATACCAGAAACTTGGATTTTTATTTCGTATTTATCCAAAGCATCCGGCACAGAATTTCTATTATCTTAATCCTCTTAAAAATTGGTGTCATCTTCGTAGCTGAAAGATTAGGTAGAGACAGCCTAAAATTAACAATTCGAAGGAAACACGTGAGAAGCTTGCTGACAGATAACAGATACTACTTAACAGATAACTCATTTCCATAATTCACAATTTTAAAAATGATAAACGACGATATGCTCTATTCACAGAACATATGTCAGACTTCAAATTCAATAGATTGCGTTGACACTCTATTATGCGAACACCGGAAAGCAACGTTTTATTTTTTTTTTCAAATATTTCTCCGCTAAGCTAAATACAAAATACGTCAACGTATGGTAAGTTGAGACGAAAATTATTTAAAAAATTTTTTTTTAATGTCTGTGAAGTTTTTCTTTTTCATAAAGGATTGAAAAAGTTTTTCTTATACCCACCATTGCAATTTTGTTTTTTCCATAGAGTACGTAACACCCAAAAGAAAGCTTCAGGGACCTTATAAGGATCATATATTCTCGAACATAGCTTTCTTATTTTTTGTGTTTTTTTTGCATTTGATCATCGGCTACTGCATATGTAGGCACGGCGTTGTTTAGGAAAGTTCGTGGGCAAATTATTAGATAGATGAACGTGGAAAGAAAGGGGAGAGTTTCGTTCCCCTTCAAAAAGCAAACTTCGGGCTTCGCGGTAAGAAACGCTTCAGGTAGATTGTTTCAAAACCATGCAGACAAGTTGCGATAATGCGTTTTACGGTGCGCAGCGGGCAAATCCATGGCAATTGAAATAGAATTTCAGGAGGTACTTTTCTATCTCTGTATAACTCTGGACATGAGGGTACGTATATATAACTATAGAAGGGACCACGTTGCTTCGTTGCTCGAGTGTGTCGACAATGTCAAACGCACTCTTGAGATAAATGAATATTTGATTTATCTACCAGTCGACTGCTGGAGTAGAAGCCTTCTAGCTCTGAAACCAATCATTTTGACATCTTTATAAAAAGTGTGCTTCTCATTGAGAAAATGCTATCATTGCAGCAAGTGACAGATTTCCAGGCTGCGTGGAAGGATATTGAAAAGCAAGTGAAAAAGGATTTATTAGAAATTTGAATTGTTTTCCAGAAGATCTGGACAGAGTTTTGATATAATCTGCATAATAAAATAGGTTTGGATTTGAGTAATTATCAGATAATAATATGTATGTTAGGTTAGGAATAATCAATCGAAACTGACGCTTAATGCCGACGTAACGACAGACTGCGTTGATAGAATTCAATATATTTAGTATATTAATAGCGCGTTCGATGGTAAGCTTAGGATTAGGAACTCATCTTGTGCGTGCGATGCGTTTTTAAGGAGATCTACCTCTGCTTTCCTTCAATACCAAATAAACTCTGCCTGAAAAGGTTGTGTAAACCTCGGCTGATGGCTTATGTCCGCTAAAATGCTTTTCATTTCCAAAGTTTGCAAATCAATTCAAGTTAAATTTCATGCAAATTGTTTTATCGAGTTAGTGCACAGTGAGAGAGAGAGAAAAAGAGAGTGAGAAGTCGCGATTACAAAACATGAAAATACTTTGCTTGAAAATATTTTACAATCTTTTAACACTTTTTGTGAATAATTATTTGCTATGGAGCTCTGAACGTAAGAAAATCAAGATAAAATTAGTGGCACATAATTGCCGATAATTAAAAAAACTTAACTTCCCTCCTTCACGGCACAATATTGTTATAAACAACAAAAACAAATACAAGTGCGGTATAATATGTGCACACATACATATAAACACGTATGCTTACATGAGAAGACTAGGCACAATTTCGCCTGGCATGTAGTAAAGTAATTTTCTTGCTATTAAAGTCATTTGACACCATAACATGCGATATGTGTTTTACAACAACGCATTTCACTTGAACTCTATATTAAAAAGAAATATTTGGAAGAAAAGCAAGACAAAGAAAAAAAAATGTATTAATACAAAGAAAAGAAAAGGATAATGATAAGGTCTTCTTTTCTAAGTGCATGCCTATTTCTGTATTTGTGTATATGTATATGTGTGAGTGGGAAATGGCGAGTGTTCGCTAATTTATATGTATTTGCAATGAATTAACCAGAATCGTTAAGAAATGTATATAAGAAAGTGTGTAGAAAATATTATGCCCAAGCCTGGCGTGTATGTTAAATGCTTTCGATGTGTTTACGTTTCTGTTTCTGTTTCTTTTGGTGTTGCATGTTAAAGCAACAGCAATAAAATCGGCATAAACAACATACAACATCGTCTTTAGCCAACACATAATAAAGTTGTTAAAAGCGAAAAGTAACAGAAAACAATTTATGGATAAATAAAAATAACTACATCCCCCTATCTACGTTTACGCATATACATATATACACAAATACATATACAGATACACAACATATTACCTTCCCATACATACATATATATGTGGAGTTAATATATTTCTATATCTATGCATATGTTGCTATATAGATGTGTGTTCAAGCATAACTCAATCGTGGAGTGCATAACTGCATACATATGCTTGAATGTTATTTACTTGAGTGTGTGTGTGTGTGTGTGTGTGTGTGTGTGTATTACATTTAACATAATCACAATAAATTTCAATTACGTTTGTTGTGTTGGCCGAGAGTGAGTGACTGAAAACGACTGCAACAACCCATAATGTTGGGAATTATGAATTCCATGCCATGCATTTTTTTAGTTGCCGAAGCAGATCATAATTTATACAGACCAGACAGACGCTGCAGAGTGCAGTGCAATATATTGCAGTTTAGTACTAGGCAAGCATTTTTAAGGTTTCCAGGGTGAAATGTATCCGACCAGTCAGCCGTTAATTTAATAACAAGAATTATTTGTCTCTGGAGGCCTCCCGTATATAATATCTGAACTCTTTCGCTTATTGCTATTGCTCTTGCGGTCCTGGAAAGTGTGAATTAATGGCTTCATTACCAATCACTAGGCATTGAGTTATTGGTTTACACCTTGTCAGGGTTTTACGCCTACACTCTTACACACACTCATCTAAGCTTGCACATATGCACACACATATAAATTCACTATGTTTAACAGCAAGAAAGCATCGCCATCGCCATCGCCATCGCCATCGCCATTATATTATTTTGTTACAAACTTTTGGGTTAATAACTAATTTGATAAATTACAGGGTGCTAATGGTCATTTTCATTTATCGTTTGCACCAAACGGTTGTCTGGTTGAAGAACCAGATCCAGTTGTACATGTATGTATATAACGTATTTGTGTTATATGCTGATAGTTTCACGTATTATGAGTAGTTTGCTCTAATGAAATGAATTTTTCTCATTTATGGCCAACACACTTGTGGCCTCATCTTGACCCCTTTGGGTAATTCTTTACAAGTGTTAGCCACCAACTATTGTATATCGTAATGAAATTTATCTGATTATTTATCTGAAAAACATACGCATACATACATACTATACACATTTAAAAACGTGAATATTCGTTTGTGTTCTCATATTTTATTCATTCCATGATAATGTAATAGGTACTAAAACATTAAGATTAACGAATATAAAGAACGCTATCCGCACTAAACGTTACACTAATTACTTAACAACCCACCCTTCATTCCGAGATATTGAGGTATATAAGGGTTTAGATTTAAATCTTTTTTTTCCTAGTATGTAGCCGACGTTAGCCTTTTCGAATTATGCTCCTAGTATCGTAAATCTCCTAAATTTTATTAAAGAACGATGGCGCAGGAGAACAGTTCAAGAGATAAGAAACTCGCTTTGTAATTAAAAAAAACATTTCTGAAAAGTAACTTATGAAAGAAAGTGCATACGATTTGAGCCAACTTTTTCCAATACCCACGCCCCCTAAGTTTGTATGAGAACTATAGTTGCTATAGGGAACGGGGGGGATTCATTTAGCATATGTAAGTTGTGTACCAGCCAAATAGCATATCTGTCGCATGTCGAATAGCGTGTATATCTGAAATCATATAATAGTTGTGCCACTTGGCAACACCCCCCAAATAATTGCATAAACTAAGGACAATATTTATCCCATCCGCCTCGTCCATATATGTTTTCTTCTTACGTGGAGTAAGATCAGGTGAAGAAAAACGTAACACACAATTTGGAATTCTACTAATGCGGGTGTGGACATCCGATTTCGAGCTTTTTTTAGAAGAGAGTGTAGGCAGAGTTATTTGAAAATACGAGTCTTTACACTCTGGACAACCATATAACTTATCAAACATATTGGAATAGTTCTAGTTCTGTGCCAAAAAAAAAGAGCCATTTCTCAGGAACTTACGATTTCTGGCTTAATTCGAATAAAAGTGCTGCTAAATGCTTACGATCAGTGGCGTTGTGCTAATTTGCTTTTTACCGGAACGCGTATATATAATTATATAGACAGGGCCGATCCTGGGCAGGCGGCCGCTCTGTGCGGTCTCATGTCCAAAATTTGACGACGGGGTGGAGATTTGCTCCAATTTGCGCCCGTCTTCTAATGTTTATTATAAATTCTCGTTATCAGAAATCATTTTTAGTTCCGGAACGCGTTCCTGTCCAAAAAGGAAGTACCGGAGCGTTCCGGCTCGACAACACCACTGCTTACGATTCGTGAACAGTGAATGCGTTACGAAATGCAAAGCCCAAGTAATCATGACAGTGAGCAGACGAACCATTAAAGTCGACAATAAAATTGAATATCTTCGGTAGTCATCTTGTACCAATAACTTTCATAAGGAAAAAATTCGAGCCCACATCGCAAGCCTGGCTCCGTAATTGTTTGCAGTTGTAACCTGAAACATTTTACCTTTTTTGCGAGTATCATGGATTTTATGGATATGACTCATTGTTTGCTCGAACGATGCTTCCACTTTCATGACAATACCGAAATAGAGATCCTTTTATGGATAGCCCTAAAAGACCAGCTATCCGCTCTATGCCGAATTCATGTTCCGCATAAAAAATGACAGAAGTGATGGCCGTTCTTGGGCAGTGCGTTGAACAAAATAAAGCCGGGTACTTATTCAGAAACATATTTAAAAAAAAAAAATTCAATAATTATGAGAATGAGGAAAATATTTATGGCGTTTACGGTCAAGATCATGTAGATTTTATTCTGGATATTTCAATGTCACTCTTGTCGGCCAGTCAATGGAAAATAAATTGAAATTTAAAAAAAAACTAAACCTTCTGTCGCAAAACAGCTTAGATATGCAAAGATAGATTTTCGATGTTTGAAAATCGACGCAAATTTTATTTGACCGAAATTCAATCAGCGAAAAGGTACAAACAAGTTGTTGAAAAAAATGGTCAGAGAAACATAAACCATCCAAAATTAGGGTTGATGTCTTTTAAGATTACGCTGTGCATGTGGCGCGATTGAAAGAAACTAAAGCATTCTGTATGTATTCTCATTTTGTATTTGAAAAATGAAATCATTGAGAAACAAGCTCCAAATACCTACTAATTAAGTGAAAACAAGTGAAAAGGACTCGGCATTTTCGCAAATATCACTACAAATAAAGGGCAAACCAAAGGGCCTATCGATCAAAAATTTATTGTAAACTTTGACTAAAGCTATTTTAAAGAAAGCTTCCCTTAATAAGCGTAAAAAGTCTGTCTGTCATAACTTCCTTGTAACTCTTAATAAAGAATGAAACTATACTAGGTTTGTCTGTTCATTTGTAACTATGGTGAACAGTGTTCACTAGAGTCCCTGTAAGATGTACTAATACGTTCTCGATCAATATAAGTTTCTCAGTCCATATAATGATGTCTCGTTGTCCGCAATTCTTTCTGTATCTTTCTCTATCATTGGGAATAGTAAGATGAAAAATTTTAACTTGGCATACACATAACGAGTTAATGATCAGGGATTACATACGAAAACGGTCCTAAATAGCAGACACAACCATTGCAAAAAACTAAAAGTTTCTTTAAACATTTGCGAGAGATTGTCAAGATTTTTGTATAGAAATTTCCGATTGAATAGCTGACAAGCCGAAATTTAAGATTATGTTAGGCGAACCACACTTAAGTTTGGATTTGACCAACGAAGCTGCTCCGAAGGTATACACGTCAAGTTCTAATTTTACAACTCAACTCTTGGTGCATGCAAAATGGTCGATCTAATAGATGGGCAAATTTTGTAATGACTTTGAATTTGTCGATTATTAAGCGAATAAAGTCTGGCTTATGGGATATGAACGCTTAGCGAGATGTAACCCAAGGCATTGCTAAGAGGAAAGACCAAGTAAATATGCTTATATGCACGTAGCTCGCATTCGAACTACGGAGACTTTTCATTCTTGAAACTCACACTCGCCAGTTAATGTTCAACTCATTTGCTTACACGTTCTCACACATGCTAATTAAAATAGATGATTATTAGTATTTATTGCAGGCACAAGAGTAAAAATTTATTCTCCACACGCAAAGATGATTAATTTGGTTGTTTGGTTAGATACCCTTTTCCTGTGCCCTCTTTGGCTATACACAGAGAGCTAAATAAATATTAATTTATTCATCATCATAATTAATGATTTGATAGTTCTTTTCTCTGCCCACTCCCAAAGATGAGCGTTTGTGTTCATTTATACTGTGTAGTTTTGAAGCGTTCCAGGCGAAGGTTGATTTTTGATAATCGGAATTTTTTTCTTTCCTTTTTTTGAGGTTTTTCTGGTGACGGTGATGACGAAAACAGTGCCTCTTCAAAGCGTCGTAGATCTCGTACGAATTTCAATTCATGGCAATTGGAGGAGTTGGAGAGAGCCTTCTCGGCCAGTCATTACCCGGATATCTTTATGCGTGAAGCTTTGGCCATGCGATTGGATTTGAAAGAAAGTCGTGTTGCGGTAAGTTTAGATTTTTGCTCTTTTTACAAAGATAAATATGTTCGCTAAAATTTCATAACGAATCACTTAAAGAACTGTTTTGTGTTTCCGTCTTTACTTCGCATCGGTTTAAAGGCCTGTGTATTGCTAACCGTGCCGAAGGATTTTTTTTAACCTGAACACAGTATTTTTCGCTTTTCATCTCTCTTACCGGAAATTTCTTTTCTATTTCTCTATATATTAGAAAAGTATAGAAAAGTCTGTTGTGATCCAATCTTAAGAAAAAGAGGTTCGAAGAAAGGTAGAAAAGTTAAATTTTGATCTGGTCTGGTATCGTGGGATCGCTCATAAAATAAAAGTGGAAGTTTCTCCCGTTACAGTTCTCTCATTCAATTCTTTCGTTGCAATTTACGTTATGAGAAGCGGGCAAGAACCACAGAATGTGAGGACTTTCTCAGTGTATGTTATACCGCAGTCGTGTCCTTACCCCGATTCGGCCTATTTTCGATATTAGCCTATGTGCAAGAGCTTCCCATGTTTTTGACCAATTTGATGCCCCGGTACCTTCACATATACATCCGAGATATTGTATAAAACAAACATTACACGGACGAACGCGGTGCTTGTTGTAATCCCTTGGCCAGTTTTGGCCAACTACCATTACGAAGGCGGTTAGAGGGCCTACAATCGCTTGCGTAGTTTAGAGAGATTTTTTGAATTTCACAACATTTTCTTACTTAAGCTGATGTACCATGCTACCACAAGTAGTCGTGTCAGTCAAGCTGTCTAGGCGTTCTGCACCAAAAAGGGTAAAAGAGAATCAATGTTATCCACCCAACGATTTCTCATCTATTTACTAGTTTCTGTAATGCTAAGTTCTACATGATCACGAAAATGCACTGCAATGTGTTGTGGTACTTACATATTTATAATAACAAAGTAGGTTACAACCTCAATGTATTGATAATTGTACAGAGCTATACAATTCGATCTCTAGGTAGCGCCGTTGCTTGAAATCAACGCCAATCAGCGAGAAAAGTGTTAGAGTTACGGGCGGACAACGCTGCAGTATTCGTATATAAGCATAAGTCATTAGGCTTTGAGATGGCGATTATAGTGATGCGCAGAAGTTCCGGCGCTTGATATCGGAAGATGCCGGCTGTCTTCAAGCACAACTATTTCCTATGTTGTGGTTATGTATTGTGGTTATGTAAAACTCTTTTTATTTGTTAATGGAATATGGATTTGGATTTGATCTAAAATCGAAAGTACGGTTCCCGATGCAATGCTTCCATGCTGAGAGCTATTCGTGTTATAAATACAAAAATTTGGTCTTATCTTTAAAAATCACCATTTTCCCATCTTTGTGGAAAATTAGTGTCATTATGCCTTCGTATGAATGAGAAAATAATCATTGGGTACTGTAGAGCGTTGGGTAAACTGAGCGCTTCATTCGGTTACCATTAAAATCTTAACTTTGTTCATTTTCTCAGCTTAACACAGGTTTGGTTAGTAGTTAGCAGCTGTTCAGCCCTTGCTCATTTCTTGGAGTTGTGTTAACTTATCCAGGAAACCTTTCCAGTAAATGCTTAAGCTAACATTATCTATGTAGATATAAGTGAAGATAATTAATTAAACCTCACTGAGCCTAAAGCCACATCTAATGAGATTCCATTTCACTTCTCCCACAAAAAGTTTTCAGTTTTTTTAATTTCATCATTACAGATTATACCTTCGCATACACTGATGTGCCTTATAATAGTCACCTTGAACGTACTTTCTTTATGTTTTTCTAAATTTATTTTAATGATTTTTAATTTATTATATAAGACTACAATATTATATTGATAGCTGGGAAACTTAAGCTGCCTCCAATTCATTCAAACTCCTGTAGCACTCCACTCTACTGACTCCAATTCCTCTTAAACACTCTCAATATGGAAGAAGTTACTTTCTGCAATCACCATCTCTGCGCCTTTTACCTACAAAATGTGTCAGCCTTTTTCGTCTGTGCTTCCTATTTGTCAATGGGGTGTGTTTTATACCAAATATACTTAATAAGACAAGAGGTTTTGTTAGTTTCATTAAATGTCGATCTTATGACCTTTACATTGCCGAAAAAAATGTTGGTAAACTTGGCTACGCTTGTCCTTGAATATGTGAAAAGTTTTAGTCCTAAAATGGCATCATTCGCTTAATACAGAACCAGTGTTTGATTATCGCTTTACGTCATCTTGCTTGGGATTCTAGTTTAATTGCACCAAATTTGCATGGTCCTCAAATTCTCTATATGATTTCCATAAACAAAGGCAACTTCGCGCCGGCCTATAGCATTTCTGTTCAAGTTCTTCGACAGTAGTATTAACCGGTTGGTTTCTTTCAATAAAATCAATTTTAACTCCTCCCGTCGTGAGTCTCGTCTCCTTACTTCTGTTTTATTGTCCTTCCATTGTCTTATTATCAGTCAAATGAAAAAGTTAAGAGTAAAGTAAAACTCTAGGTGTTTTGCCGCACAATTTTGATATCGCTATAAAATTCGTTGGATGAAACTAAAGCTATTTTGAATCGGAGCAATTAAAGTTCGATTGGTTGTCAAGGTTAAAGATGATATCACACATCTTCTTCTTCTTATTGTCCTGTCTTCTTATTTTGCTTTAGTTAGACTTTCTCAGGATTATCAAGAGGAAAGAAATTCTAGCACTGTGTCTTCTTCGTCTGTCGGCATATAAAAAACTAAAACTACTCGATAAATTTTAATAGGAAGGGAAATTTATTTCGAAGGATAAATCATATCTTGCGGGCTCTTGTATACGTCCGTGTACTGATTTTTTCTATTTATTTACTGTTATCATTATTACTTTTTAATATTAGGGGGCCATTTATCAAGAATATGAGTGACACGTATTATGGAAATAATTGGCTGTTTGTTTGTTTATAACTTTTGACCTTTTTTTGCTTTTAATAAATAATATGTAAATCGAAAAACAAATATTATTAGGCTAGGAATTATTTTAAAACTATACACTTTGTTTCAGATAGGTATGGTTCCAGAATCGACGAGCCAAAGTTCGAAAACGTGAACATACAAAAAAAGGTCCAGGTCGACCTGCACACAATGCGCAGCCTCAAACGTGTTCTGGTGAACCAATCCCGCCAAATGAATTAAAAGCGAAAGAAAGGTAGGTTCAAGAAGAAAAACTAAATATCCTAAAAATGTCCTCGGTCAAAGCCGACGGTCGAACCCTACACCCATCACTTCGGTTAACATAATCTTCAACTTGCCCTCGTCATAAAATCAAAAATTAAATAGATAACAAAGCAGTTATTATCATGTAAAAGCTTACCTTTGATTTGCACCGGTGGTGCAAATTTAGTGCATTTGATTGACTTGCCAAAGAAACTTATCATTCTTCATATATTTTCGTTTTCAAAAAAGTAGAGTAAAGCGAACAAAAATTTAAACCTGGTTAACATGTATAGGCTTAAGTATCAGGATAATGTATGGGGAATAGTCTGAAAAATGGCTCTGTACAACCCAAATTAATCAAAGTCGATGACAGATGTCAAATGCACATTTTAGGATCAACTTTCATTCAAATACTGAAAAGTTTCGTTTTTCAGTGGGGGATTTATTTGAAAGGAATCGTTTTTGAAAATACGCCACTATATGGAAAGTGATTGCAAAATGGTCCGCTACAAACTGTTTTCAACAGAATTCCTGTTTGGCGGAAAACGTGTCAGCGTTCAAATTCTCATAAAAATACCATGAAAGGGCATGAATTCAATCTTTCCAGATATTGCATACTTATTCATAAATTTAATATACCCGCAGCATAAGTGGTGTAGGGTGTAACTGCCATGAAGTACATAGGATATGAAAAGTGAAAACAAGTTTTCATACATCGAATTTAATGAATCTGAGGGCGCTTGTTCCTTTTAAATTTTACTTACAGAGCGAGACGAAGGAAAAAATTGGCCAAAGCTATCGACAGGCAAGCGAGAAAACTGCAAGCCAAAGGTATTACTGTAGATTTAGAGGCTCTCAAGGCTGAATACATATCACAACACAAAGCCAATGGCACTTTTTCCGATTCAGATCTCGAAGACGATAGCATACAAATCGATGTTGTTGGAGGCACTGAAAGCGATGATGATTGCGATGACTTATCATCGTTTCAAAGTCCACGCAGCAGCAGCGATCATCTAGCTAGCAGTAATAATAACAACAGCAGTCATCATCAATGCTCGTATACGCCCAGTGACAGCCCGACCGGTATTGGCAGTCCGCACTCTCAACACGACGTTAACGATGAAGCCAATGAACCGAATATCGGTGGTTCACCAGATGGTTGTGACAAAGCGTATTTATATTCTCCTAAAGCGGTGGCAGCAGCAGCAGCAACAAGTTTCCATTTGAATCTTCAAAATACTGTTAATATATCACCCAATCATCATCATCATCATCACCATCATCATCATCATCATCATCATCAACAAACTTCACCGATTAGTTTAAGACGTAGTAATCCGTTTAGCATAGAATCGTTGTTGTTTAACAATACATGAGTTTTGTAGACATAAATAGTTGAATAAATGAGGAGAGGAAGAAAGATTTGAGGGATCCCCGAGTACTCGCATTAGAAGATCATTACAAATCATTTACGATATCTCTTGCAAAGCAGTGTCTGCACGGCTACAATAAATTTAATGTTCTGTGTGAAGAGAGAAGCAATTATTTAGCGCCATTGGATTGCGTTTTACACAGAAAAGGCCTCAAAAAATGTACACACATACAATATGAGAAAATAACAACAACAACAACAATAACAACAACAAAGAAGAAGAAGAAAAAGAAGAAGGAAGCACAGCACCCCGATAGCGGCGGCGGCGGCATGCGTGTTTACAACGAGGGAACCAAGAACTCCGTACATTACGTTCCACATTAAATTTAATGGAAAAAAATTCAAAACAACAAATTGCGCAATATTAGGATAATTGTACAGGCACTTGAGTGTTGTGCACGTTACTTTTTGATTACAAGAGTATTAAATTTAATTAATAAACAACACAAACACAATTACACACGCACATGTGCACGCACATCATAGGTGCTCCTCAAATTTATATATACGTACCGATGCGTGCATAAATCTTCATATTTAGGAGTTTGTTTCATTTTCTCTATATATATATTTTCTATATATATATATATGTATATTGAAATCGAGCTAGACGAGAAATAACTAACGGGTTCTTAAACTCCACACGTTGATATTTTAGGTTACTAAAGAAGAGGGCGAAGCGCGAATTTCTCTTATTACTTTGGAAAGCTTCTACGGAAAATTTTCAATTTTTTTAATCACCTTTTGTTATTTCTATCGAAATTAAAATTCTATTGTTAAAATTAATTAGGAATTTTTGGTTGCAATCAAAATTTCTTTACTTACTCATGTGTTCAACCTAATCACGTTGACCAAGATCATAAGATACTATGTGTGAGGAGAAACTAATTTCGTTATTAAATTGTTTTTCTGTCTATCTCTAGTGTCATATAACTTCTATCAGGTCACGTCAGGATTTATAACCACATTTTCGAAAAAGCTTTTAAGACAAGCTATTTAGAAAACTCTTCTTTTTTGGGTTTTCGAATTTCGATTTCTTTCTTATATAACAAAAAAAACCGGCGTTTGCTAAATATAGCGAGATATTTATTCCATAAGACCGTACTTGGCATTTGGTTAATAGTGTTTATCTCCTAAAAGATCGAAGCGTAATTGGATATCGATCAGTATTATGACCTTGACCTGAACTTGTTACCTCACAACGCCTAACTAATCGCAGATGCCATTAAAAGCTTGCTTTTCCAGCGATTTGAGCCCTGCTTGACTGGAGTCAAATTATGTTTTTCTCCATATTCCGAATTCTTAGGTGAGATCTATTGCTTACGTCACTGCCTGCTTTAAAGTACGACCGTAAAAACTTTCTGCAAACGTTGTCTTTCTCTAGTGCGAAGTCTAACCCATTTAAGCATGAAAATTCCTGTGAAGCGAACAGATTGAAAACCTTTGCTGTAGATATATATGACAGCCAGCTGCCCCTTTGATATTGCTTTTAGGTTCTTTGTTTTGCCGTTTCTGCCCTTAAATGTATATAGAACACGTTGGATTTAATGTGCAAATTTTAAACGGAGAAAGAAAATCTTACAGAGAGAAACTCAGAAAGTTCCAGAATTTCGAAGCTTAAATATGGAACAAATACGAAAATCGCCAATGCAATAAAATGTCACATAACATATCACTCCATAAGTTGGTAGCCTGACATACAGATGTACGATGGCGATTGACAACTCCATGTAAGTTTCAGATAATACCAACCTTTAAAAGGAATGGCTCCAAATTTCGTAGCATTACTGTTATTTAAAGAAATCGCCAGTAGTGGTGACATGTATAGGTCATTGTACGAACTTATTGAACTAAGTGTTAAGTTCGCCTCTCAATTTGCGAAAATATGCGCTCTACGTCAATTTAGTTTACCCCATTGATCAAATAAGGGATCGGTTTTTATAAAGAAGAGAGTGCGCATTCATTTATATAAATTCATAAATTCATTTTCCCAAAACTAGACATGCCTTCAAAATCGCAAAGAACAAAAACAAGTTCCTCTCCTTCTAATTCACCTTAGCATCAGTGAGTGAGTGCTAAATATCCATCTTGTATCCATCCACCGCCAGCGCGGGTAGTGGATGGTCTTAGCTGTATCTATTCATTTGCTGGCCTGTCTGCCTATTCGTTCGTGTTCTAAGATCTTGGATTAATAGATTTGATCGTCAAGGTTTCTTTTATCATTTAATTTAGATCTCTAACTTGGACCCCAGATATTTCCTTAGTAAAAATGTCGTATCAAGTTAGCACATCACTTAGTTAAGAACAGGTATTCGAAAGCATGTACCGAAAAATTCTACATTACATAACAAGATGGATTATGTGCGATTTTCGATTATTGCGGTGTAAGACGTATGTACAAGTTCTCGTAATTCTCCAGTATTTGTTTGCTTTTAAATAAATGTAATCGCCGTTCAATTCTTAAGCCTCTTTTGTTTAACTAATAGTTTATAGTTTTGAGAGCAGTGGGTGAGATTTTATAATTTTTATTTCGTAATTAATAGAATTTTCTTTTTTGGCTAACAATTTTATCATTTAAAGTTTAAGCCGATTTTCTTTGCTTGCTTTGTTACAACAGATGCCTTGATGATGATTTATTTTGAATTTAAAATCATATTTTAAAGCCAGATATGATACAATGTAATAGTCTGGATAGAGTGCGCGCGTATAGAGTAAAGGGCAACAAAATGAATCGGCTCAGACCGGACTGACTATACATTTTGTTTTTAGATGTGCTCTTCTTCTCCTTATTACCTTATATGCTGATTTTTATTATTTGCGGTCTGTCGCTCTGTCCCTAATTACCTATTCTTCTTCTTATTATTACTTAACTTAAACGCGAGTATACTTTTACATACATCCACACAACAGTTTAACTGTTTCAACATTAGCGCTTGGACAGAAGTTATACCTTTTTTGTCTTCTGCTTTCCGTGTAGTCACCGGTGTGTGTGAACTGTAATTAGGTTTTATTTGTTATCTGCTTTCTCTCTTATTCTTCTTCTCCTTTTTCCGTTTCTTATTCGTTTTCATTATTGTTGATGTTATTATTCTATTAAGTACTGTGTGATTTATTTCTATTCTTGCAAACATTGGTAGTGAATGTCGTTATTGTATATATTTACATGCTTTTCTTAGGCTATCATGCTATCGGAAGCAATGAGACGGAGTTAAGTTCTTTTCCTATGTATTCCTCATGTAAACTATGTATATGTAAAACTGTGTTTCCTATTTTGCAAATTTATATGTTTGTATTATAAATGCATATGTGTACGTATGTATGCTCTATGTATAGTGTTATGTTCGTATAATAATTCATTTGTAATTATTAGAGAGAATATAGTTATTAAGAAAAAGCAAAGGAGAAAAATAAACTTTACAACAACAATAAAAATATGTAAATATATAATGAAGTGTAACAATTAAGATCAAATTAAAAAATTAACATAAAAATTAATTAAATATTATGAAAATATATTAAATAAATGAAAACTATCGTGTTTCATATACATATAGACATTTTACCGCGAGCAAGTAAACAGCAAGTAAGTAAATAATGATTAATGAAAAGACCTCAACCTATTTTTGTATACGACCTCGAAATGATATTCAAGAGTTAGACACACAGTTGGTTGACACTTTTCCGTAGCGCGTCAATACTCCCGGTGTAGATCCTGTAGGTGTGAAGAGAGCTTGTGGAGTTCATATTTAAATCCTAATTAGTGTTAAGAGTTTATATTAACTTTAAAGGATCTTTGCAAAGAAAGAAAAAAATTATAACAAATTGTTAAGCAGCATGGCCGCATGCAAGGATAATAAATTTCCAGTGGAAAACAGCAAGTCGACTATGGAATGCATTTCCTTGCGACATCGTCACATGAGTGGAAGCGCAGTAAGTGCGGCAGCATATACAGTTCAGTGCTTCGCACGGTTCCTTAAGGCATTTCGTGTTTTGTGGCCAATCGTTGCAATGCTGAAAATTATCAATTTACAAATGGAGTTCTTCCTTTAGTGATTGGCTGAATTTCATTAACTATTCTCGGTAACGTTCCTCAGTAACGGCTTCGTTAAGTTTGAGAAGCTCGTCGGTGCAGATAAAATAAAAATCGTTAGCCAAAGATATTCGGCTTCGTCCTCGACGTTGATTTTCACTCGATTTTCATTCTTCTTTTCATAGTTTTCAATAACAATTGAAGCCTTTGATTTTCAGCAATTCAAACCACAGGAAGTGACCCATTTTTACCCATAATATATCAAAAAAGTCTGAAACAGCAGTGCTGTGTATCGCACAATTCGGCGAGATCATATACACTCCGCCGTAAAGCCTATAGATAGCACTGGTGTAGACGGATATAGATATTGTCTACTGTGTTTTAGTATTAGTGTAGCGTTGCGGTGAAAATCCTCTGATTACAAGACCCAATATTCAGACGATCTGGTGACAAAGATTACATCAGGAGCAAGTCCCAAAGAGCCTTCTGGAAAGCAGTGCACTGTGTCGCTTCCGCCAAATAGGCCATTGAAACTGCCGCATAACCGGGTGCAAAAGTCCTGCGACTGCCAAATTGGCTTTCGTGGGTTCAAAACAAGTGCGGTGTTATAGCTGACTAATTCGCATCTATAGTGTGTGCGCTCAGTAGGTGAGGACATAACAGTGACCGATTGAGCACACACCCAAAAACCTGCGGCCACTCCCTTTTCCCATTTTTTTCTCTTTCCCGACCTCTTTAAGATCATCAGTGCACTTCTGTTTACTTGAAACGTGAAATGCTTTCACAGCTAACACGCCGTGAACGCACTCATGGCAATTGTGTATTGCTACAGACGTTTAAGGTTAAAAAGTATTCTGCCTTTACATACACGACACTGACTAAAAAGTTTAGGGTAA
Organism: Glossina pallidipes; assembly: GCA_000688715.1. Lineage (NCBI taxonomy): Eukaryota > Metazoa > Arthropoda > Insecta > Diptera > Glossinidae > Glossina > Glossina pallidipes. The sequence goes on along the minus strand of JMRQ01006280.1, from coordinate 241,827 downwards.
TCGGAAACTTGCATATGTGGATATAAAAGATTAGCTTTTATGGTAAATCCCTAGGTCCATGTTAGTGTACCAGACTAAGGCTCCAAGATAATAAAGCTTAAATGAATTGTTGCTTATACACTACAATTATATATTAAGTGTATTAAAAGGGATATATTGACTTAAGGGACGGGATTAAAGCTAGCTGTTGCGAAATTTAATGCAAGCTAAAACGTGGAATGCTGAACATAAACATATAATCGGCCTGTTTTGCCGATATTATTGTCCCAGTGTCTTCAAGATGACATAAGTATACAGACTACTAGTGTAGATAAAGACTAACAAAGACTGATACGCACTAAAGTGTACTGCGTGGATAAAGGAAATGGGGAATTCTCCTCTCAGGTTTGAAAACTTCATGGATAAATCGCATCTTTTTTCTAATCGAAACAAAATGTTTACGGATCGGTATTCTGTTAATTTTTACCAAATTAAACCCAATCAATATTAATTACATTTCCTGTCCATGACAAGAAATTGAAGCCATCGTCCTCCTTGGCCCTTTTTTCATTTTGGCTGCTTTACAGTTGAAAAAGAGTACCCTATCAATTCGTTGCTTCACTCCACTTATGGTCATTATGTTTCACTTGTTTGTAAATGCTGCCAATATAGGAATTTATCGATATGAAGGCATTTGAAGGTGAAAGGAAGCCACTGCACATTTTTCAGAATTTCTTTTCTTTTTTAAATACTTTAATGGTTGCTTTGAACCGTTCAGGATATGTGGAAAAAATTTCATTTTCTGAAAATAGTTCTTTCGTTGACATCTCAGACTTTCTCTCCGAGCAGTCGGCAAAGACCGCTTGTTGTCAAATGAATGCTGGGCAACTACAGCCTAATGTGTTAATCCTTGTTTTCTAACATCTTTATCATCATCAAGGTGAGAACTGAGCATATATCGGCGGAGAACGATTCGAAAGGTGCTATCGCTTCTGCCAAAAAATTAATCATTTTGTAATTTTTCATATTTATAGTCTACGCGGCTATACAATCCCAACTCTCGTTTTGCACAACGTGACATTAAATCGCACCATACTACCTTTGGCAGATGACGTAAAATCGGCAAACTCAAGCAGTGACATTTTCAGGAAAATTGTCTTTTCTTCCACTGTAAAAAATAGATGAATAAATGGCTACACCACTCGTGGTACAAAGGTATGCTAAGTTTGCGTGGATGAAGGACTTGAAAAAAACATACCTTTTATTACACGGGTCGCTTCAGAACCACGTTCTAAATCGACCAAGGCTTGTCGCTCCATCTGTCCGTCTTGTTTTCATCTATTCAATCTACAGATTGCTACTTCTGAGGTATTTTGATGTTCGGATCGGAATACTTTTGCAAACACTTCGCGTATAACATTTTGTTTTGAAAAGTTCTTACCCAAATAACAGTATTAAGCGAAATAAGTAGGGTATTTAATGGTGGGCCGAGTCCCACTATAGCGCTTTTACTTGCGTTGATATGCGGAGATAAATTAAGAGTATAGAGAAGTGCAAGAAAGTTTCTAATTAAAAAAAGAGAAAATCTAACGAAAGCAGATCTTATTTAAACATTGCGTCTGTATGTGCCGTGCGCATAAACCGAAAAAGTGTGAACGTGAAAAATATATTTTCGTTTCTGTTATTTGTGCTGCCAGCTTTTGATCCTCGACTGCTGTCGAGCAGCATATTCAAAGGTGAACTAAGAAATTGGGACGAAATGTTAATATTTAATATACCTAATGGATAGAAAGACTAGTTCATCTCATGTGTAATGGAAACTCGAGAACCTTGGGAAAAGTAAATAATTATTTTCGGTATTTTCATCTACTGGTGCCGTCAAGCAAAAGGATATTATAAGAAAATAGGTAAGAGAATTAAGAGTTTGGAAAGACGGCCTTTTGTTTCGCTAGAAAATGTCGCCGATTTTTAAAACAAAGCGCAATAACTATATACTACTGCAGAGCACGAAATAAATCTGGAACTTTCCGATATTAAAATCTTGTCTCCCACTTTTAAGTCATGGTGTAAATTATCCAAGGTCAAACGTACGCAACACGGTTTCTTTTTCTGACGTTTCAGCACGTCTTTGCTTAAAAGACAATAAACGAAAAAAATTCGTTGAACGCAGCAGGCATTACCTTTCCGGTGTTATTGGAGAAAAAATGCTACTGACGGTGTTAAGCGCACAAAAAACGATTACCTCGTTGCATGCTGCGGGCAGCGTATTAAAAGTGGCTGCAGTTGAACACAATCATCCCTGGGGCACAACTTTTTAAAAATTAACACAATTGAACCATTAGCCCTCAAAGGGAAAAAAGGGAGAAATTTGCGAAAAGGCATGCTAAGATGGACATAAGGACATAAGGAGGATGCTGGGTCGCACACTGCATTGCCCGTCCTAGAAGTATCGTGCACATCAAAAGAAAGATTTACGCCCGTTCGTCTTGTTCTTTTTACATCAATCGATGACTGTTAGTCTACCCAGGCAATGATTTCTTTCTTATGACGCGATAAATTATTCCAAGAAACTATTTGCTCTAGTACCAAGCTTAGCGAACAATACTTGGAAGAAAATATTTTGAAACCTTTTTTCGTCTTAATAAACGTCCGATAATATTGAAGAATTAACTAAACCAACACGAAGTCATACACTAGAGCTCTAGCGGAAATGCGCCTTCATCTCTTGTACAGAGCATGTGCACCGCGTCGCTTCCCCTGACCCGTTCTACGTGGAATGTGACTAGATTAGTGTCTGCCAGGTCTGCTTAGATCAGCAAAAGAAAAAAACAGTTCGCATGATTTTTTATAATACACATCGACGTTAGAAAGCCTTCCAAAATCTTTGAATAAAAACATAACAAATCGAACTCCTCCAACGATTTGCTATGCACGACACGATAGGTAGCGACCAGCAGCGGACAAATTGATTAAAGCCGGAAAGAGATCACAGCTACACAGCTATGGCCACAAGTTGTTAAAAAGTAATCAACGAAATTAATAAACGAGAATAAATCTATTTGGATGTAGGAAATTAATAAAATGCGTAATAAACTAATAAAATACGCTACTGGTAGATGATTGCAACCACAGGGAATACAAAAGATCCCGTCTCAAAAATTAGATTATAATAAACAACGATGTCCACCCAAATGTAGTGGAATTGACGGATTGAAGGGAGAATGGCATCTTGTAACTAGGCTTAAAGCCTCTACTTGAAGTTTAACAAATTTTGACTTACAACAGCAAAAAGAATAAACATTTTATAAGAGAGGACGCCCGAGCCTTCACCTACTAATAATATTTCGTTCTTTGCTTAAGCCATAAAACGAAATGAGTTTAATTATGGGAAGAGTTAAAGGCAAGAATAATCACAAACAATAGGAATCAATAAGATATCTCAATTTTTTCCTTGACCTGGAGAAGGAGAGACGGAGAGAAGGAGAGGGAATTTTAAGCTACCATATGTTACCCAGCTGGGCATAAGCAAGCATGCGGTGATTTAATCGAATTATTGAACAATAAAAATGAATTTTATTGAAAATATTTTATTGATGTCAATTTAAAATCGTTTGAGAACCGGTCAGAAGAACAGGCCCTCGAAACGCAGGTTAGCGTACAGTAAAGCATAGTCGAAATAAAAGAATAAAAATAAAGTTGTTTTAAACGGATGCATGAAAGACAGTCAAAAGCGTTAAAGTTAATTTAACCGCTTTACACGCAACACACATACACACGCCAGACGCAAACACACGCGTTCCTAAATATATGGAATAAAAGGCTCTATGAGCTAAACGAATAAGCAAAGGAAACCGCGAATGGCATTAAAGTGTTGAATAACAAATGTCTGATGATTTATGATCATCGCCTGGCTGGTTAACCAGAGGACTGACTGACTGGCCATATTATTTACACATAACACAACAACAAAAACAACAATAATAATTCTATTTTATTTTTCATGTTAAATTTGTACCGTCAGATGAATTGTGACCATGCGCGAGAGAAAAAGAGAATTGCTGAACAAAAGGAAGAAAGAAGGCGAAACGAACAGAAGATGTCTTCATTTTCTCGTTATTAATTAGTTTCAGCTCGGTTCACTTCTCATCAGTTTTATAGTGTATTTGCAGAAAAAGCTTTTACACTAAAAGAAAAAAAAATAAAAAATTTTCAATATTTTTTCTCTCTCTCTCTCTCTCTCTCTCTCTCTCTCTCTCTCTCCGCCTATGCCCATCTGACTTTTACGTAAACGTAATTCGCTTCCTATTCGCGGCGAACCCTTACGATCTATTATGCATTGCTTGGCAGAAAAAAAAAGAGAAGAACGCAAAAAACGTCCCGACAAGTCTCTCATATCCTTAGCAATAGTGTTCGAATATGCGTGGAAGGATAACAAACTTAAGAATAATATCATAATATAAATAAAATATAACCTCGGATCCTTTAAAACGTGCAGAGAAGTTTTAATAAGTGAGTAAGTGTTCAACCTTAAAATTTAAATGAGGGAAATTAAAAAACTAAAGTTCGGCATCCGACACAGAAATCGACCTATAATTGATCTCGATTGTCGCTTGACTGTTTTCATAACTTTGCGAATGAATATTCAGATTTCTCTTGTGAGAACTATATTGGCGAAGTCCTGTCCTTTATGTCAGTTTAATTCTCTTCATTGATTTTTTTGCTACTAATTTGTGAAGACACAAAGCTGCCATCATTGTTTTCTAAACTGCAGCGTAGTCCCAATTGTATCCAAATATTTTCAAACTTAAATCGATCCCTCTAATACCGTATAGGTTCGATGGTTTTTTTAAACTGAACCGAGCTGATTTCCCACAATACCATGAAGATGCGATTGTTTTTGAAATCAAATCTATTTCCCGCAGCTTCACAAGGATCTAATAATGTCTTCAAGAGGATTGCTTGCTGCAATTTCTGGATCGATTCTCACATTCTCGATAGGATTTTTGTAGCTCAGTAGTAATTTGCCTTATGTTCATTGAAAGCAATATGTGGAATCAGTTTATTAGGTAGCAGTCTATTCTTCGATGGTGGATATGTCTATGTTACACTCTGGTTAAAATCATTCAATTCTTCATATTTTGAGTTGCTTATGAACTGATTATTGATGATGATTGCACAGTGCGCATCCCAAACCTTTTCTAACAAGATTACAATTTTTTACATCGATCTTGAGATCACGCGAGTATATCGGTGCTCTTGCTCCCAAACAACAAAGTACTTCAACTAAAAATGTATGGTCTCCTTTCGCCTTCTTCGTCATACCCGTATCCTTCGCGTACGATCTCGTCTACAACAACTAAGAAATTTAAAACTTAGCAATGATTGCCGTAACCTTTCATCAATAATTTTCAACTTCGGGCAAATATCTTTCTAAAGGGGTGTAAAAGTTAAAGATGAATGAAATTCGTCCCGATCATCATGTCCTGCGAATACTGAGAAACTGTTTGCCCTACTTTCTATCCGAAGTTCGTTTTAAGCCCAATTATTATTTGTTGTCGTTGTTGCAATTTATTAAAAACTTTGGTTTGAGCAATCTATCATTAGGCATGTAGGCAATGGCACCGTGGTCACTTCAATTCATAGTTTCCTAATTTTTCTTGATATCTAGCGACGATTCCCGTCTTAGTTCAGTGAAGATTTTCGTGTTTAACACCAGCTCGATTTCCAGGATATTCGTGTTCTTAAAGGTCAAGCAAGTTTTCACTTCAGCCTCAGCCACGCACACACAAGATCCGTAGCCATAAAAGATCATTAGTCGAATAAAGATATTTGGTAGCTTGATAGCTATGCACCTTTTTTACGTGCAGTGTACACATCTCTAATAAATGTTGTTTTAAACAGCTGGTATATAAATTTGGATTGGAGAAGAAGAAAATCAATTCCCCATCTGCTTACTTAAATTAATCCTTTTATTTATGGATTACATCTGTTGTTGTTGTTATTGTTATTGTCCTTACCGTTAAAAAAAAAAATTGCGAAAATTCCCTTCTGTGATATATTCTCGATAATCGATTTTCAACACAAGCGTTCGCTTTTGTCTTTTATAGAATTACGCCTGACTTACTAACCAGTAAAAGCCCTAAGCGTTTTAATATTCAATCAATTGACACTGAAAGTGTTGAGCAATAAAAACTTAAAGAAATTAAAATACTGACAAAATGTCGATTAAAATTTCATTCAACTTTCGCCAGGTAGGGCGTTTATTAGAATTATGGGAAGATATGCACGGAAAATATGGTCTTCTTCTTGCATACACTCCTCTAATGTACATTTTCAGTGAGAGAAAGCGTCTAATACGATGCATACTTGATTTGCTTAGATGATGCTTAGACAAGAATTACAGCAAGATAAACATACTCTTGCAGTTCTATTCCGAGCAACATCACAGAGACTCCACGAGCCATACGCATTCCTTTTTTTGTGCCTTGCGTTGCTCTCGTTTCCTTGTTTTATGATAAAATTAATATTGGAGAGTTGTGTTGTGACTATTGGCCCAGTGTATGAGTAAAGGGTACTGTTACAAGTTCACGGAACTGATTGCTGGTAACAAAGGTGATCAGGAAACGATTGCAAATTCTTGACAGTCGAAAATCGAAATTAGCCTACATTTTCGAAATTTGTATTATTGCTAGATTAGACAAGATTTCACTGGAAAGTAAAGGAAAATCGAATCGATCGAATGAAAACTAAATAACATTAGAAAATAAAAGCATAGTAAAATGTGAAGATAGCGTTATTAAGCATCTCAAGCATGAAAACCGTATAGTGGCTGAAAGACTACAATGTATAAACTACATTAGACGTTTTCAGGGAAATAAAAGAACATTAAAAGCTATCAGGAAAAACATAATTCCGCTGAGGTGTCAAAGCTCCAGCGTCCTCAAAACATTACAACAAAGATCGCGCCTACCAAGCCAACGTTCGCGAATTCAATCTTCAGTGCGGTAGAGTATACTTTGTCGTAGAGGTCACTCGTGTAGATCACTCCCTATCTCTTTCGCTTTCTCCAGTTCTTTGTGACCGTCACCGTGTTACGCTTGTACAGGGGAAGAAAATTCTTCTAAAAATGGCTTGAAACAGAAAAATGTCAAAAAATTGAAAATAATGTGATGCGATGGTCTTTTTTTTGTTTAAATTAAAAACAATGTTTAAAAAAATGATGCATTTTGCCCAAAAGCAGATGATGATGAAATAAGAGATTAGTTCCTCAAGGGTCAGCATACGAGATTCTGCTTATTGATGATAATCTCTTTCAGTCAATCTAGATTGTTACAAGAGAGTGAAATGATGATGCTATCGTCACTATTTCTAATATTCATCCGGAATCTAAAAGTACTTGCGGATAATATATTAATGAGTTGCATAAATGGATAGCTAAAGACCGTTGATTGAAATGCATTTAACAGAAGGTTTAAACGAACGTTTAAAAAAGTATTAGTCTGCAACGGACAGTTAATACCTCTCACCTTAAAATAATCGATTAGAAACAAAATATATTTTGTTAAATGTGGGCTTGTCAGCCGGTTCGCCGGAACTCTCTTTAGATTTTTAGCCAGAATCGTGTGATATATCTTATCAGGTTTTATTGATCTTACCATATAAGTACGAAAGTGCTTGTGCATAGCAGTTAATTGAATTAAAAATCATATTTACTTTCGTAGCTTCTTTTTGTGTATTTAAATATAAAAAATTTTCTAAACGAAAAATAGAAAATGAAAATTGAATGCATTGTGCGCGTGATACAAAATTTACAATCATATTATCAACTTTGTTCGGCTTTCTACTCTCATGTTCATATGGATACAGTGATGTAGAAAAAAGGGTTCGAATTTTCTTCAGTATGTCTGCATCACTTATAGTTGAAAGGAATATCTTCCAACCTTTCTCTTTAGTAAAACGGTAGGATTTTGTTACAGTAGATCTCGTTCGTAACACTTCTGCTCTTATCGGCTGCTAAAGTGAGAAGAGCGAAACGGATTCTCGTAGATGATATCAGCCTCTGCTATCGAAGGGTTGATATTGGCAACCGATTGACGTCTGGTTCGAAATCATCTGTTTTCTATTCCCGACATAAATCTGTGACCTCCTTTCACTTAGCTTAGAAATTAATATAGAAAATTTCGTAAACCCAACATTTTAGCATCTTAACTGTAAAGTGTGCAAAGGAACAGATTGTATTTGGGTAAAAAAAATTATATGTTTCGTAATGGGTAAGTTTTCGGCTTGAAGTTGTATGATTCTGCCTTTGTTACATCACTTCTAACCTTAATTGGGCGCTTTCTTTTTTCTTTTTATAAAGCAGTGAGATTCGGTGCAGGCCGAATGCCTTTTTCAGAAAGAAAAAACCGAACGATATATGTATCGTAGAGGTTTATATTGATAGTGAATAAGAGCTCGAATCCAATATAAAAAATTTGCTTTGTTGAATGTATCTCAAATTATCACTCCCGAAAGCGTGCTTTAGGGTATGAATTTTGTCACTTTCTTTATAGGAAAACTTAGACTTTGTTGTCATCGATTGAAACAAGTATCGGTCGTAACGGATAACGCCAAGTGAAGGGTGGTACCGTTTACTTGGTCGTAACTATAATGAGGCTCATAGACGATAAAGGTATAATATTTTTCGATTGGGCACACATCTGCTACACTGCGACGACTCGCTACCTCTTTGCTTTTCCTCACGTCTTTCTTTCCTTCACCGTGTTGCATGTATATATACTCCTCTGAGTAATCGGTCATATTAAAAAACAAATGTATACAAATAAACAGTAGAGATAACAATGAATGTCTGGTGCCGTTTCCTAAGCTGGTTTTGCAGTACAACACTTGCCTTTATCGTCATTATTAATTAATTAATTTTCTTAATCTGCATCGATTTTTTGATTATTGGGTATTGTAACGAATCCTTTGCGACTATTCAGCCAAGAAAAACATCGCTTCTCGCACTTAGCGTTCTATCTCACAGAATTCGATCCTTCAGGACTCTGAGAAGCTTTGTTATGTACGCTTATAACGTCGCGTAAAGTCTAACAATAGTATCTTCACATGGAGAAGTTGCAGTATATTGCAATACGGTACAGGATTAGTTGCCATCTTTGTTGGAAATCGGCAAGAACTTATTCACGTTTCCAGTACGCACTTCATATATGTTAACTTCATTACTCTGAAGAATGCAAAGAAGAACAGGGATGGTACTGAATATTCTGGACGGAAAGCTTCAATTTTTTCATTGAACTTCCAAATGTAAAAAAAATGTAACAAAGAAAAACTCTACTCTTTTGATGGAAAATTTCCAAATGCCGAAATGGAGATGCAGAGAGCTCGCAAGAAATACTGTGTTTAAATGGCCATCACTTGAACTGTTATACAGAGCAAACTTGCGTTAACTTTCTCAAGTAACTGTTACGAGTTGAGAAGGATCATAAAAACGCGAGGACACAAACGAAAACCTAGGTGAGAATATATCTAAATGAATGGGGTCTAATAATGAATCTAATGATTTACTCCCTCGCCATCGAACTTCCGAGCTTAATACACTTTTTCATACTCTGCCCATGAAATAATCCTCTTTTTCTTGTTTACTCTTTTCTTAATGTTGGCGCATTCCAATCGAACAATGATGTCTTTTTTTTCACACTATTTTAAACATGTGCGTTACATATATGTATGACACTTCGCTCACTTCTAAATTAGTGTTAAAATAAAGAAAGAAAAAAAGATAGAAAAAAGACACCCATTTAAAAGAATCGAGGTTTTTAAAGCGCTTTTTTAATGTTGACCGAAACTGTTTGCGCCCTTTGTGTTAATGTGGTTGTATGCGAGCACAGCATGATACTCATGAGATTCATGGGAATATTAATTTCATGGCAATTTTATTGCTTATTAATTTTTCAACATTTTTCTTAAATCAGTTAATGCAGTTCGTATAAGCGAGTGTGAACGTGAATGTGAGTCTCGATATGGCTGAGGATGTGAGTGTAGATATAAATGTGTGCTGCCTGCGTGCATCGTTGTGTAAAACACATTCCAGCACCTTTACACAGATGAACGTTATTATAAGCATTTAAGATATTAGCTGTTGTTAATGTTGTTGTTCGTTATGTTGTTTTCGTTGTTACACAAAATAAAGTTATAAAAATCAAATCAAAACGAATCGCGTGAAACCTTAACAGGCAAACCAAAGAGTCGGTTACAAAAGAAGCAATGCACAGATCACTGTCATATTGTACGATGTCGTGCGGTGTGGAGATGATGCACAATATAGAAAGCAGAGTACTAAGAATATCTGACATCTTATTGAATATGACTGTTTTGTGTTGTGCATTTCATTTTAGCCCAGTTAAGCTAATAATGTTATGATATAATGATGATTATTAATATTTTATTATGATAGTGAACTGAAATTTACTTCTTTTAAATCCTTATGACTATAATGTAAGAAAGTACTGGCGGACAGACGGACGGATCGATCGATGGACGGACGAACAAAGAAACAGACAAGCTGTCTAAGTGTTTCATTTAAAGAAAAAGTTTTAATTATAGAAAATTTCTTTACCGCTCTATTCGAATGTAAATTGAAAAATTAATTCGGTTCTTTATGTGGAAACTTATGCTGCGCTGGTGACTTGTAAGTCTCGTAAAAAAGAAGAAAAAATATTATATTCTTTTATTTATTAAATCCAATTATTGAAAAAAATTTATTTTATTAGACATTTAGTCCCTTTATTAGCGTACGCTATTATGATGCTCTTCTTCTTAACACATATTGTACTGACTTTGCTCGAAGTTTTCAATATATGCAAATTGAAAAGACTTAGCGATCGGATTTACGGCATTTCTTGAGATTTTCAAAACTATCTACTAGTGTGCAGTACGACTAGCGCATGTTCTTTTTTTTTATTTGAATCTAAATTCAGGCGTGGCTCGCCATCAAGTTGATTCGATCGTAAAATTTCTTGTCTAACTTTATTTCCCTTCACGAAGTGTTTCAAAGATGCATAAAAACTTTCTAATCATAATGCATTGTCGGACGTTTTGTCGGCCATCGAAAGTTCGTGTGTAAATTCGTCGGAAAAAAGTAAAATGAGAAGAATTTAGAATTTTATTTATACTGTAATGAATTAATAGAATTATATTTATTACTGTACCCGACTTTATCCGGCTATAAACTTCATTAGTTCATATAGGTTAACCATGCGCCCCTTTAAACAAATTTCCTTGCAATTTCCTTGTCTTGAGAATTTCGGTCATCTTCTGCAACTTCACTTTTCGATTGTCGAGAATAAGTCTCAACGTTCTTTTGATGGTTTCTAGTGTAACCCTGTTTAATACAATCGATGCCCATTTAAAATCAGCAAACTGTCGACATCATCATGTTTCGGATTTTTTAATAATTTTGAAACGCGGTTCATATCATGGTCGACACTTAATAAAATGAATACCAGTTTTGGTTGAGAGAGGACATCTATGCTTACATTATTACTTGTGCTCAATTTGAAAGTGGACCTGTTCTGCTCACAACTCCCAGCAAAATACCAAAAACAAAGACAGCAAAGAAAAAATGGTTGTTAGATGCTGACGATCACACTCGCAGTTGGTAATGAGCAAAACTTGATCTACGAAAACTATTGATATAAAATCGGAGATAAGTGTTTCTTCCACACCCGAATGTAAAAATTGCCGCAATTGACTAAGTAGCTTTGACTTTTTCCAGCAATACAATTTACAGTCCGCAGGTATCATTTTCCGACATTGAATCTCAATGATTAGCCTTGAGACGAGTATAAAGTTATTACTTGTTTTTTTTTTTTTTTGTTTTAACAAACATAATACATAGATGTACATACACAGATACACATAGATACATGCACATGTGTAGATTTACATTCTTGGTCAGCAGGAACAAAGAAATGCACCTTTGTTCATATATCCGATGGAGTCACGATTGTATGGCTTCAAAATGATATATTACTTAGACCGACAAAAGTGATTTCTTTTCTCCTTTTTTCAATGTTAGTGGGGTGCTCGAAAAACAGCTAAACCGAGGCACAATTTATCGGAATTCGAAAGATTACATAGTGATAGCATATATGTACGCGTCATTGGGTTCATCAATGAGTTCTTGCGCTAATAGTGGATAGTTTCGAACCACCTACACCTAATAATTTGCTTGCCGATGTATTTCTTGTCCTCCACTTCTTTAGAGAATCTTATATTACATCTTTCTGTTGTTTCTACTCTTTTTTAGTGCAAAACTATGTCTTTTGATTTTATCCTTTAAGTTAGTCGTGGATGTGAAAATATTATAAAACTAATGAAGTATAGAAGTAAGTAACGAAAAGAAAGGATAAAAATTTGCAAAGTCGATGTCATTACAAAAGATATGCATGTCTTTAGTACGAAAAAATCCGCCTGAGTGGCTGAGTAGGCAAGCAGTTCAATGGTCGTGGGTTCAAATCTCAAGTGCGATAGAGTTTGTAATAATAATAATAATAATAATAATAATATTAACAATATTAATAAAAATAAAGCCGAAAGCCTTGGATGCTAGTGCTTTAAGATTTCAGTCTTAGAATTCATTCTCTGGCTAAACTTATATAATAGCGACAATAGCACGACAAAAATTGTGCTCCCTCCAATAAAGTGCACTATTCGTGGAAAGTCACTGGTGGACTTGCGAATATTAGTAATTAATTAACTTTAATATTTTTTTAAATTTATTGTACGCCTGTGTACGATGTACACACAAACGTACCCTCAAAATTCAATGGTAGATCATATAATAACTTTTCTGTTGAAGGCTACCTTCTGTCTATCTATTCTACGCACACCTGTCGACATAATGAAGTTTTCATCATTTTCCAGACACCGATGTGATTTTATCTTTGGTTTTTTACAAGTTATTCTCAGCATCTGTGTTTGGAGACTTGAAAATGAAAAGTACTCAAAATTTGTAGCTATCATCGTAAGGAAGGTGTGAGTGGCAAATGATAACCACTGCCTTCATTTTCGCTCTTATGCAAATGCATAACTGCAGAGAGTACAAAACATATTCTCAAAATGTTATGAAACCCTCAAGCTTGTTGTCTTCTTTCGTCATTTTACTAAAATCGTAATCAGTGACAAAGCAAGAGCGTTATAAAAATTCTAAGCTTCTAAGACTTCTTGTTTGCACGAATCGGAAATTGCTAGGATGAATGAAAGAACTTGATGTTTGGTTTATGTACTTAAAATAAACCACAAACCATCCCCCACTAAACAAGGCTGAAGTTGATGATCATCTAAATATTTCTCTTTGCAAAGGCATTATCGAACTTGTCAATGATAACCTTGTCATCTGTGGACGTTAATGAGGGTACAGACAAAGAGACACCTCAATGTTCAAATTATTTGAGCTGTAATTAAATAAAGAAAGAACAAAAAACTTTTAACAAATGACTAAAGATTTTATGACTTAAGGATAACGATTTTAACAGGATTTTAGCAATAAAGCGGGAAAACGAAAACAATTTGGTTGCAAAATAAATAATTTTGTTATTATCACTTTTATATAAAGATAATAAAAAAAAACCCACCGAACTTACAAACAAACAGACAGACAGGCGAACCGACGATAGACCGGTAGATAGCTTATCAGTTAGAAATTGACAACAAAGACACATTTCAAATGAAAAATAACGTACCGCGATAGATATATGCGTACAGAAAAGGGGATGAATGCTTGGGAATGTTTAGCTAAAGAAATTGTTTAATACTTTATTGTTATTGTAACTGTTGTAAAACAAGTGTTGATATATTATGTGCCATAAGAGATATTCATGTCTTCTCTAAGAGATGAAAATCTGAACAGATTGTTATAATTGAGTTTTCCTCTGACCGCCCTGGCAAATACGCGTCGACACATAGACACTAAACTAAAGCTAAAGAATATCATAATATAATAATGAATAAGTAATATGTTATAGATTTATAAGTGCGTATGTTGTATTTGCATCTTTCAGCCACACAGTAATATTTGAGTGTTAACGTCGTGTGCAGGGTGAGTGACTTTTAATTTACTTCAATCCTCAATGGTCATATACCACAACAACTAACAAAACCCCAGAGGGTTACAAAGAATATGACACCACTACAACAACAATAATCTAAAATGAAACGGCACACATATGTGTATGCACACATAGAGCAGAGTAATGCTTAACGAAGGTGCCAAAAATTTATAGTAAAGATTCTATAGAGATATGCATACGGCTATGTCTATGTATCCGTGTATATGTGTTTCTAAGTGCCCGCCTCCATTTCGCACTTTCGATTATGATCATCATCCTCATCATCATCGTCATCGTCATCGTCATCGTCATAAGCATGAGACGTCAGGCATCAGCATCCCTGTAAAACCGCTCATTATGACAAGTGTTTGTTACCACAAGTAAATGTATAAATATATGTAAAGATGTGTACGCATGCAATGTATAAATCTACGCAAATATGTTAGTTGCATTGTGGGTTGCGGTATGGTGCGGGTCGATGTTGTGCTTTGTTGTAATTGTATATTGAAAGGCCTCTGGTGTGTTTTGCTATTCAATCTCATTACACAACACGCAAGCACTTATGTACATATGACTATGTGTATACGTCCACGTACACTCACATAAATATATACATATATCCATATATACATACATGCATGCATACATCTGTACTCACAAATTATACTCATCATCAAAGAGAACATCATTAATTTGTTACACGGAGATTATGATGCAGTTATTTGTTATTAATGCCTAACAATTTATTAACGCAATAATACGAAATTCTATGAAAAAAAAACATATATATATATATGTACGAAGAATAAACGTTTCGGAAAACTACACAAGTACAAAAATACATATATCCATAAACACATAATAATGGAAGTTTTAAATAAAATCAAGTTCCGTGTGTCGTTTAGGTGTTGACGTTAACATTTTTCTCATTCTTCCTCTTTTTTTTGGTTATTTTCGGTAATCTTTTGCTAAATGATGGATTTGCTGTGTAAATGCGTTTATTATACGAAATAAATTTTGTGCTCTTTTTTTCACTCTATACTCGTATTGCTGCTCAAACATGCTTTGAATATTAATGAGTATTAACGACATGTTTGTTTTTGCGTTTAAGTCAAAAGAAAAAGAAGAAAATGGCAAAAAAGTTTATGTTGCTTATGACTAACAATGCTCCGAGTACCGGTACTGTACATGCAAATATTTCGCGCATATCTTAATAGCGTGAAGTCAATGGAAAACCGAGAGACATTATGTACAAGATAGGTCGACTCCTCAAGTGAATGCTCCGCTTAAATGGGAATATGTCGTATGAAAGTGTAAGCAGTGTATAATCACCGATTAAAGAATTTATGAAAACACACCTGTAAAGCAATCTTAAGTTAAAACCTTCAAGTTTCAGCTTTCAAAGCCTAAGGTCCAGGGTTCTTAGGAAATACATAGACTCTTAGTTGAGGTCAACACGAGTTTTTACCTGTTTCTTTTTTCTTTTTCCTTTTTACAAGCATTAAGACGACACGACCGACAAAATGATGCGTTCTCTATGTTTAATTTAACCACCTATCTAGAGGCGTGGCCATTTCTAGCTAAACTTTAGAAAATAATCATTATTTTGTTAACGACCCTAGCGACAGACAGCAAAATGCATAATTAAAGTTTCAGGCTTGGATCATCGTTTGATCCTATTCTCTAATATATCGAGAGGTCGTCTGTCAATCTAATATGGCTCTTTCTTTACAAGATATACCTTTAACACCTCCATAATCCATGCTCAGGTGAATTTTAACTGAACTGCATGCATTCTTTAATATGACGAGGATGTATTAATGTTAAGCCACGGTTGGATGAAGGGCGGAGTTTTCCAGATTTCTTATAGTAATCCATAAACTTGGATGATATTTTACTGCATACATTTAAAAAGCTGATCTTTTTTCTTGATTATTCATTACGTTACGAGGTGAAATCAAGAGCTTGACATCCTTCGTCTATCCTAAAAGATTTGCAACTTTTAAGAAAAGGAATATAATTTTAAAAAAAGGGAAATAAAGCAACGAAATTGAATTAAAATGAAATACAATTATAATAAACAGAATACCAATCAATAGATTTCTAAAAAAAAAGAAGTAATAATAATAACAAAAATAATAATAATAATAATAAAAAAATCGAATGATAAGAAGAATAATATAAAAAAAGCAGAAAAGAAAAATAATCATAAATAAATTCATTATTAAGTGAGCGTAACATAATAAATTTTATTTTAATAAATCCAATTAGTTACGCACAAATTGTATGTGATACAGTATGTAGCAGACAAAACGAACTGAGAGACAGAAGTCAACAGATAAATAGAAAGACACATAGACAGATAGATAGATAGACAAAAATAGTCAAACTAAACGCATATAGACATACATCGGCGGACAATTGAATAGATGCACTTTCCACATACACAATTCAACAGGGTTTCAATAATTGATTATCTCTAACACCGGACTATAGGACGTAATAGGTCCTTGCATGTATTTTGGCAGGCGATAAAATAAGGCGAAGTATCAATGTACGCAACGAATAAATTCGGTGATTTTGACTTTCCCCTACATAAAATAACAATTTTCCATTTAGCGCTATTGAGTTTTTTATTGGATACGGACGTTAATCGTAGAACGCTCAAAATTGCATTTTCGACAAGCTTTACTTTTGTTGCTTCAACATTGCGGTTTAGTTGCTTGCCAGCCAAAAAAAAGGAAAAGTTTTCTGTGGCGTATTGCGACTGGCTATGAAATGTGGATATATTATTACATAATACCAAGCGCAAATAGTCATGGGCCAGTCGACTACACTCATCCAGTCATCCACATCGACACTGAAGCGCAATATTTATGACTATGCATATGGGGGATCAGCAAGGTGCAGTTTATTATGAGCTTCTAACACCGAAGGCAACTGTTACTGCAGACGCCTTCCCATCTCAATTGAACAAACTGAATGATGTATTGTTGCGAAAAAGACCAGCAATAGCGGTTAACAGACGCGAAGTTATCGTTTTGCATGACAACGCTTGGCCATACATTGCAAAAGTTGTCAATGTAACATTGTTGCAGCTCGGATGGTAAGTTCTGCCGTACCCGATATACTTATCAGCATAGTTTGGCTGGTACGCGATTTCGAAATGCCGAAGAAGTGCGAAAATGGGTCGATGATTGAATCGCTGCAAAACCAACATCGTTCTCCCACCGCGGTATGGACATGTTTCCAGAAATAGAGAAAAAGTTGTAGAAAATGATGGAAAATAGTTTGATTAATGCATGTCGTACTAATATTTCTTCTACTAAATTGGAGGGAATTGTAAAACTCTGAGTCTAGTTTCTACTTATGGCCATCGACTTGTAGCTCATCTACTTATCTATCTGTCTATCTACCCGTCGTTTTAAACGTCCGCCGTTACAACAATTGAAATAGAAACCGATAACTTTGGACATATGTTCAGTTAAGGTTCATAGGGCTTCTTCTATACGTAATTAATTTCAAAGCTCGAAACTGTGAACGTAGGTTTCGTTTTAACCGCTAGCTTAAGAAATGTGAAATGTGAAAATCTTCGAATATCTAATATTTATAGTTTTATGTCTAACTTGAATATTGGCGTTTCATTAACATAGCGATATATATACCACAGTAAGAAATATTGAATCAGTCGCAGTGAAATCGTTGTTAACAGGAAAAAAATTTAATTTAAGATAAAACACTTTCAGGGTATTTTTTTCTCCCCATTTTCCAATCTTCTGACGTATATTCTTATTTTTGGGGAGAGCCTTTCCGCAGGATCACCTTAAAAACGCTCTTAAACACTTTTTAAGAGCTTATCACCATCTTTAGAAATAAGTAAAGTAACTGACTGAGTGAGTTGACACCTATTACAAATATCTTAAGTAAAGTACGTCAGCTATTGTGTTTGGCAATACGTTCAAGAGCTAGGCAAGAGATTTCAATGCTTCGCCCAGTTGTCTTTTAATAGTCTCTTATTTTGAAGACGAACAGTTATATGTGATGAAGGCGTGTTTTATGCGCGATTTGGACTTTTCCTTATGAGCAGGACGACGTCGTGCAGAACATGATTCTTCATCATTGAATGTATTTATGGTTTCTAAGCCGTTGTCTGGGATTTTTGCTTTACCTCGGCCTTTTCGATGTCGGCGCCGTACTATGTTTCAATGTGTTTCAAAGGACTTTGTACAGATATCGAACATAGTGAGATAATTAATTTTCATAGCGTACACCACTTATGGCAAAAAGGTATGTTAAGTTTATGCAACACTCAAAATAGCTTGAGATAGATTCATTTTCTGTTAAGCTTGTCCGTCGGTCTATTCGTTTCCTTCTTTCTTCCTTATGTTCAAAGTATAGATCACAGGCTTTGAGATATTTTGATCGGATCAGACCACTTTTTTGACCGCGTCCCATATAGCATTTTATTTTGAAAAATCGCTATATAAATAAATGCATCAAATGAAGTGGTGCAGAGTACTTAAGGTAGGTAGGCCGTGTACCACTATACTGTTTTAGTTTGTGTCTAATCAAATACTGAGTTTAAAACAAAAAAAGTGAATAGCTCTTATTAGTAACAATAGAGAAAGGCAATGTTGCTATATCACAGGTAAAACTGGGAAGGGTTAAGTTTTATAAACTAAGGTGGTCGGATAACCACTATAAGATCACGATTACAACAGTGTTCGTGGTATTGGTTTTTTTCATTTTTCATTTTTGTTATGCAAACGAGATAGATGTAGAGCTATGCGGGAAGTTTTTTTCATCAGCTTGCCAAATTTTGATTTAGTATCATCATTCTTCGGTTGTGTATGCTTTCCTTCTAAAAAGTTACATAATAGAAAAACGAAGGTTTATCCATTTATGTCGAAATGGGCGATAAGCTTGACTCAGTAGCAGATACTTTATTACATGTATTTAGTGATTGTAACGAAAGTATTGCTTGCACCGTCGCCAACCTGTGTCTGATGGTGTACAGTTCAGTTTCGGGTAGGAAAATTGGTGGGTATAAAATATCTCGGCTTACAAACGAAGTAAATTTGTTAATCAACAAAGCTTTTCGAGTCAAAAGGGCGCCTTTACTTCTTTCTTTTCTTTCTATTTTGCTGTTTTAATTTCGTTGCTTGTGCATATGTGGCGCTATCGATAATTTAATTATAAGAATATTTATTGTACCATTAAAGTGAAAAGTGCAACAATAAACAATGACCGCAACTTTGAAAACTTCAAACGTAAGCAAAATTTGTATGAAGAGCAGATTACCGTTGTTAGACAATTTCGATGGAAAACGAAGTCAGATTGTGAGCATTTAGTTCTACTTGATGTGTTTTATTTGCCAATAAAAAGGTTTAGAAACAAAGGGGTAAAGATCTATAAAATCAAGCGTTAATCCCAAAAATTCGCAAAGAAAAAAACCCTTAAACTGAGGAAAGTCACATATAATTGAACTGAGTAGAGTCAAAAGGTGCTTTTTGTTAGTTTTGAACATAAATCTGATCAAATAAAGTGAAAAAATTCGAATCGGGCTTGGCCGACTACTACATACCCTACATCACATTGTCTAGCACAACTCCGACTTTGCCATAGAACACGAAAAGGTGGATCCAAACCATTTTCAAAGCAGTCGTCCGTTTGTTCGAAACATGTCACTGTACTAATTTTTAACAAAGTATCTAAAAAATTGCGGCCTGTACCTTGAACACGATAAATCAAGATAGAAGGAGAGATGGAATGGAGAACGGACAGACAAACGCAGATCTATTCAAAAAGTCACTTTAAATCGATTAATATGACAAAAGGTGAGTCCATTTCAAACCTTTCTGTACGTTGCATACATCCGCACAAACTTAATATGGCCTGTACGAGTGGCGTAGATTATAATAAGAAAGAGAGCAACGAGTTCACCTAACATATGTCTAATAAAAGAATTTACTTTCTAATTTTTAAATTTTGCGTAGGTAACGACACAAACTTGCAACTCTCTTTAGCTAATTAGGGTCCTAGGGTCAGGGCTGTTAATAGTAGCAAAATTTGAGCGAATGAATCTGCAATCAAGCAATTGCTTAGCAATGTATCGAGATATTTTTGCTGAAGAGTTGAGAAAATGAAAAATAAACTCCAAAGAAAAATCCAATGAAATAGCAAACATTATGTGTGCTTGCAATTTGTATGGAATATATATACACATACACACATTCCCGAATAGAAATCCACTGTTGATTATACGTAATTTATTTACATATAAACATATTTCATGGATTGCTGGCTACGTTGTCGATAAGAATTGAATTGAATTGTGTTGTATTCATATAGATATTGTAGTCATATGTATTTTTTACGCTCCTAACTGTTTGTTTGATTGCCATTCCGTGGCTCTATTTCTGTCTTTGTTATGTATGACTGAACAAAATGGGTGGCTGACTGTATATCTATCTCACATTATTTTAGGCAGCCTCTGAAAGGTTAGGCCATCCCACTGTAAAGTCAACTAAAAGCCCATTTCCACCGTATTATAAATTACCAGAATACTCTGATTAAAAATTAGGCCCCAGAGATTACCAATGAAAAGAGAAAAAAAACCCACAACAACTCTTCAACGCAGGAATGTTTGTGTGCATTTGTGTGCACACACATGTCGATGGTATATATAACAATTTTTATTGATTTGATCCATACGAAGGGATCATATTTATATGGAAAAGCAAATAAATTAACAGAAATCGAAAAAAAAAAAACGAAAACACCGAGAAAAAGGCCAGAAAAGATTATTTTAATCAGCGACAAATGAGATAATTGGAACGACAATTTATGATGAAATGACATGGACATAAGCATGTATGGGTGTGAGCATACATGCGTGCATACATAGATATATTCATGCATACATACGTACATAAGTACGCATGCAAAGGGACTCAGATATTTCGGTGGAACTGAACTCAAACATTAAATCCATCTACGTTCAGTTGATATATTTATGCATATCCATGCTACTGCTGTTGACCTTTCTACGGTCACGGACTATCATCCTATCATCTTTATCTATAAAGAGGAATCCCTGCTTCGCTGTTCATTGATGAACGAGCACATCAATGAGAATATATGAGAAATCATATGCACTCTTGAAAGAAAATATTTTTTTGGAAAATATTTTAATATTTTTCATGTTCATATGTATACATATATATATATATATATATTTTGCATTACTTTGTGTGTGTGTGTGTGTGTGTGTGCACCCAACATGGTTAAAATTACCAAATTTATTGGCCATCATTCAAAAATATTGAATGTCTGCTTTTTCTGCGAAATCACATTTCTTGTACGTGTAAATGGTTCTCTTCCCCCATCCAGTCATCTAAATGGTTCATAAACGATAATGGATGATAGTTGAATGATACTGAGTACTGCCGCCGATGATGTTTGCTCTCCCTCCAGCGCTCCAGTACGATTGGTTTAATTTGGTTTGGGTTGGTTTGGTTTGGCTTGGTTTCGTTTCGTTAGCCGAATTTATGAAAAAGCTCCAACTACACGTACTATTTAGTGGAATGGCTAGTTGTTTGCACGGGCACTCATTCACACATCCGCCATTGACCAAACCAAATGCATGAAGAGGAAGCTTACTGCATAGAGATAATTTGGCTGTATCAGTATCAGTATCAGGTCGAAACGCGTGAGCATTTGTTATATTTGTTACTGGCTGCATATTTGTTATCAAATGGCTCTTTTTTTCTCGCAAATGGCCGATGTAGTGAAACGGTGGCCATTTCATATGCACATGCTTTAACTATTTATATACGACTTGCAAATTGAAGAAGAGATAGTAGCTTAAGTTTATTACGACCTTTGTAAGAATAATTGTAATCATTAGCATAAAGAGTATGGAACGGCCAATATGCTCTGCCTAGACTTTTGCGTCTTACTTTCACGTTTGCTGCTATTGTTTCTTGTCTTTCTAATTATTCAGCCTTTTATTACGTGAAGCAAAGTTGCGAGAACCCTAGCGTCCCGTTGACGTATAAGGCTCTTTTCGTTTTGTTCCGATAATCTCCGTTAATTCTTAAAAGAAATGGTTCCAATCCCCCAATACTTGGTGCGCAAATAAATTTCCAGCGTTTTTTTTTTTTTTGTCAAATCAATGAATAAGTGAATAAATATTTCGAAAGCAACTATGAAGAAAATTTGGAACTTGCCGCAAATGGGAAGTATTTGCCTTGAAATAGTTCTTTCTTTAACTCTTAATTGTCGTCCCTTATAAGATCGTTATTATAAAATCATTTGCGAGTGGATTAAACATTCACATCTTAACAACATCTTCCGAAGTCTTTCATCAAAGAATTATCATAATTATCACTTACTCAAAACTGCAGGGTACCTTCGGTATCACTGGCTTTCCAAATTGTCGAAATGCCTTCATTAGTTATCGAAATAACCAAAATAAGACATACTGCAAAGTCTTCCTTCAAAGATTTCACTTAGTCGCCACACTTAACAGATTCATTTCCCTAATTCATGGAACAGTGAGTTATTAACAAAAATTTCGAATAAGTTTGTTCAGCTATTTGTGTTAGCTAAGTTCGGTCTTACGAATCGATTTGCGAACTTTTTGTTTGGCATTTGCGCAAAGAAATCGCCATGGGTGGTTTGTTTCAAAGAAACTCAATTCTACCCCTCATTGTTCGATTTAAAACACAACTAATGGCATGGCGGGAACGCTACATGCCCGTTGAATTTTCGCTTTCCCGTGACTTTTCGCTTTCGTGAAGACGCATAATTGCGTTGCGTGGAAAGCAATTTGAGTCGGTTGGTGCCATGAATGTTAATACAAAGACGAAACTTAAGGCAAGTTTAGAAAGCGATCATTAAAAGCTTACCGAGGCAAGGCTTAAGGGTTGGGGCAAGTGTATTGGAAATGGAAACACTAATGATGAATTCTTTGTAAAATGCATTTTTTCCATTCCCGACAACAATAGAAAAAAAAAAGTTTCTATTCACGACGAGTTTTACTATTCAACATTCATGACACCCTCTGCTGCTTGCATTATTTAATCACTCAGTCTAGAAGACTTTACCTAAAATATATTTTAAATGTCCTTCCACATAACAAAGATCAGATTTGTTGAAAAAAAACTTCACTTATGTAGAAAAACATTCTATTTTCTGATTCTTTCATATTGTTTTCGATTTCCATACGTTTTATCAAAAGGTATTCGCGACATATTTCATTAATGGTAACAGCCATTCGGAAAACCTATTTTCAATGAGAAATCAAGTGAAGTATAAGATAAAATAAAATATGTTGGATTTTTATTTATTTTTTTTATTAAGGGCGTGAAACTTTAAGGTTTTTCTTAAGCTTATGCGAAACTTTTGCTGTTAACACAGGTTTCGTCCATTCAGACCATTCACTAATAGATGGGTTAATTTTTAGCAGTTAACTTTTTAAACGCTTTCATTTAGAAAATCGTGAACAATTGAAATCGTTTAAAAGAAAACATATCGTCCGTCTATCCGTACATTCATCTAATTGCGTCTCTGTTCATTCTTAGCAGATCCTAGCCGACAACTCATTATGTCCAAGAGCGACTAACAGCCGCGAACCGTTGCAACTCAAAAAATATACTTCGGATACTTCACAATGTGTTATGTGTGTACAATACTGTAAGCGAAGTTTATCGTCTTATTTTCCGTAAAGATATGAGATGAAGTTGCCGTTCAGAATTTATGTTTTCAGTAAGTTGTCTGAAAGTGGTTTTGGAAAGTGGTGATCAAAGCAAGTTGAAATAAAAAATCGAATCTCTAATAAACAACAAATTAAAAATATTTTTTTGGTAGAAACCGATAGGAATGGTTGGTTACGAATTTAAACGATTTCCGTATAGACCTTTCGCCTTCAGTGATAGTTATCCAGTATTCGTTTTTAGTCAGCCATTTGGGGTTGTTTTTCCGTTTTCTTTTTTTTTATCATTTATTTTTCATGCATAAAATTTTTGCATTTTATTATTTTTTTTCCAATATTTTTTTGATCGACACATGTGCCAAGTTTCAAAAAATAAATAAGAAAAAAAATGGTTGATGGTATGTGCAGCTATACAGAATGTGCATACAATCGTAACCTGTGTGTGTGTGTGTGTGTGTGTGTGTGTGTGTGTGTGTGTATGAATATATGCATTTTGCACAATTTTAAATGCAACCAATAAAATTGTTATAGACGAAGACATATGAATTATGATTTTAGATTTGGCCAGATTTGTGCGAAAGTGCAAAAAAAAAAAAAACAGATCGAAACTTAAAAAAAAATCACATATCCCGCAATGACAGCAATTGCAAACACAAATCTCTGCTGTGCTCCCTGACCAGATATGTAACAAGTATTTCATCCATCTATCTATACGAATACCTACACATTCTCTAGGTATTCGGTGATGATGATGATGATGATGATGATGATGATGATCATAATAATGATGATGTCTTTCTCCTATCATCCATGTCTTCATTGTATATATATATATATATATATATATATGTATGTATGTATATATGTTTGTGTATATGTGTATATATATATACATATACATGTATACGTACATACACTTACATTTATGGAAAAATAAATATGGCTGTTATATTTTTTGATAGGTTTTTCATACACACATATTTTCCACACATCCAATAATATTTAAAACAAAAAAGAGAACCGTAAAAGAATCCAAAATAAAAATGAGAACACAATTTTATGAATGACCATCATCTTGGGATTAATAGTAACAAATTTAAAGCGAAACGGTTACTAATGATGTTAATAAAAGATACCGAAACTGGCCGGCAATAAATAAAATCTTACGTAAAAAGTGCAAAATCCGAAATATTAGTAAAAACTATAAAAACGTTTTTCATTTCGTAACCATTGCGATTAAACACATCTCATGTACCTATGTATCTTTTCTCGACTAAACTGCACTAAACTACACTATCTAAGCAATTCAGTTAATTCAATAGTACTTTCCAGCGTAGTGTATATGTATTATATATGTAACATCAAGATCTATCTCAGATCTTATTGTATAAAGGTCTTTAATATATGGGGTTGCTGCAATCAATTGCGTGCTGTAAAGTACTAGCAGGTAACACAAGTCGCAGTTCTCTGCCTCCCAGTATTTATCGGCTAAAATGATTTGTATACTAGTTCATGTCGGATTGTATGGTAATTAGTCATAGGCCGGGTAAAAGTTGAGAATTCTTCACAAAGAAACATTTGCTCTACACACTACTACACTAATTATCTTTTTATCCGTTATATACTTTGCACTTAATTATTACGGTTTTTTATTTTTGTTCTATTTTGGACTCTGGGCTCAAAGTTACCAAAAGTGCTTTTATATATGTAATCCAGCAAAAAGAAAAAATTTTGTCAAGCTTCCTCTAAATGCGAACTTAGTGGAATTCGTGTATTTAATAGAGTTTATGACATAAATTAACGCACTGGCATTCTCCACAAAAACGCTCTGATCGCAATGGTAATTTCAAGGACACGGTTGCGAAAGGTTACGATGGTCAAGAGATCAAATTTTCTTTTAGGTGGCGGGAAAGTTCCTTCGTATATTAAATAAAACATTTGAAATTGCAAATCGAAAATTTGAAAAGTATTGCGCTTCGTCATGCAATTCGTGCATTTTTCGCATCTGTACACAGTTGTTGAAAGAACAAGAAGAAGAAGTCTAATAAATATCAAATGCAAACGATTTTGCAAATGTTATATATATCGCGCAAATGTTATTAATTCGTCTGTGTTGATATTATATTATAATTCAACCGATCTTTTTAACGACTATATTGCAAACCAGAGTCGAACAAAGTCTTGATTAGCCGAACATCCCCGCAATGAGATTTTGCTTATCTTTTCCGAGTTGGAGTCACTTTTCAGGAATTGTCGCCGTAAGCTGCGTTTTAGACCCACAATCAATAATCAAAAAACTGAGAATTGCGTAAAGTGCGCGAACCAGGCTGAACATTGCTTCTCCTTTCCAATTGCTACTTTTAGCGAGCTTTAAGCTATTAAAAGGAGAACTGGTGAGTCCATCCTATAATTATTCATAATTTATATGACTCCTCTTCATGTTTCATTTATTTGGAGAAATTCATCGTAAAAAAAGTTAAAAGATTATTGAGTGAACTTAAATAAAAGAATTACAGCGATCCCGCTCTAGTGCCCTTCCTTCACATATCTAATAAACTGTAAAAAATTTATTTATATTTTATTTAAATAAATAAGCAAAACGAAGAGAACGAGAAAAACCAATTGGGAGCCAGCATAAACTGTAGAACTCGTAAAAAAGAAACAAAACGATTACAGCATTTTAGGTAAATAGATGCAAATTATCTAAAATAAAGAAAGAAAAGCAAATATCGTAAAAATGAGAAATAAATAAATAAAAGAAAGACAAACGCAATTCGCACATGCATACAAACATATGAGAAAATTGTCAATAAAAGCCGAATAAAATCAAAAACAAATTAAAGTTCAGAGCCCCCTGACACCAAACACACAATTCGATGATGATTTGATCATAAAATTGCAATTCACTGAAATAGAAAAAGAGAATATTTTACTAAACACAAACGAACCCTTTTCTAGCATTACAGACCCAAAATATATTTAAATTTATATATGTAATATACATATATATAATATATATATATAGTATTACGTATATGTGAACACGAGTTCACCTTGAAAGAGTTACAAAAGTAGGGTAAGTATTTACTATCGGTTTAAGGCGAATTCGGTTTCGATGCTCACGTCGATTACTTTTTGTCATATTTGGAAAACCATTTCCCGGAAGAGTATGATACGGTATGGACAGCATCATTCGAGTTAATTTATTTGTTGCCTAAGAAAAATATTGAGCTCAACAATGACGATACCGTACGTTATTATCAAATGTGAAACTATAAACGATGAACAAGATGTAAGCGCGGGGCTATAGTTTTCCGTATTTTTTTCTCTCTTCTGAGACTAACTGGAAGCCTACGAACATCAATCGTTATTATAGTTACGAAGCTGTAAGTAGTCATCATATGTTTGTGAAATTATTGCAAATAAATATTTCGTATACATTAGGAATAGACCCGTGCTCGAAATCATACCTCTATGATATAAATTTTTGATTTTTAGTATATGTGGGCCAACAATTCCACTCAACCATTACAGACGTTATCGCTACATTTTCAGCAAGCAAAGAAATAATAAGAATCTTAAACGGACAGACAGTCGTTACGGAATTATTATTGCAATTTTTACTTGAGTGTTACGTATTTACTGATAGAGTTAATATGTCTTTCAAACAAAAAAAAAACATCGATACAAACGCAAGCACTTGAATATGCTTCGTTTTCAATTTTACGGCGTTGTTCTGTTGCTCAATTTCTTTGCTTCGTATTCTTAAAGAAAGTATTATTTTTGTAAAACTTATATGAAAGTGACACCTTGCAGGACAACTTGAAAAAGATTGCCGTTTATATGACATTCAAGCCTGATATGTCTCATGAGTATACGATATATGAACGACATCACAAAACATGAGAAGGAAAGAGGAAAACAATGAAAATTCGCTATAATTTTCATCCACTCCATGTGCAGACTATACGAACTCATTTCGCTGTCTAATTACTTGCTATCTAATTACTTGCCCTGTTACCAGGTAGAACTACTTAACAAGGCTTTTCATACGGATTGCAATAGATTTAATTTAACTTATGCATGTTATTGCTCGCATCATGGCTGAATCTAGAAGGAAGAGGAAATCCAATCTTCTTCTCCTTTTTACACATATCCGCAGCATGTCATTTGTCTTACTTCGAAGGCGATAGCTCTCCCATTCTTTATATTGGTCTTTATCTTATTAAGTAAACCCAGGTGACTCTGCGCCTGCGGTACTTAACTATTTGCATAACAACAAGTGAGCAAGGACAGTTCACATAGGGTCATACATTTTGCGATTTCGACAGCAAACATAAATAAAACATACTTTTCTGATTGAGATTTGGATCAGATTGTTTTTCGTTATGTTCTTTAGCCCTTGAGATACAATTTACACATAGTTGTACAGCATATGGATATTGTTAGAGCTTAGTACCCTTATTACATTTTAAAAGAACTCAGTAACGACCCCAAGCCCACTGCAAAATTGTCCAATATTTCTTTTATTCCATGTACTGAAACTACGTAGGCCCGTTACAACTTTTTATTTATTTATTTATTCTTTTTTTATTGTATCCCATCATGCAGAGAATGGTTTCATATGTCCAACAGGATGACGCTCGAAAGAGAACAACAGGTGCATACCTAATCTATAAGCTTTATGCCTTCACCGGCTAACACCTCCCTGTAGCTATGATCAAGTATGCCATACTATGCCCTGAGATTTAAGGCTTCAGGTGCAAACTTATATTACGTTCTAAAATTATACGCGGGAGGATATGTTCGGTAGTTACTCTATATTGTCTTCTAATCGTTCCCAAGAGGACATAACGGGCTTCTCATGTTACATATCCACGGAAAGCATAGTTTAAAACGTTCATAATGCTGCAACCATGGATCAGTCATTGATTTAACGTGAGCTGCTTGCTCTAACTGTAGCCAGGCCCCACCGCTCGTTGCTCACCGTAAATTTATTACATATTCAATTGCACTTGACTTGGAAAGAGATGGCATCGTTGCAACGATTTGCTTTCTATACATTTTTGTTGTTGTGCATCGATCAACGTTTAATCAACTCCCAGTTATAGTTTTATGGAAGGCGTTGTTCATGAGTTTTGGCAGCATGCTGGCATTTATGATACAGTTTTGTGCCCCCACATACATGTTTATGGTCTCCATGGTCTCTAGCGATCAATAAGAGGAAATGGACAAACAGAATGTATTTCTGCAATTTACAAAGCCTTTGATGCTTTGAGCTGAGAAATTTTTGAACGTCTCGTTTGAAGTTTTATCATCTGATACCCATGAATATTCTGATTCATTTTAGGCTGATATAAATCGTTTAACCAGATCACAGCTAAATTTAAAACAATTCGTTCCACCAAAAAAAAAAACACCCCCCTTCCAGAGTTTACCATACGCGCTGTCCCAGTTCCTGTTATTTTTAAAATTAATTAATTTAGATAAATGAAATCATAATTCAGCAAGGTACCCAGAGCCATGCCTGACTATTAGTTTGTTCAGAGTAGTTGTTCAAGTTAGTTATGTTTCTTTTACTAGTAAAATTAGTAATCAAAAAATGTACTCAAATGCCATGCGCGAAAGTCTCAAACATGCTGGAAGTGGTTTATGGTGACTAGGTGCTAAAAAAACCGCGAACATATAGTCGGTAAAAAACTTTCAAAGAGCACAGCTCACTCTAGTTAGTGTCAGCAGGAAATATTACCAGAATTGTTGCGAAGCCAATAATTACCTTGGAACCGTATAACCAGGAGCGGGAATAGTAGTCAATAAAATGTTTGGAACAAGTGGTTCTTTGCCTGAACAAATGTTTAAAATAAAGCAGTTCTGATTTTCAACGCGTACAGTGCGCTTAAGAGTTTCGCATGCAACTCAGTAAGCTGACCTCGCAGCAGAACTACGGGAGTTGCTTTGAAGTAGCATTGTGCGGTTTCGATCGTTGTCGTAATGCCGTTCAAAATCTTACCTGAGCAAATAAAACGTGTTAAATAAATCCTACACCGCCTTTGAGGGCCAGCTAAAGCA
The DNA here is from genome assembly GCA_000688715.1 of Glossina pallidipes. Classification (NCBI taxonomy): domain Eukaryota; kingdom Metazoa; phylum Arthropoda; class Insecta; order Diptera; family Glossinidae; genus Glossina; species Glossina pallidipes. The sequence goes on along the minus strand of JMRQ01006280.1, from coordinate 211,953 downwards.
CTATGTATGCTCTTTGCTACTACAAATAACTCTGTATTTATTTATTTATTTATTAACTAAATCGTCTTACAGATTATATTGTTAGGCGAGTATAAGACTAAAAGATTGCTTTGAAATTAAAAATAACTTATTATATATGAATCTACAAATATGTGCATTTTTATAATCAGTTGCAATAAACAAAGAGAAAACTTGAGCTTTTTGTAATATGAACGAACACTATAAGGTACCTATATGCAAATGCCGAAACATCTGAAATTAGGTGCTTGCATGGATTTGCTCCTTTTTTCACTTGAAAGCGCCATTTATTGAGAAAATCGGTGCAATACACATTGTTACAAAAGTCCCAAATCCAGTTACTGCTAACTAATTAATTTTTCCCAAGCAATAACTCCCTAGTGCATATTCGCCAGGGACAACCGTGGTGCACATGCGCGGCGCGTCATACAGCTGCCGGCCGAGGAAAACGATTAGCAGAAAAGCAGGTTAACGGATTAAAAATAAAGCCATGAGCTTAGGCATGCATGTAAAAATGTACACAAGTACACTATTTGCGGAAGGCAGTTTAGTCGTACGGAAACATTTGAGTCGGACAAGAACATTAAAGTTGAGAAGACGCGAGTATTGCCAACGTAAAATGTAAATATTCCTAGCCTTAATGAATAGATTGTCAATAAAGAAGCTTGGAGTTAAAAGGATTCTGAAGTGCATTGCTCTTCAAAATAATATCCACGATCTAGTGATACGGACTATCGAGAAAAGGGGAAATTTGTAACAACATTAATCAAAATATTTTCCATCATTTTCTACAACTTTTTCCCATGTCTGCAGCAATATTGCGACACCGTGTCGAAGGAACGATGTTGATTTGGCATCGATCTGAATAAGTGGCAACCAGAAGGCGGTATATTTGGTGAGTACGCTGAGTGCATGAGAGCTTCCCGTTCGAGTTGCAATAGTGAATCCTTGGCAACCCTTGAAACGTGTGACCGAGTGATGTGCGACCGACGATACGTTTGCGTCTGTCACCCGCTGTATTGCGTCTGTTGCCCGCGCAACAATGCTAACTGGAAAATTGTTATTTTATGAAGACGAAGGTCGAAATTATCGATTTCAATCGTTATGTATATTGATAGTTTTCACTACCTTATCATTTCCCCCAATAGATGAATACATATATATAATAATATATATAAGTTCTTGACTATATATTGTCCAGGGCTAGGGTAAAAAATAACTAACGAACGAGACGAAATCGATTTGGAAAAAGTGTTATGGCCGCATTTATCCGCGTGTTCGGCGGGTCCGTGCGTATTTTACATATTACTCGACATGAATTTAACGACTCGTAATCCGTTCGGCATTGACGCTAGCTTCATAAAAGCGAAATGTCTTGACATCTTGCTAGGAATAATAGCGCATATCAATAAATAGTTCCCATCATCAGCTTCTTAGTTAAGAACGATGCACCAAACATTTCACTTCTTTTCTCTATGGTAAATACACCAATGACTGTCAATCTTTCCTCATACGGTGAAAGAGCTAAGGCGAAACTCATCCCAAACCAGGCAAGATAAATGACATGAAATCATCTTGAACCGATTCAAGAAAGTCAACATGGCATCTAAAATTACAAAACCAGACAACGGTCGAGTATAATAGGGTTGGGCTAACTAAACACGTAAACAAGTTCTTGGTATCGCAGGTGTTATTAAATACAGTTAGACCAACTTTTTATAAACCCAAGAAAAGATCCGGCTTCACTAACTGAAATTTCAATGAGGGCATTAAGCCTGAGTTCTGCGCCGAAAATAATCCCCAAATGTTTATAAGTGGAGACACTTTCCAGAATGTGATTATCGCTACAATAACATGAAGACAACAGATTAGTCCACGCAGATGACAACTCAAGATCACGGACTTTTGATAAAATATTTTCAACAATGATGATGATGATTATTTAGATTTTCAAATGTCAAAGCATGTATGTGTTCACGGATCAACGCTTATGTTTAGGTCGACTGATGCGATACGAAAAGCCTAGAGAATACAATCGAGTTCAGAAAAATGCCGAAGAAAAACATCTCGATAACCCAATATAAAGGAATGTATTCTTTTGACTGCAGTCCAATCGGAGTCCATACCATACCATATAAGCCTTGATAAAAAGTTGAAAATCACTTTTTCTATTAACAGTTGCCCGGACTTTTTGGACACATCACATACATAAATACAAAAGTGATAGCCAAAATTGGAGGCAACTGAAAATGTTACATAATAACAGAGAACATTTGTCGTTAATTAAGTTTAATAATGGTTTGAATTGTGGGTGTTTATGCGTAGAACATTTTTTAACGGACATCTTTATTACCATCAATATCGTCTTAAGGAAATCAATTGCTCTTCTCTTCTGTCTGAGACGGAAAAGGCACTCACCTAGTGCGGCATCAGTACCCTTATGGGTGATGTGCTTCATGTCCGTTCGAATTTAATTCGAACTAACTTTATCCAAGCTACAGTTAGCTTGCTTCACTTGATGGTTAGCCTGCTTGATATTGTTGTCCCTAAGGAAACGTTGAAAACCACTGCCTCCATTTGCAACTATCAGTGATGGTGTAGCGAAGGAAATCTTTAACTATTAACACAACAACTTGTAAAAATCCATATATCATCGATTTTTAATTTATCTTAGTTTTAATGATAAATTAACTTAACTGACACGCGCGAGATAACGCCTTGTAAACTCTCTTTATATATACCATCCATTCATATAAACCAACGATGACAACAAATAATTAAACTAATGGTAAACAAAATCGAAAACGAACGATGAATGAAATGAATAAAATCTAATTAAAATAATGCCAAAATTCAAACTACCTAAGTGGCAGTTCACGCAGATGTAGACCAAGTAAATATAGACCTTCCAATATTAATATATATATATGACTGTATATAGGTATAAGAAATTGAAAAAAAAAAAAAAAAAAAAAACACTAATGAAGGGAAAAGAACGGTTTCAACTTACATTTGAGTGAAAAGATAAATATCAACAGCCATTAATAAAACCACAGCAAAAGTAAAGGCGAGTCATCGTCTAGTAGAAGGGATTCGCATGATGGGAGAGAAGGAACAAGACTTGTTCGCTAGGAGAGTTGAGAGAAGCGGTCAGAGAGATATAGATATAACCGACATGGCAACGAAAAGACAAAAGAATGAGTGTCAGGTTATACAGGTTATGTTTCAAAATATTTTAAAAATTTCCAAATTTGTTCACATTGTTACATAAATAGATTGATAAGATAAAATTTATAATTTGTGTTCGTGGAAACAAAAAAAAAAATTAAAAAAACATGCACCCAAAATACTACTACGAGAAAAGAGGGTTGGCACCATAATCTAGGAGACTAACTGTAAAATATTATCAAACGGATTTATGTTGTGTGTGTGCTGTAATATGTATAAATGCATATTTTTACCATTCAAGCATACACACTCTATATAGCGTATGTGCGTATGTAATATGTGCGCTTTCTATATATATGCGTAAGTGCGTATGTGCGTATGTGCGTATGTTTGCTTATGTTTGTTAATGCTTGACTATCTCCCCTTCTGTTTTGGCTTAAGTATAAAGTTGAATCGACTCCGACACATTTATTTACCCATTGTCTGTATACTTAACACATCTATTACTTGATTGTATTTTCGATTTTTGGTTTATTATCTTCTCAACAGTAACAACAACATCAACAACAATACCAAAAACAACAGCAACAACAGCAACAACAATAGCAACAATAACTACAACTACAAAATACCGTAATTAAATGTCAATTTTGCACAGGCAGCCTCAGATAGGCATAACAATGGTACACAATCCCCCACCGCCCTTATGCAGTAAAACGCAAACTCAAACGCACACGTACACAGACGACACGAGGACACGTGTGCGACAAGCGACATTAGCATTAAGACTTAATTTAAGTGTTATCAGAGCAAACAAATCAGTGGCTGCTCGTAGAAACGATGTAGCGTCAGTCATTCAGTCAGCCAGTCAGTCAATCAGCTCGTCGTTCCTTACTCAGTTCGAATATAACACTTTAGTGTTACAAATTCAGTTCACTCACGAATGCTACCGATTTGTTTTGTTATTCTTATTATTATTGTTATTGTTATTGTTGCTTTGATGATATATGATGTTTTGTGTTGGATTTGGTTTATGTGACACTTTGACAAAACATCAGAAATTTATGAAGAAGTTATTGGAATACGCGGTCGGCTGGTTGATTATGAATGGCAAACGTTTTATTAACGCTTTACTCCTATCTGTAAATACAATCGAAACAAAATCTTGAAGTTCCTTAAATCAATCTACAGCAGAAGATGATTATTTCATTCGAATGAATTTCGATTCGAATTTCACAAAAATATTAGTTCGTTTTCCTGTTCAAGTGCATAAAACTGTTAATAAAGATCGTAGAAAACAACGGATGACAAAGACTTATAATATTTTGAGTTTTACATAAAATTGGATTTGCCTTCAACTTTAAATCACACAATGGCGTTTTTTTTTTGTACCCAAGTACATGAATTTCGAAGTCATCTTCTGTCTACATTCCTTGGGAGCATTAATCAAACTGTGACTTTTTCTTCTTCTGCTTCGTCTTCATTTTAAGCAACTGTCTAAGTAGCACCGCTAAAGAATATACAAAATAGGTCTTAGGAACTTAAGACAGAGGAAGAAAACAACAATTAATAGGTGTCATAGTTCTAGTCAAAGACAACGGATGATGAACACTGCGCACGTTACTGCATCGTTACGGGACGATGACACTCTAGATTTGCTTTCCCATTTGCTATATAATTGCTCTCGGCTTTAGATAGTTCTTCATATTAGTGGCTCTTTTAGACTCACGTGTTTTAATTCATCGCCCGCATCGCGGATTGCGTTTACCAAGTCAGTTTGCTCGCGGTTTCAAAGTCAGCGCGGTAGCGCGTACTTGGCCGTCGTAGCTTGAGTAAGTGCTTAGTCATTAAAGCTATGCACTTACCGATTGAGCATACATTCACTAAGGGGAAGCCACTTCCTCTCTCCCTTCCTTTCCTCGCTTCTTTACGATTGTCACCTTGCTATGTCTTCGTATGTCTAGTTAGCAGCTTATTAAACTCATGCCTGCTGTAAAGCGTCTTCTCCTTTCAAGGAAAACGACGAAAAAAATGTAATAATACAAATAACATATTCCGCAAATATGAGTGGGCGGGGAGGATATGTTCATTTAAAACTGTGTACTTTCATCGCGACGACTGCTGAATGGATGTGAGGCTGAGAGTGATACGAAAACCGTCAGTGTTTCTGCCTAAAAATTGAAAGCATGTGCTGAAGTTTTCAATGTACGGGCAAAATAAGTAAAAGTCGAAACCTCAACTCAAGCTTCGTATCAGGGTATCAAGAGAACTCCTGCTGGCCACTAATACACTTACAAGTATGTTCACGCAGCAGTGAAACATCTCCCTCACAATCGAAGGATAGTTTTTTGTGGCCCATCCGTTTGTTACGCTTACCAATTAAAAAAACCGGTGTATATCCAAATATGTATGAATTCTAAATCAGTTTAGCACTCTGAGCGCATTTAAATCAGTCAATCCGACGTTAGCTAATATTGGCACATTAGTGGCTCTAAAAACTAATATCGAAGACTGAAACTTCGCTTAAGTCGACAAAGTGAGTTTGCATTGAGATGAGAGGCCTGTGATAGGTTTCAAGGATTGGCCTCAAATAGGAGAAAGCTTTCTTCTATTTTCTGTGATTATAGTCTATCTTATCACCAATTACACCGATTATTGAGGGTTATCTGGAGAGGATTGAAAGGAAAATTTTAACCATGTAATCAGTGGTTTCAGCGGGCACATGGACAAGAAAGCAGGATGAAACATGATGAAATTAGTGCAGGATTCACGCCTTTGATGCGTATGATCAAAATTCTTGACAAATATCTGAGAAGCGCTTGTGATGGGTATAAAGCTTCCAATTAAAATGGAAAAATACGCAACAAATGAAAAATCGGGAACGTTCACAACAACCATCTTATGGCAATTTTTAACTTCTAGGTACCGTTTTCAGATCATTTTTGTCCTGGCTGCAATAGCAGTCTGCTTCAGTGCCAACATCGTATTGAAAACTTCGTAAACATTTCATAAACTTAATGTCCCGTTACAGTGCTGGCCGCAAAAGTTACGCATATGCTGCTGAAATAATTATGAGGAATACGTGTTGTCATGCTTTTTAAAGCGATGTCCGCATATAGTTCTATATACGAAAAGACTCATTGTAAATGATCCTTCGTGCGCAAAGTAACTTTCCATCATTACATATCAGATTTTGCCTCCAATTATATTTATTTTCCAGTGCAGTGTACAGGTTGACAGGCTGCCTTTATTTCGTTTTACATAATATTTTTAATGAATATTTTTATCATTTTATTAATTTTTATGAAAATCATTGGTTTACGCCCCGTAAATGCATCACTAATGATAATTATCGATAATTATCGTGATATGTCAGAAGTAGATTTTAACAATAATTACGATGATGATATGGACGGGTACATGGATACACTTGTTGATAAAACTTATGCAATTTAGTTTTCAGTTTATTTCGTAAAATGTAATTACTACTGAGAGAGAGAGAGAGAGAGAGGGAGAGACAGATTCAGAAAGGGTGGAAAAGAAGGAGAGAGAGGGACAGAGTGACGGTCAGGAAGAAGGGACAGAGGGAGGGGGAACACTAGAGAGACAAACAGACAGATATGGACCGAGAAGGAGAGAAAGGAAGAGAGAGAGAGGGAAATTGTGAAATTGTAACGCGAGGACGGAACCATACAGGTATCCAAAAGTATTCGACCATCATTGAATTGAAAGTTTGTAATAATATGCATAAACAATAGAGAAATTATACTCGTGCCTTGGCCTAACCCTTGTTACACCTATGCTTAATAAATTTTACCGTAACGAGCAAATTCGTTGGTAAATTTTGCTTATATACGATGACAGTAAAATATTTGTTGATGTTCATGCGGAACATAATAATAATAACAGCGTCAGCTAAACCACAAGGTGCACCTGATATTCCTCTTTACGATCAATACATTTCTAGGAGTAATATGTGAGCTGGCAAGATTTGAAGAGAAATAAGTAAAACAATCTGTTTTGGAAAACTGTTTTGGAAAATCTAAAGTATTTGTGTCAAAATCTCTCTTGAACGAAAAGTGACACGGTGTCTGGTCCCTGATACCAAATCCAATAAAGAATTGCTTTTATATTCTCCTGTTAGTTTATTTAAAACTTAGACCTATAATTCCGGTCATAGGTAATCTCTGCTCACATTGGCGAAAACTTGATAAACTTCTTTGGAAAATTGCATCGGTTTTGATGCGTACTGAATGCCTGTTTACGTGTGTGTATGAGCGCAATTTTTAATATGTCATTGCTCTGACATTTGCATTGGTTTTTAATTTCCAGTAAAATTGAACAAAAGAGGAAAAAAAACCAAGCGCTTTGCAATCTGGCAAGACCGACCAGTAAATATTCTACTCTACGTTATCTTAAACAACTTTTCTTTTATTTTTGAAACAAGATATCAAAAATTATAATTTGCTTGCACATATATGTAAAGTAAAAGCAAAGTCTTATATGTAAAGGATCTCGAAACTGGAACTGACACGGACCAAATTTACCGAAATTCGTTTAGTTCTTATAAGAACCTTTACATGACGCGATATAAATTAAGTTTTATATTCAATCACTTTTGTATTATATAATTTTCATCACGAGATATTGGAAATTAGCTCTTTTACCGTATAAAGGCTTACTTCATGGAGCAACGTCCACACTAGGCGGAGATCAAAAAATTAGTGTTGTTCTTCAATTTTTGTTAAGAATTTTGAAAACTGAAAATTTCCATTTGATATCTCAAAACACTGGCCTTGAACTGGCAAACGGGCCCTAAAAATGATACGATTTAGTCCATCTTTAATAAGTAACCCTTGGCCACCCTTGGCCAAAAACGTATCGGTGCAATAAATTTTGATAAATTCGCTCAAAAATCGCGAATTTTTCAGGCGCAACGAAAAACTTCGTGCGCAGTCATAAAACAGACAGATGGGCAGTCAGACGAGCAAGCTTAAAATGAATCAGGAAATGATTCTTAATTGACACAATATCCGCACAAATTCCATATACTCAGCATTAACAGTGATGTAAGGTATGAATAAAAAAAATAAATAAGTAAGTAACTAAATGTCAATTTTAGTCAAATTTAGTCGAAGCAGTCAAACCTTAACTGTTTTGGGCGATGGCGGGCATTTTCTCATTTTAATTCTGATAAAGACGCCTCGCATCCCATTCGTGGACTGAGATGTGGCCACGCCATTAAACATTTTTATATCTGATTAAACTTCGATCCCACAGATACAAAAAACAATTAAAAATAAATGGACAAAAACGAAATCATTATAAAGCGACAAAAATGTTTTCGCTTACAACCTGACAACAAGTTCTCTTCCTCTTAGTATACGATTTAGAAAAGTGAGTATAATTGTTATAGAAAACTATGAATTTAGAGCTATATTCTTTCTCAAACGTTATGGCGGTCGTGTTCTTTCATTCTTTGTGTTTTTTCCATTTATTTCAAATTTAAAAATTAATGTTTATGTGAATCATTCCTTGACAAAAGGTCATGGAAAAGTATACAAGAGCAAGCGTTCAAATTCATTAAAAAACTAATGAGAGTTTCGTTCGTGTGAGATGAAGCTCACGTTTGGTCGAGTGGCATCGTGAATAAAGAAAAATGTCCATTTGTCGTAAATAAAGCTCACCTGTTGTCACGTCCGTCAGAAGCGTCAGAAAGCGCTACAAAACCGTGATTTCTGTGGTTACATGCTTTGGAGCGGGTGAGAGAATGTGGTTTGAAAGAAATAATATACCTCCAGAATAGCCTCAGTAGACTTTATTTCTCTAGGATCATGTCTAGGATCAATAGTTCATTTCAACAAATCGCTCACGTTCCATTATCTTTAAGGTTAACATTATTTCTATCGTTAGTGATACAAAAGTTACTCTATGTGGAAAAATGAACAAAATCTGAGGCTCTAGAATTGAATCTCTAAAAAATACAATGACGACCACTTACACAAAATTATTTTTATATTACTTAAGAAAAAATTAACTTGGTCCGCGGCCCACCATTAAATAGTTATTCAACTGTGGTGGTAAACTATGCCGAAACTCTGACCTCCTCTTGGTGATCCCTGGAAACGGTCTCAACTGGCGAAGAAGAGTTAAAGGCTTGGGCTATCTATAATTTGGCGACAAGTCCTCTGAAAAGATAGCTTAGGGGGTCCCTGGAAGACTCGGCGGTGCCCAGAAATTTTCAAAGAAAGTCTACTTATTCACGTATCATGAAGATAACAGCGATCATACATTTTCGCTAACGTGCCTAAGATCCGCCAACAGATTTTTGTCAGTTGCAGACATAGTTTAAGCGCCAACTAACACTCAATTAAAAGATAGGTTTCCCACAACTTGAAACATGAAGAGAAACTAAGCTAAATGAAGTGACGTCGAAGACAACCCATACAAAGACGTTCCAACTCTCTCCTGCTCTTTCATTCTCATTATTTGAATGGACAGAGATTCTAGTAATAGTTTCCTGATATGACGTTGCATTCTCTCCAACGTTTGCAAAGCAGAAGCATTCGCCATTCTGTGCTTTTAAGGGATAATGTACTATGGAATACATATATACAGTGTGTTGTGTGACAAAAACTAAACGGTATGCAGCCATGTCTTTTTTACACGGTCTTTTTACACGATTTTGAAAAATTTTTGTTTAATTCTAATGTTGCCAATGTCTTACAAAAACCCATGTATACAGCAACAAAAAACCAATGGAGGAATACGGGGGTCAGAAGTCAGTCGGTTTATGCCCTTATATGTGTGCACGACATGTGTCAGCCAGAATTGGGTAATTGATTTTTATTCCCAATTTTGTTTTAAATTTTTGCACGTTGTACTTATGGACCGAATTTTTACTTTTGACAAGATTATGGAGAAAGCGAATGTTTGCTTAACCACGTACGTCAATTGCAGAGAGCATAGATGCCTATTACTGGACTTGACATTAAGGGAGAGCCAATGCCACTTCTAAATTGGCTAATCGGAAAAATGGGAGGCAGCTCAAATAGTATAAGTTAGGACTAATTTTTAATATATCGTTTAGAACAACTCATGTGTGATATAGAAAATTGGAAACAACAAGTCAAATATATATGCGCAGCAAATAACATTAATATGTATATAAATAAAGTGAGTAAATTCGCTAAACGATGTATATAAATATTAATTGGAGCATAATTTTTTTAATAATTAAAAATTTCTTCTTATTTCCTGATATGAAAATTTCCATTGAAATTTGTCGAAGCAATTGGCTAACAGAGAATTTAGAATTCCTCGACTCTTCAAGATAAATGATGAGAAGGAAACAAACTACATTTGCTACGTACAGATGTGCTATTTGGTCTTTTTCGCACATACACATTTATATGTGTACCATAGCACATAATGGCTTGAAAGCACAGAGGTGTAAATGATTCTGCTTTGCAAACGTTTGGGAGAATGCAACGCCATATCAAGGAACTAACAACAGAATCTGCGACCATGCAAATAATGGTACGCTACTGCTGCCATTGACAACAGATACGCATAAAAGGCGCCTAAGATTCTCCTAATCTCAGTTTAGAACAAAATGTGGGAAGATCTTTGTATGACGTTGTCTCTGATAACATAAACAAATCAAATTGCGAGAGCTGCTGTGAAAAGCTCTGTACACATGAAATGAAACAGTTTCGAATACGATCTTTAGTAAATATAATACGGAGAAGGGGGATTACTAGTTAGATTCTTTCTCTACTTCTTTCTTTGTCACGTTACGACTAATATTACACCTAACACTACTACTAATACTACTATTCCCACTACTACATGACAATTCCACATGAAAGATCCGGTGAAAGATTAGGTCATGGGGCCGCTTACAGGCTCCAATTTTTGCGCGAAAGTTGCGAAGTGGAAACTGCAAGGAAAGCTTGTATTAATTAGTATGACAATGTGGCTTTTGTAGACTTATTTACACAAAGAGAAAAGACCGCTTACACCTCTAAGACCTATATTTTCCGCTGAGAAGAATTGGTGGAGATATAGAAGAAGAGAAAAGTGAAGAAAAATCCCGAACAGTAAATATCTCTCTTCCAACTCAGTATCTTTTTTGTTGTTTTTAAATAAGAACTAAAAAAGTTTTAAAACATTTTAACAAAATGAAAAGCTAAAAAAAACGAAATAAAATTAATTTATAATAAATAAATAATAACACAAAGATTTTAATAAACGTTTATGTTGATATGATTGACAATTCAATGAAATTATGGAATTATATATACATATATATATGTATATATATTTATATATATATATATATATATATATTTATATATATATACACATTTATGTATTAATATTCATACAAGTCCCTAAAATTCACGCATATTTATATAGACATATATGTACATGACTACGTACGCGTGTATATGTTTGGCTGTGTGTGTGTGTTCGTTTTTCTGTACATATATGTGCATAAAAATGGAAGTGGGTGAGTGTGCGATAAACGCGATAAAAATTTAATTTCATTTTACGCTCTCTACACTTTTCACGTAATTATAATGGCGCACAAAAAAACAACATACAAGAAGCGGCAACAACAACAACAATAACAACAACAATAACAACAACAACAACAACAACAACAACAACACTGTGTGCAACAAAAGCAATAACCATGAAAAACTTGTGACTAAAATACTAGTGAAAGAGAAAGAAAAGCACACAAATATTGCTCTCACAAAGTCGCATAGATACTGCACACTTCTGCATGCACAACATTTTCAACCACACAACGTGAAAAAGTGAGTGAAAAACTGAAGAGTAAAAAACAAAGGCAAAACAAAAAAAAGTGGAGAAAAATTGAAAGATTTTTATCAACATTTTGGTGAAAATAAAAAATAATAGAAATATAATGAAAAAAACAAAGGGAAAAGAAAAAATATGTAAAATATATGGAAAAAATGAAGAAAAAAAATTCTACTTGAGATGAGGGAAGAGTGAGTGCGCGACAAAACCCATAAACAAATGAAAAAGATCCCAAGCAAACGCAATAAACACATAACAGCACGAATGTATTATAAAGTTGCCACCGAGAACGTGTAAATATATTTATGTATACATTTACATAAGTGTGTGTGCAAGTATGACATTGTGCTTTACTTTTGTATATATAAATATATGTGTATATTATATACAAGCTGTATGTCTCTGAATACATATGTGTGCTTAAGTATACAAAATAGATTTGTATTGGAGCTTAACTTTAGTCAGTTTCTGGTGCTGCGTTATTTGGAGGACGTGGGGGGGACTTGTATTTCACTGACAATTGGAAATTAATTGAATTGAGAGTTTTGCTTATTCACACACCTAAACATATACGTGCATACACAAACAAACCACCTACACACACACACACAGGCGCGCGCAAACAAGCCGATTCATGCAAATAATAACACAATAAATAAATATTATTTTTAATCTTACACCAGCCTGGCCCGGTACAAATCGTTCTGTTATATATACGCGTTTGTATATGTATATGTATATATATATTAATTACATTTACACATATACATATATATTGTATATATATATATGCACACATATATATACACAGTATGTATACAGTCATGCACAGATAAATAGCACACACTTTACCTTTAGAATAAACGCAAAGATTTCTTAAGAGATTTGCAAGAGAGAAAATAGTAAATAAGAAAATGCATTTAAAGCATCCTTTGAACTACAGGGTGTTTTTTTAATCTTAGAACTTTTTCAAGGAATAACTGCCGTTTTCCTCTTTTTTCTTCTGTAAGAAAATTTTATATTATTATTCCAGAATAATGAGCGTTGAGAGCAGAGTATGGAAAGACTGACTACCCATTAGAATGATGAAACAATGGTTCTATTCGAAATTCGAATTTAGCGAAAAATTTATTTAGTGAAACCGTTAAAGGAATTGATCTCGAAGATGATGTGATCTAACGTTAGAAAAGTTTGCTTATTATCTCTTGACGAAACGTAGACTCTCAATACAACTTCCTTCAAACAACGGGTGGCTTTAATTAAAGTGCTTAAGCATTTCAAAAAAAAAAACGCAAAAAGTTATCTTCAATAAAATTTAACCTATAAAATAATGGTAAATTAATTCTTATAAACCAAATTTTGAATAATTGAAACAAAAAAGAGATATGCAATAAAAACATAAAGTCCTCTGCCTACTAACGCTTTTATTAAGAGCTAAAAATGAATAATTTTGAATTGAAGAGCATCGGAATATAAAGACGTAAATTGAATAGCGAAAGAAGAAAAATAGATAACTAAGAAGATATGCTTACAACTACAATATCGTGGACATGTTTTTATTAGAGCTTTGCTCTACACTTGTGCCGTTCATACGACTTTTCCTGTACGCAAACACGTGTATATATATAATACGTATATAAAATGCACATACAATACACATGCATATGTGCGTGTGTGGATATGTACGTGTATATGTTTGAATAATTATTTGAACATAATGAATATAAATCAGATAAGTAATAGAAAATTTTAAAGGCTACCAAATTAGAAAGCAATAGACCGAAGATATACATATTTTTCGGAAAATTTGTAGTAATATTTCTTGGTATACAACAAATATAAGCATGCAAAAGATGACAGAATTTATGAACTCACCAGAGGATCATAATTCATTTACGTACGTACATTGGTGGATAAAGGAAGTTTTGGATGCGTAGCTGCTGCTTATGTACATTGTATGACGCTGAGTTATTATATTGAGGAGAAGAAACACACATATCTAAGCAAACGTGAGCATAATCTAGTGCTCACAACCGTAAGCGAAGTGTCCATGTGCACTCTAATATGAAATCCGTCTATAAAATACTTGTATACTAAAAAGATTTAGCATTCGTATCTCTCTTCAAAATTTTATTGTATTCATCTCAAATATTAAGACAACTTGTGAGTTACTTATGTTTTTCATTCTCATTATTATAATTAATTTACCCAAAGAATTGAATTCTATGACCAAAGTCTTAAAGCGCTGGCATCTAAGACTATCAGATGTATTGAAAACTCTACCTCTCTTGAGATTTGAATCCACCATTGAATTGTTAGTCGAGATGCCTTGCCTACTAAGCCATTCGCGGGGATTTATTTTTCTCTATGTTAAAGGTTTATGTTTGTCGTACAAAACTTTACAGGTAAGTTTAATATTAAAAAAAAAGAACACGCATTGGATTAGTCTGATCAAAAATTCATCTCAGGTGATCTTATATCGCGAATTGGTGGCTGTAACCACAAGGTTTTATTCAAAGCATTAGGAGGGTTAAATGCAAAGATAAGTATTTTCGCTTCGATTACGTTTTCAATGTTTTGTTAAGAACAGTTCTAAGAGAATATATCTTCAAAAACACGAGAGTTCAGTGATTCTATTGAGGGCCATTATGGCAGTATACAGCCTTACACTTGCATTAATTCATTCTGTTCCACAAACAATTGCAACAACACGCAACAAATGAATAGAGATATTAGACAATGAAAAGGAGAAAAATATATGTATAAATTATTCAACTCATACTACAGTGTAAGGTGACAGTTACGACCAATAAAGGCTACGCTTGTCGCACAATCTGCTTAGAGTAAACTAATTACTTTTATGTTACACTCTCCGATGTCGCACGATGCCGCGCCATGTCCCGCGATGTTATACGATACGATATAAGCTATTCATTCGCAAACACAAAATGAAATACTTATCGGATATATTCTATTTATAACAAGATCCCGAAGCTGGCTTAGGTTATACTCTCCATTTGTATTTCAAAAGACATAAAGAGACAAAAGCCGGGCGCAATCACTGACAAGTCTTAGCTTCACAACGCTGTAATGATATTATTACTCATCTTTTTTTTATCCAATAATTTATAACCTTATACTATATATATATACCGTACACTTCAGGCTTTAGATACCATGTCGCCCTTTAAACTGTCGTTTACATTAAGTATTGAAAGTTTTTATTAAAATCTTCGCGACCGCTGACGTGAATTCATCTCATTTCAAATTCCACTTCCGATTGCGATTGCCGTGACTTCACGCCATTTAAAGTTCTATTTTTGATTGCCGTTGAAGTCAATTTGCTTGCTTTAGTAATACAAGTAATACAAGTGTGAAGCGACCAGGTTCAAAATTGCAGTATTAGTAACGGAAAAAATGTGCCGGTCAAGAATGGGTTAATAAATAAAAAAACATAGTTTTAAGCGAATTGCTTATATAATAGATTATGCAAATTAAACTGAAAAAAACCGCAAAAGGAAATGAAATTTGTTGAGTTGTGTTGCGTGCCGGTTAGAAAAGTCGCGTTTCGAAATGAAGTTTTGAAATGTGTTATAGAAGGGCTTTCTTGCTCTACGCCACCTGTGTTAAAAGGATATATTAAGTGTGTGAGGGATGTATGCCACATCCAAAAGTACTTGCAGGAGACCTTTCTTCATTTATAAAAACGATTGATTTAGGATCGCTTTCTGTTTTCACAGTTATTTTTATAGCTCTCGCCGAAGGATGAGGGATATATTCTTTTGTCACAACGTTGCAACGCCCAAAAGTCAGCATCAGAGACCGTCTGCTCGTTTGGGAAATGTGCGTTGTAAGCGCTCTCCTGACCGCAAAACTGAAGCTATCGACTCCAAATTTGGCAAAAACAGTTGTCCATCTTCCCTTCTGCGCAAGTATGTATATTTACAAAAGAACTTTGAAATAACTTCAACTTTTCAAACGACACGCCTACAATGCCCACTCGCCTATGCGACAAAAGTTTTTATTTTGTAAATAGAAAAAATCAACCCCACCCACTCTATATTATAGAACGTTAT
This sequence comes from Glossina pallidipes, assembly GCA_000688715.1. Taxonomy (NCBI): domain Eukaryota; kingdom Metazoa; phylum Arthropoda; class Insecta; order Diptera; family Glossinidae; genus Glossina; species Glossina pallidipes. Next base: position 195,859 of record JMRQ01006280.1, on the reverse strand, counting down.
GAAAATTTAGTTGTTTTACTTTTTTTTGCCTCTTTTAGGATAACGGTGATGGGTATAAAAGATTCAGTCACGACCGAATATAATTTTCTTACTTGCTTTTTTCTCCTTTATTATGAATTCTGGCTTTGACTTTCGTGACTGATAGAGTGATGCCAAATCACGTTTACAATATTGACTTCTATTCCTTTTTCCTAGAGTTATATTCGATAAGTGTATACTAATTCTGGCATTCCGTTCGTTACGTTAAGAATCATTTTACGGGATTCGATACGAAGCGTATATTTACTCTTCCTTTTCGCGAAAATATGAAAATAAATGAAAACAAAATAATTTGTTATTAAATGGATGCTGACGTCCGAACTCATACAATTTCAAAACAATCAATTGCGCTGGAGGGCGTTTAAGATTGATCTGAGGGAGATTACAATTTTTATACCCACTAGGGAATGGTCAAAACATTCGCAATGCCTACAAGACGGCTTCAAACCCTCTATAGACTACATATATATTCTTGATTATTACCAAACTTTCAATCGATTTAGGTATGTCCATCTGTGTGCCTGTGCAATGTCTTTTGATCGCAAAAAAAGTTAAAAAATTATTGAAATTAGTCTCAAACATGGAAAGTGCTTGCACGCGGTTGGTATTGAACCAAATCAGTTGAAAGACGGGGCCACAGTCCGACGTGAAGTGCAAATGCGCCAGTTTTCAAAAGCAAAAATAGATTATGTTTTTCGCTCATTACTTATTAACTATAACATTATAAAATTTCCCGCGTATTTTCTATCAGCGATCCGATAGTAACTATGAACGCTCAATACAATATAATGAAGTATTGAAACTTCATGTTTTTATTAAAACGTTTACAACGCCGAGAAAATAACTTGCAACATACCAGCAAGTCTTCCCATTTTTTATCAGCATCAAATTCTGAATCGACCTAGACATATATGTTCGTATATCGTAGACATATATAGTAGACATTCTTGCGGTCATTAAAATGAAGATATAGTGAGTAGCTTGAAGTTTACCAAAAAGTTTCAGACTTATTGCACCTAAAATGGTATTGAAAATGGGATAAATCGATCAAAGGACATGCCTACAACACATATAACGTAAACAGACAAGATTTGTGGTTTCGGGGCTTTTTGTTCATTACTCCCATAACGTACAGTAGGCACACAATAAAAAATTTCACGTATATTCCATAAAAAACGAAAAAAGTCAACCACGCCCATCCAGTCTTGTATGATTATGAAAATCTTGTCTTTTTTTAGTCTTTTTTTTGATAACATGGTGGTGTCTATAGAAGATTCAGTTACAACCAAATATAATTTTTTGACTTGTGTTATGTTCAAAGCTCGCTTATTTAAAAACGAAAGAAAAAAAGAATTAAGAAAAACGATAGTTGATGAGACTCATGCCAAAAAGAGGATTTGATGAATTTTTTTTTAATTACGTTCCTTAATTTCTTACTTTTAGCGCTGATAATTAGTTTTCAGTAGAATTGTGACTGGAATTTTTCTCAACATTTTTCGCACAGAAAATCGTGGAATGGACTTTGGTTAATTGTCAAAATCGATGAAAAAAGCATTTAGAAGCGAACATTATATAAAAAACTTCTAAAGACAACTGGAATTGTTAACAACTATCGGCATCGGCACCGAACACTAAGTTCGGTCCGTTAAATTATTTACAAGAGATGAAAAAAAATGGCGATCGAAAGCTTTCGAACCATCGAATAAACGTCCATGAAATGGAAGACTGAATCATCTGAATGCTTTTAACAAAATGCCAAATCATGTCCAAGCAAAAACAAGCAAAAACATTATAGTGAGCCACGGCGACACATTCAAATATGTATTCATACAACAGCTTTTCAAAATGACGCGTTATGTGGGAAGCGGTCGAAAAGGCGGTCGGATCCGAACTATTTTTAGTCGCGTTCGGTTTTGGGCCAAAACCCGTCAGCGTACCAAATTTCAGCAGAATATTGCAAAAATTTCAAATAGGTTGAGCGCAAGAAAACAAGACGGACAGACACGCCTAAATCAAATCGAAAAATGATTCTGAATCGACTGTTGGTCCAACTCAAGTCCTTCTGGGTGTTGTACATATCCGCGGAAACCTAATACACTCATCTACCGCAAGTGATGTAATTCCGCTATAATGAATACACGCACTAGAACAGGTGACAAACAGTAGGCCGATAATCGATCGAACAAACGGATAGCGTTCCAATCCAAGCAGAACGCTGCGCTGAACACGACAATATATATTTTATGGAATGTCTTCCTATGTGTACACCTTAATGTTAGAAACACAAGAAATCTGCGACCGCTTCATAGCTATCGATATTGAGTAAGCTGTTGATCTAATATAAAACCTTTCGATCGTAAAATTCCTGCCGAGTCACCCCTTCAATTTCCGATCAAGTCTACTCGATATCGACAGCAATCAGTCTCGGCCCATAGTTTAATGTCACCCTACAGATAGTAAATATAAGCACAAGCACTTTTAATAATATTTAACTTTGTTTCGCAGGGAGAAGGAACAACTTACCCAATAAGGTCGCAGGATAAGGACTGTTTTTATTTGCAATTTCGTTATGCCAACGCACTAATAATGCTATATAGTATGCACCATCCGTTTTCCGTTTTCCCTATTTCCATCCGATCCGTTTTCCCTATTTAAGATAATCAATTAATATTACAGCATACGCATCCCAAAATACTGGTACCATAAACTTCGACGTTTGCTGCCCACTCGACTCGACTGACTACCAATTTTACTCTGGAGTGTACTGATAGATCGATGTTCCATCGATTGTTACATATCGTATGAAAAAGTGGTTTCTACTTCAACTAAATATCTCCAATATGTTGTTTTCGGTCGAAAGAGAGCGAACGTGGTACCCACTTAGAGCAGAGTGTTCTCATAGCCAAATGCCCGCATAACATACTACTACTCGCAGCTTAACTTTTCCCACTTCGAAAACGATTTTGCGCTTTGCTTATACCTTATGCGAAACAATTGCCGAATTCGATCAACCAGAGCGCCCAGCATCAATGGTGTTCCTGCAACCGCGTTTAAAATCAACAAATCATCTCTCCACAATTGTATCGATAAAACAGAGTCCAACTAACGGTTTTCAAGACATTGCTTGGTTTAAACGGTATTTTTTCCATTAAAAAGCGTTACTTCTCATTAAGACACAAAGTTCAGATTTTTCCGTTATTTTGAAAAATAAAAAAGTAGCGTCACAAGTAAAACTACGTTAACTTGTAAATTACTTGTAAAACACCAAAAAGACAATTTCACAAAAAAAGAGGAAGAAAGGCTAAACAGAAAAGTAAGCTAAGCATCAAGATGCTCGTAATTAGTAAAATTAGTATATAAATAGTATTAAGTTTGGATCGAATTTCTTTATGTGCATCGTACTAATTATCATTGAAACTAAAAAGTTTTTTATTCAATGATTACGTATTTTATAATTAATAAGAATAAGGGCTCGTACAAAAACATAAACAAAACATATGTGATATTGTGAACGATATTTGCATTCGTATAATAAAAAATATTTAAAAATGTCTGATACGTAGAGTAAGACAAACAAAGACATCATTTCCACAACTTGTAAAGATAAGAAAATAAATAAAAATTAATATATATGTATACATAAAGAGACTAAAAAATTGATGCATATATTTGTTACAGTTAGGAGAACATAGTTTCGTCATATTTTTGGGACAAAATTGAATTTTGCAGACTAAAGGCAGCCATCGTCCTATAACTCTTTGCCTTTTCATGGGTCGCTTGTTCAGGAATGTTTCTCTGCGAAGCGATTCTTCTTCTTTTTTTATTCAGCAAATTAACAAACGGAAATTTGCTAAGATGTGCAAAAAAGACCCAATGTGAATACAGAGATCTTCGTTTGGGCCTTCGTTTGGGGTTATGTTTGGAACATCATTTTATTATTTATTTATTTTAGTGATTATTTGATTACAGTTTTTTTTTAATTTTGCGTGCTATACGTTCCCTAGGATAGAACGTAGATACATCGTAGGATAGAACAGAAGAGGGAGGAGTAAATTCCGATGTGTAAGATGTAATGTGGTATATGAGTATAAAAAGTTATATGAAGGAATTGATGGGTGTGCGGGCAAAGAAGTGTAAAAGAGAGTGGGTTCATAAATAGTTGTAAACGCGTATATGTCTTGATGACATGATTTAAAAAAAGAAAATATTGTAACGCAAGCTGTTAAACTGCGAGAACCCCATATAGTCAATTTGCGAAGTGTGGAATGGCGAATAGAAGTGAAAAAATTCGGACAGACAAACACGATATGATCAGGAGCTTGTAAGACCCTATATGTGCATAAATGGTTGTTTACTATATTAATTTTGAGCAGACGATCATTACATCCCGTGTGATTGAACATAGGCCTGTTAATAAGACAAATAATGTCACATCTGAGACAGCAATTGATAAACCAAGGACTTTATTTATTTGTGGGAATAAAGAGTATAAATGGGGACCATAAGGTGAATTATCCCATCGCTGTTGCTAAGAAAGAACTGAAAGCTTTTTGTCGATTGTCCTCAGATCTGCAGGAATCACGGCGCGGTCATTAAAATGAGACGGTATGGAAGACGCAATGCAATGGGTAACTGGGCACCCAGAGAAAGTAAAAATGCAACACATTTGAGGTTACAAACAGTTATTTGTTTTGTTTTTATTTCCCCTTTTGGAGCGATTTCGTATTAAATTTTAAATTTTAATTATCGATATGTTATTAAGGTGTCATTTTCTCACACTTTCACAGGTTTTTTTATCACAGTTCAGCATAATATTTAAAATAATTGTTAAAATAATCAGCAAAGAAGGACACTTCCTCCTGACACGACAAAAAAATTTTTTCAAAACAAAATTCCGAGAAGTGCGTCTTCTTCTTCTTCTGTTATTCAGCAAATTCGTCGACAGATGCAATATATTTTTTTTTAAATTTTCTTTTTCTTGTTCAACTGGGATTGGAATTTTTCACAACAAAAACCCTGTCCGGTCCTTGCTTTTATTTAATTTAATTACATTTGTTTATTTTAACTTTTGGAATATATTCACATGGTCTGCTGCTTGTAGAATTGGTTCACTAGTAATTCCGAAGCGATTGTGTCTTAAGATTATTTGTCTTTGTTTTTCTTTTTCGTTTCCTGACGTTCATCATACCGTTACGAAGAACGTTTGTATGTTCGGCAATGAACTTTCCAATTCGTTTCTTCGTCGTCTTCGTTGTAGGCCGTCCTTCTTGATTATCTTTTCGAATTCTTTGCTCGCTTTCGCTGAATTCCTCAACATTCTTTGTCAGAAGCTGTGGAGTTTTCAAAGCGTTCTCAATTCCTTCGACGATTGCATAATTTTGCCTCAATAGTTGTGATGTCTATGATAAAGCTAATAAGTTGGCAGAAAATTCAGGATAACACCATTCGAGTTGAACTCTTAAGAAACGCATCTTTCGCTGTATATTCCACCTCCTACAGTTGTCATTTTTGTATTCAACTTTAAAAAATGTAGGAAATCCTTGACGAGCACTTGCAAGATACCTATCTAATGCACCCACCAACAGACGGATATTATCCCGAATTTTACAACTTGCATTGCGAATAACTGATCCCAATGTATTCGTATTACAAAAAGCGAAACCAAAAACAAAATGATGATAGTTCCCGTATAAAGAAATCCATCGAAAATTGTCCATAAAAAATTCATTTTTGGAAATAACAGCTCGATTGAAATTTCCTATAGTGACAATGAAATAAAATTGATATAAAAATAAAAATAAAAACAAACTCGATAAGCAAACAAAATTGACATTTCGTTTTAGTAAACTAAGATTTTCTACAAATTCGCATTTCACACACACATCTTAATATTTTTGTTTGACTGCACCCTCACCGGTATTTGAGCAATTTTGCTTCGCTTGACAACAAGTCACAAACATTGCATTGCGTTTTAATATTTTTGTTAATCCTCTAACTCGTTGCACTTTTATCAATCGTCAGATGCATAAGAAATCCTTATTTTATGATATCCACGGGGAAATTTCTTCTTCTGCAAAATTAAGCAGTTGCTGTTGTCTTACTGTTACGTAACAAGTTCAGTTAAGTATAAGAAGAGTTTTTCGAACTTAAGCGAAAATAATTATTGATTACAGTGATCTGTCAATGATATAAAATGAATTTTATTGAAGCATTCGAAACGAAAGCGAGCGAAACCTCTCTACCAATGGAAAGAATCACTGATTTCTACGGATAAGGGATTCGACTGAATGCCGTCGCTCTATAAGCCAACGAAAGATGAGAAAGAAAGGACGATCACCATACAAAACTTTTGCACGTCCAAATTGTCTTAAATTGGATGCTTTTTAAATAGGGATAATGCAAGTTGCATGCATTAGCTCTATCTTCGTTTAAGTAAACCAGTTTCAAGTTTTCTCTGTAGTAAGTGCGGCCGGTACATTTGGCAGAAACAAAACTGATTGTCTCTGCCGGTGAACTCGCTCTGATTGTTCAAATTTACTCGCAAGAAATTTATATTTCTGTGATCTAAATTTGTCAGATTGAAAGGCATCAAGCCATGACTTGCTTGTTATTCGATTGGCTGGGCAACATAGCAGAGCCGTGGCTACTAATTGGGCACAGATTGACTTGTCTAATACATGTCCGAGCACTGGCAGATTTCTTTTTAATTCGTGTACTCGATTTAAGCCAATAGATCGTACTATAGAGAAACATAAAATTTAATATCTAAATATGTAAATATGGAAATTATTTAACCGACTCTAAACTTCCATTGTCGCTACTGATATGCGTAGGTAAAATAGAAGTATTTCTATAGAAGTCTGCTCGCATTCGCCCTGAAGTTGCGCTTTTAAACTTTTGTGGCTGATCCGCCTTTATGCGAAAGAAATGACTGAAATGTATTGCTTTTATAACTTTTTGTTTTTCGCAAGGTGTTAATTATTTTTAAACAGGCGCTGGGCGTTTAGACGACTTTCTGAATAGATTTTCGTTCTACCTATTACAAGGTGTTTTTCACTTACTATTTTAATCTTCGTTCGAAAGGGGAAATTTTTGTTGTTTCTTTGGGGTGAAAAACTATGCTTTCGGAGGGCGTAGATGTACCGAAGCTCTCACCTCCTCGTGGTGATCTCTGGTAACGGTGTTCGACCGGCGAAGAAGAGTTTAAGGCTTCGGACTATCTATAACTTGACGAAAGGTGTTATAGATCCTATGGGTACATTGGAAGAAAATTTGCTTGAAGCACTCCTTTTCTCATGGACTGTTGCTGTGGAGGAAATACGGACCAGCTCTTGCAGGACCGATTGGTTGTGTAAAGTACGTTGACATACTAATAGTCGAATACATGTGGCAGGCCATGTCAGTTGTAGCACCCAAATCAAATAAATCTTGAGAAAAGGAAATCTGGTTTTGGCTAACCGAGGTTGTATGGCTGACCTAAAGGGAAAAGTGACGACATACAATATCGTGGTGGCTGCGGTTTTCATCATTCGTAAAGCGAATAATCGGAGGTAATGATAGGCGTCAACACTACCCAGAGTGGGTTTATTGGCCGTCGACATTAAATAAGTTTGGTACTCCAGCTGTAGTAAAGGCCACTAGTTTATAGAAATTGTCTAACTCTCTAGAAGGCGCCGGTTACGCACAATTAACCCGAATGTCAGCGGGCATCGTGAGGTGATTTCACGTTAGGTACTCATGTTGAGCCAAATTCATATACATGTTTTTTACAGAATTTTTAAGCTCTTATAAGATGTGATATTTATGCGTTAAAAATACCGAAATAAACTTCACGTTTGACGTGTAAGCATATTGAATATAATTAACTAGTTAAGTTAATGCAATAGAATGTAAGACATTACTTAATAAGGTCGTAGAACCTTACAGATATAGGCTCAAACTAAATGTGTCAAAATTTCACGACATTCATTAGTTTACAAGTTAGATTTGGCTTAGTGACGCGACCTTTGGCATTGTAAAACAATGCAAAAATTGGAATTTCATGTGTACCATCACTTTAAACAACTGTAACTGTACTTCGCTCCACAATGGATATCACTTTCGTATATTTGTACAAGAAGAATATACGAGAAGAAAATGTGTGTGTATGTGTATATGAGAAAGATATTCGTTTTGGACCGTACGCTATGATATCCACCACCATTAACTTTCATACGATATTTAATTGCAAAATGCAGCAAAAATCGATCATATATAGTCAAATCATATTTTTACACCATTTAGCATCATTTTATAGATAATCATACAAACAAAATACTAGTTTTCTTTAGTGTATTCTATAGTGTATGTAACTTTTAGATAATTAAGGGTAAATTCCCCATCCAAACATCGAATGGTCATATTATTAAAACTCAAGTGAAAGGTTTGCAAATTTCACGCGATAGCCTAAAAAAATGAGGGAAATGTGTATAGTAGTTTTGAATAGGCCTGCAAGTCATTTAGGTGATTTTTACAATTAAAAAGAAGAAAAACAATGCGGACACTTATGCATCAAGATAGAGATATAAAGGCTTTAAATCGTGATCTTATTTCCAACAAATGCACAGCTCACAGACAGACCGCCAAATCCAAATTGACCCGGTCACTCATCTTGATCAAGTGTATGTAAATTTAATCGTGTCTTCAATGTATATTTTTTTAAGTCCCCAAGTGTTTGGCAAATCTAATATACTCACTTAAATTTAGGATAGAAAGTTAGCATTAAATTATAGTTAAAGAGCACATAAAACAATCGGTGCTTTCTTAATGTGATGAAAAAAAATAAAAAATAATCTTCAAAATTGTAACCGAATTTATTGGCATTAAAACAAAGTTATTACTTTACAAGAACACAAATTAATAGGATACTTACATATCATACATAACTTACGTACGCATACGTGTGCGTTCAAGGAAAACTCGAATCGAGTATAAGTATAACCGCAACTTTATACACGCACGCATAAATGCTTACACACAGCCATAGAGTATTATTTACAACACATCCCTCTACCATGACTATTGTCACTGTAAAAAAGGAAAAAGCATTTTGGGGGCGAGCAAATGTTTCTCCGCTATGTTCCTCTAAATAGCTAATAATCATCATAATTTTATACGTCTGCCAAGCGAAATGATAAACTGCACTCCTACCCTTCGCTCCGCATACGAAAACCCGATATGAAGATTTATTTGAGCTCTCGCTCTTTTCCTCGTATGCGCTGCAATACTTACTACTTTAGTGATGAGTGTCGAAAATTTCCCAGTATTTTACATAAATAAACCACACCCTACACAACATATGCTATGTATGCTTCTGCCTCTGAAAACATATGAAGTAAAATGTGCTATGTGTTCTTTCTTTCTCACAATCTTTAAATATCAATTTTGTCGTGCTTCTATAACTATTGTGAGGTTTTTGTGTAATTATTTTTTCATTTTTCCTCTTTTTTTTTTAATTTCATTTTCTTTATTTGTTGTTTATGTTTTTATGCTGTTTTTGCTGTTATGGATTTTGTTCTTTTTTTTAAAAGGATTGTGTTAAGTGAAAATTTTTCTTTGCTTGTGTTCTTCTTCGCATTTAACTGCCTTTACAGTTTATTGCTTTGCTCTTGTATTGGTTATTGTTATCGCACACACCACTCACTCTAATGATTTTCTATTATAACCACACTGTTCTCACACTCTTGCTCTTGTCAGTTGTAATTAGTAAGAGAGCAAAGTAAGTTCAACTTTTCTTTGCTTATATTCCAATGAGTTTGTGTGCGGATATGCAATCATATTGTAATACACTGGAAATGAAAGTAGGGTAAGAGATGATATGTAAGCGTTTTAGCAATTGCTGCATACTCGCTACCTAAAATCGACCTTTCTCAAGCATTTACTGCTATTAGTTCCCTAAGCAGTTAAGATTTGAATTTATTGGTAAAAATAATGATGGGAGCTATTTTTGCTTTTGAGTTCGTTGTTAGCGAATTAACATCTGTACAATACTTACTTATTTTATAGACAGAATCAACTTTAATTGGTTGTAGTTTTACCTCCTACTTCGTTGCTCTATTGCTTACGTCTGATATATCCGTGACTTCGCGGATTGCCCCGAAAAATTTTTTTGGCTATAAAAAATTGAACCTAGCACGATTTTTGATGTCCTTGAATTTGCTATATAAATTCGCTAATTATTATTAACTATTCTTCAGTAGGCGTGTATAATTGCAGGACGCGACATATCACATAATGTTTGAAGAAGAAGACCTTCTCTAAATTTTGGAAATATTTTAAGGCATGATAAACGCTATTAGGAAAACATTACTTGATTGGTATATCAAGAGTTCATCATTATTAAAGCTACTAAAATCGAAGCTATGGCAAGGGCTGTCTTCTTGTATACTTTCTTAAAATCATATAAAAAAGTGTGCTGAAATATGTATTTTTGTATTTCCTGCTAGAGCGGCAACTTTTTTGTAATCTAATTTAAAATAATTTATGTAAAACTCAAGGGGCTGTACTCTGAAAATGATAAAGGAAAATGCAAATAAAATACGAGAAGCTCTATCTATAAATAGAGGCGGTAATGTGTGGGCAACTTAATGCTATCCTTCAATATATACTGATATTGCGTGCTTTTAAAAACGACAATCGATTTACTTTCATTCGTACTATGCTAAAGGTACCTTCTAATTAAAGGGTGGGAAATGTAGATTTTTAATTTGTGTTCTAAGTAATAAATTTAAAATTGGACGGGAATTACGTATTTATGTTTTAATGTTTAAAAGATATTTAGATATTCTTTTACCTAAACGTTAAATTAAATAAATATAAAACATTTAGTTTGCGAGTGTACATAAGTTCGCTTGCATTGCTATGTGTTGAATCCAAATTATACTTAAGAAGAATTTTGTTGTTAAAGTGTACTCTCTCTTAATGAGAACAATTTCTTACAGTGTATGAATCCGCACAGACAGCATACTATACAAAACAAATGAAAAGCAATAAAAAAAATACAGGTGGTAATGGAGTCAGTCGTTCTTGCTCCCTTACATTTAACGGCAATGCTAATAATGATGGTGGTTGATAATATTGATTCTATGCGTGTGTGTGAGTGGCAAAACACTTTAAATTTAATCAACTGAGTTGCTGCCTTCTGCCGGAGTTCGATGCTCTGCTACTGCGCTACAATGTTGACCTGTCATCCCTTTCTTTCACACGTTAACTTTCAATCAGAAGTGTGTTCGTATAACTTGTAGCAATTTGTTGTTCTTTAATGGTATGAATAAACAACAGAGAGACAACATTGTGTGTATGCGCTCGAAATAAAAAAGCGAAAAGAAGAAAAAAATATAAATAGAATACAATGGTACAGTGGGGTTTAAATTAGATAATGTGTGTGTATGTGGATTCTCGAAGAGAGTGTTGCTTGTTAATTGCAACCATAAACGTTTGTGTTTTCCTTCCCTTTTTAAGAAAACAGCAACACTTGTGAGAGTTTCTCGTGCAAACACATCTGCACGTACGTATGAATTCATGAAGGAAGACTTCATACTCGACGTCCGGAGAATATGTTTGTACATAATTGTTGTTGTTAAGTTATTGGTTGCTGTGCAATGGGGACTGAACGTAATAAAGTAGCAATTGTGTGGTTGGCAAAAGTGGTTTCTGGTTTTCTGAACGCGCTTCAGCAAATATTTTCATACGTTTCTTGCTCTTTCTTTATTTGATTTTAGTTAAGCTTCTACTGAGAGTATTAAGCGGAAACACTCATACATGCATGTTTATTAAGAGGCGTTATTTTTTTATATATTTTTGTAGCTTTTTGTTTGGAGAATAACGGGTGGTATCAACATCATGATCATCAAGTCTCTGACTCGGTGACTGTGCAGTGAAAACCTTTAATTCTGACAAACATTATGTTTAGTTCGAAGTTGTTGTTAATAGACGGTAAAAACATCAAAGTGGTCCTTTCACTGTGCATGAATCAATGACTAAACGAGCGAGTGAGCGAATGAAAGTATACATATGTATATCTATATACGAATATATATACATACGAATGTTATGAACATATATAGAGACAGAAGACAAGAGCATTCGTGCATTGGATATGTGTGTACGCGTGTGTGTTTGTGTGTATTTACTGATTGTTTTCAAAGTGCAATTGTAATTCGAATCAATTTGTTATAAAACGAGGCAACATAGATAATACGAACAACGAGAGTGTTTTACGCTGCTTTCCTTAACCACTAACGTCTGGATTATTACTATCATGGCTTGAATGTACGTAGCATTGTATACATTTTTGCACAAATATGTATAAAATCTTTCAAACAATTTTATGTAAATATTAAAAACGCAGTAACAGTTTCATATTGATTTTCTAAACCGAAAGAAAAACCTGAACGGTAATAAAAAATTCATTAAATTAAAAACCAGCTGAAAGCGTGTATGTTAAAAAATAAAAAACGAATAAAGGAAAAGAAAATTAATTAATATATATTTTGTTTAACGTTCCCCGGCTCATTTAGTGTTAAACAAGTTTGCAATGCATTTGAAGTGAGTTTGTAATCAAAGTTTTATTGAATATAAATAATTTTCAACAACAGTTTGCACACAACGTAAAAAAGGAATTGAAAAGTTCTTATCAATATGGTCATGGATCAAAAGGTGCGACACCACCTTGTAAAGAATTTAGCCAATTTAGCTGCCAACTGCTGCCAAAGTCCTTTAGTGATATCTGCACCTCAATCACAACAAGCGACCTTGCTATCATCTAATGCTTTGAATTTATACGCTGCTGCGGCGGCTGTTTCCCATTCGCGTGTACCTTCCTGGAGACCGTTTTTCCGCTTGTGTACCGCTCCTGGTTTATTAAGTTGCGATTCTAATTCATTTTTAATTTATCGTCAGCGGATATTGTCTGCTTCCGTCGCTCAAACTGCAGATGCCTCGGTTTTGACTACATGTGCTCCGTCAGGAGCTGCTCGACACCATTCTTTCCACTTAGCGTCTAATCAACTAATTTTGGCGGAATTGAATCAAAAATCCTTAACAAGTAGATCATCGGCCGCCATTACTGGTGCTACCGCTTGCCAAAAACAACAAAAGAACGATTTACAAAAGAGTACTCTGCCTCTGTGTGATGGAATAACGTCAACCTTACCAGCCGTTCCACAAACCGATGGCGATGAATCTAACGATGGTGAGTGCTTTTAGAGTGAAAGAATTTTATTATATAATAAATTGTGTTAAGAATCGTAATCACAATCGTATAATCGAGGAGACATGGTAATCAATAAGGAATCAATGCAGAACATAAGGAATTATTAAGTTGGATTGGTTTACAATTTACGGCAGCATGATTTTAAGTTTAAGTTTCGATTATCTAAGCTTAAGCGTCAAAGTTAGATTTTAGCAATAGATTCTTATATTTATCAATATGAATAGGAGTATATATCGATTCTATCATTTTGTGGATAGAAATTGTCTCCACTGAACTAAGTTCTTGTCCGTCTGTACTCTAAGATGAAATGTTAATAGCAACTTGCTCCGATCACAAATAAATCTGTAATAGTTTGAAAAGTAACTTGTTTTCTCAAAATTTGTTCAATAATTTGCATTTTCCAGCAGACGTCAGTTGAAAATCGAATAAAGCATAGAAACCGTTTCGATCAAGGTGGAAAAAGCGTTTCTCACAGATTTCTTTTTTTTAATAGTATTATGCACCTAACGCTAACCCCAACACTGCAATAGATTTCCTTATATTCACCCACTATACACTAGTCTTGTCGATCCGTTCGTAACATGTGCAAATAAACGACTCAGATCTTGAAACGTATTATCGATCAACGTGCAATTTATTGAGATGAATCAACTTAGACAGTAGGAAAATTAATAATAATCATTAGGTGATAACGACAAGGAGAACAACAACAACAACAACAACAACAACAACAACAACAACAACAACATCTATAATAAAAAGTATATGGTTACAACACCAAGAATAAAACACTGGTACCAATAATAATAAAAAGAATTAGAATAATAATCATATCAAAGTACCTAGAACGACAACATCAAAAACAACAACTATAATAATATTAATGACATAAGTAGCTGTAACCAGTAGAGCAAGGAAAATGATAATCCGATCCTAACTGTTGGTTGCAAAAGTTGGTTAATTCGGTTCATCGACGGTTTTATAGAAATCTACAAGAATTCAAATAGAAAATGACAGCGCACTGATCATCTGCGATCGCACCGTATAAAAAACCCTTCAAATAAATTATTAGTGGTAGATACGCTATTGCCAGAACAAAATGTGAGACGTAGCTTCAATTATGTTAGTGTCACAGCAGAAATTAAGCCGAGAAGGGAAGATAGTCCACCTGCGAAGGTAGCCAGCCCACTCAAACAGCCCACATTTTTTAAGGCTTGTGTCTTTCCTAAGATTCCGATTTATAGCGAAGTAAAAAAAAAACAAATAAAATAAATATTAAAATTAAAAAAGATTAGAAATCATGCACGAATAAAACAAACTACATATAGTATATGCAACAAACCAAGTCTTAAATTGCCAAAAATACCCAGTTATTGTTACTAACCGTCATGCACAACTAGAGTACAAACACTGAAATAATGCAATGTTCAAATCGAGTTGTAACAATTTTCGGAGACATTACGCAGTGATTTTGGCGATGATATACCGTACGTATGTACGTAGTAATGAAATTTAGCTTTTCTGATCTGCCTCAGCGTCCTTTAAGGCGTGCCAAAAATCTGCAGTTTCTCAAATTCGTGGTATAATGTAACTGTGCGCCGATTGTATACATACACTATATGGTGAATAGTAATAATAAATGTTTTTTTGAATTTACTATAACATCACATGTGATTTGGCTTTTTATTTATGATCGTATTTTCTATTTTTGTTTAGTTTTTCTGATTGTTTTGTTATTCTTTCCGCATCGCCCAATTATCAATCCCCTTAGCAGAGACGCGGGCCAAGTGTGAGGATAGCCTACCTTTTAGCAAAGACAATAAAACGAGGTACGCAGGCTAACTTCACGCCAGTGAAATTAAGTAGAAGTGAAATGTGTTTATAGTGAAGATTACAACAGTAATCATGGGCGTACAATGAACGGTAGACAAACAGTAGGAACATCAACCACAAACCCAACTATTGATATTAGGGTAAATAAATATATTATTATTGTTATTATTATCATTATTATTAATTTAGTCAGAGAAATAAATTGTAAGACTAGAATCGCAAAGCACTAGCATCTATGGCTATCGGTTTCATTGAAAACACTACCCCACTTGAGATTTGAACTGACGACCATTGAGTTGTTAGTTACGATCCTTTGTCTGTTTAGCCACTCAGGCGAATAAAACAAACATAACATAGTAATATTTTTAGGATTTTAAACATTTTATAGCTTATAGCTCGGTGTTAAGATACCTCTTTTTGATTTTAATCTCAAAGAAATATTAAAAGTCTGCTTGTTCAGTGATGCCCAGTACCTAAGACACTAGCATATATGTATATATATATATATATACGTATACATATATAAGTCTAAACTTCCCTCGTCCATCGCCTCCCCCCCTTACATCGATAGCCACTATGCGTTCTATACAAAAATTTTCAACTTGTCATTAGTATGCTTTGTTGCGCTGTTGAACGCGTTTTTAATCTGTCGAGAGTAGCTAAGAGTAGGTAGGTATACCTAGTTTTTGCACCCTTCACCGAAGTATGAGAGGCATACTTACTTTGTCAAAATGTTTGTGACGCCCGGAAGGAAGCGTCAGAGACCTCACAAAGTATATATATTCTTGATCAGCATCAAATTCTAAATCGGTTTAAGCATGTCTCTCGGTCCGTCTGTGTAATGTCTGTTGTAAACATTCTTCTGGCTGCAAAAATTAAGCAGGTTGGTATTGAAAATGGACCAAATCAGTCGAAGGACACGCCCATAGCATCCAGTAAACTGAGAATACCTCAGTTTTTCAAAACGAATTAAGAATTGGTTTTTCACTCATTGCTCATGAACTGTAGCAGATAAATGTAGGAAAATTTGAGGGTATATTCTGTTGGCAAAGCCGTAGGGACTGTACGAAAATGGAAAAAATTAACCACGCCTACCCAATATTACAGCGTATCAAACTTGAATTGTTTTTTCAATATCTTTATACCGCGTAGAAATAAGTTTCAAAATCCCCATAGAGTACACAGATTCTGGGCTACTTTTAAAAATGGAATATACCTGACCATGTTCGTTTGTTCGTCTGTCCATCTGTCTGTCTACGCAACCATCTGGCGTTTGTAATAAACATTCTCCCGTTAGCGAAAATGAAGATATCGGTTACAGATTTGCGAAAGAACTGGGAAGTGGCTTCAACTTTTTTAAGGACATTCCTACAACTCTCATACGCCTATGCGAAAAAAACTTTTACTTTGCGCATACTCCCTATCGTAGAGTAGGAAAATTTTGTACTTTTATTTTTTTTGTCCCTTTCCGGGTAACGGTGATGAGTATAAAAGATTCGTTCACAACCGGACATAATTTTCTGACTTGTTTTCTTTTATAATCCACTTCTAAGTCTAAAAGCATCTAATAAAAAGAAAGGAGGCAACAAACACGACTAGACCGTCTTAGCAGTTTTTTGTTTTTTTTTGAATCTGTAGAGTGACTTGTATGTTTTGCAGTTACAAACGGAATGATAAATCTATCTTACATCTTTATCTTTGTACGGCTAAAGTACACAACCATTCTCTCTGGGAAAGAAATCAATTTAGATTTTGCATCTAATTCAATAATAAAATAAAACAACGAAGGCCCCATTCGAAGCAAAAAAATTAATGTGAGAAACAATGGACGATGATTTATTAATTTTAATTGTAGGGTGTGAAGGACCTCAGGAAACATCTGTTAGAGCAACAAAACTAAAATATTGTAAGAGCAATATAAACATATATATATACGAAAACACACCTAATTAGAAAGTTGAACCGCATATCCGTTGCTAAAGACATATAGAGAGCCAAAGAGCATGAAACGCACGCATATATGTATGTACAAATACACACAGACTGACAAGCTAACAAAGGCATAAAACAGTAATCAGTTGCACAGTCTTAGAAGAATTAAGTTATTTCACCGCATCTAATGGAGGCATGGACGCGTTCAATGTTCGGCTCCTAAAACAAAGAAAGACAAAAGAAAACATCATTTAAAAATAAAGAAACGTATCAATCTTATGCTTTTATATAGATAGCATGTGCATAGCCATGAACACGTAAATAGCACACACTTCACCGTCAAAATAAAAACAAAAATCTGAAATTTAAAAAAAAAAACCAAAAGTTACGTTTACTTTAAAACATAGTTTAAACTCCGCTACAAAACAAATAAAGAATTTAATTCAATAAAAGCAATTTCATGGTACGAGAATTCTCTGACCACAAAAAATGGAAACACCGTTTTTAAGTAAACTATTCTTTGCTTGTAAATCTTTTGTATGCTTAATTAATTATTAGTTTCGTTAAAGGCTGCAATGCATAAAAGATTTTAGGTCAGTTTTGAAAAAAGAAAAATATTTGTTTTCATTCCCATGTGGAAGTGCTGGCCATTTATACGCTCATGGCTGTGTGCTACGTATGAGCGTAAGGAAGATTCTTATTGTGGATTCTGAAACGGCTGTCAGTGGCAGAAAATCAAGAGTGATCGCTTTATTAATACCTGTTTCGTTTTCTTATATTCTCTTCGGTGCATTAAAAGTCGCGTTAGAAGTTGAAATTGATATCTGAATTGCCGCAAAATATACATAGATATAATTTGTTCATGTACTTTCCCCGTTCCGGGCACTAACTGTTAAATTGAATATTAAATAGTTGTGAAAAATGTAAAACTTATTTGTCTATTCGTTGCAATCGAACGTATGTTATGATTCCACGTTAAGTTGTAAAGAAAAAGTGACGTTTAAAACAATGAAAACAATTAATTTTTCAAACGCATTACATTAGAGAGTTGAACTGTAAGCGTTCTATAAACCACTTCACTAGAGACCTTTAGACTATCGTCGTAAGCCGAAAAAATAAAACAAAGCTGAAACACTTTTACGCAAGCAACACTTTCAGTAGACAACACTGGATTGTAAATTTTCTCATTTAACTAACGGTGTTACAACTATGCGGTATATGTTAGTGTTTTGAAACCGAGAGAGAGCAAATCTTGAGGGTCTGCCTAACCATGCTAAATGAATGATATCTTAAATAAGTGCTCGATCTTTAAACAGGCGATTTTCTATGTTGTCGTTTTCCTTAAGCCAAAGAAGTATGCAGAAGGACGGAACCATGTTAAAAAAACACCTAATACTGAGGTTGGTTTATTTGAGTTTTACATTGAAGCCTCGGTACCACCAAAGTGCCATCGTGTAATAGCGTCTAGTATTAGCGAGGTGCCATTGCGTGATATCGTTCGGTACTATACGCCTGCGTGACTTTGTCCCTGTCATTATATAAAACTCTTCTTATACCGAAGACATTCGCTGATTTGAATAATTAATTGAAAAGAAATGCAGATCAAAACAGTGTATGCGAACTCTGAAAGGGAGCTTAAAGCCAGAATAAATTTCAAAAGTTTAATATACTTCTCGCTGCTAATCGACTTTTTCGACCACCTCCAAGGCTTTCGGAAAAAGGCTTACTTTTTAATATTTTACGATAGTATTGTTCATAGTAGTGTTCCACCAAAAAAATTTACGTTAGCGAGTTTGGATCACATAGGTCTATGGTACACACATTATATCTATATATACATATATAAATATATAGGCGCTATCACCAAAGCCAAATTCTTGTATGGAGAGAAAATCTAGCCTTCCATGACAGCTTTCGTGAAAATTGTGGCTTCGCATGAAAATAATGTGTATTTTTAGTGTATTATTGCCAAAATGAGCGAATAACTGTACTAGCCAAAGAGGTGTAGGGTATGTAATAGTCGGCATTGCCCGAGTATAATGTTCTTACTTGTTTCTCTTAAATTCAAGTTTGCGTCAGCTACGCTGGTTGCCGCAGAGCCCCTTAAATTAAAGAATGCTTGCTAAAAAGTTTCTGGTGTTGCCAGCTTTCAATATTTTTCGAAAGTTATTATTATTATTTTCTTTAACATTTAAATATACATTTAGTAAACTTTCCTTTCATCCTGATAAAATTTTCAAAGACTACACAGACAATTGTTTAAACTGTTTCAGTGGGTTTCCCCGTAAAAGTCTTGACCGTTTGACTCTTGAATATAAGCTTTCTTGTGCATTGTAATGCGTACCTCAAAGTCGATTTATCCAGGTGCACTGATTTCTTGCGATTTCTTAGCATGAATATCATAACTCTTTGCTTTGTTTCTTAGCGACTAACTATTTCGTTGCATTTTTTCCTCATTTCAATATTCATTTCTGCCAATAGGGAATTGAGATCTGCGAATTCCATTATATACGTTTTGTAACATCAATGTCGGTCGGAAGGTAAACGTTTTTCAAAAGTTTTATATAAATCCCTTTATATATGTCGATAACTTTATATACATGTAGATATTGTATATATTTATCTTAACTGATGGATATCTAAGATTTATTGTGAAGCTGGTGTAGCTTTCTCTCTTCCCTTTCGGCTTGATGTCTTTATAAAATTTTTTCATTACTGTTTTGCTTTTTTCTGTTTTCATTCACTTAAGTAATTTGATTTGATTGAAAACAATTTGGCAAACTTTTGATATTTGGGTAAATGGTTAATCGTTTTGGCCAACGGCCATATCAACTTAAAAGATACGGTCAAGTTTCATTTGAAAACATTTATATGACTATTCTTTACAACTTGCGGTTTGCGTAAGATGTTTACGTTTCGTTAAAATTAAAAAGCCAAACGTTAAGTTATTGATTATCGTAAAGAAAACTATCTTACATTTTTTTTTCGTTCTAACCAGAGTTTGAGCGACAAACTCAGTGTGCAGGAAGTAAAGATTTCATCCTTTTTGTCTTTCTTTTTACCCAGAAATTAATGAAGTGTTCGTTTGTTTAGAATTACATTCGACTATGTACGCTGTGTATGTACGCCATAATATTACGGTGATTGGGGTATGTTCGATATCCAGCGGTGCGATTTCGAGTGTCTCGTTTAAGCCTCACCAGCACTCGGAGCCGCACTTGTCGACAAAATTTTAAAATATTTCTCTTGATGAATAGCGATCGCGACGCTTGCTTACAGTAAGAAGACTTTTTAGGTTGTGTGATCTCCTAAATAAAACTTTTTGAATGGGAATAAAAAGAAGTCGTTAAGTCTAAATCGTGGATGATTCCGAGCGATCTTCTTTCGCTTATTTGTGACAGAATTAAATGAGATGGCGGAGGATAGCTTCGTATCCTACATTTTATACTCATCACTGAAGGATGGAAGGTATACTTGCTTTGTCATAGTGTTTACGACACCTAAAAGCAAGCTTCAGAGACCTTATAAACTGTATATATTCTTGGCCGGCATTAAATTCTGAATTGATTCAACCATGCCTGTCCGTCTGTATGCTTGTCTATCTGATTGTTTGTGTACGGCGTGTTGTCGAGATTCTTCTGGTCGCAAGCATGAAGATATCGACTTCAAATTTGTTAGAAACATTGGAAGTTTTTGCACGCGGGTTGGTATTGAAAACGAACCAAAGGGAGCAGAGCACAAGCCCCCAGTGAAACGTAATCTGAATGCAGCTGCGCTTTTCTGAACAAAAATTTGTGTTTTTCTGCTTATTACTTACAAATGATAAAACATAGAAAGCTGAAATTTTACGAATTTACTTTATGACACACTGTACCCTTTATGTGCAAAAATAGAATAAATCGACCACACCCACGCAAAGTTACAACTTTTTTACAAATGTTATTGTATTCACTTTTTTATGGTTTATGCCTATTAAGCATAATTTAAACAAGACAGACTGCCTAAAACTATTTTGTCCTTTCCTCAAATGCAGATATATTAGCTGCCTAAAAGTGGGTTGATTCTAAAATAAACATGGCGGACACAACGAACTGGTGGATTGTTTTTTTTTTATTAACAATACTTGCGATATCGTATCAAATAAAAGAATTTGCAGAGTGGAAGGCGAGAAGGTAAGTGCGTTAATTCTAAATGAATTATGATCGGAGTCACGACGTGCTGGATTAACTTTTTCATTATAATAGCTGTGGTAGGCACCACGACCTTGTGGTTTGATTTTTTCTTAGTAAAACTTTTTAGTCAATTAAAAGGTGAAAGATAATATTATGACATAATAATATTTTATATTTATTCAGTTTTTTATGACAATTATTCAAGCATGGGGCGCCAAAGATTTTAGTGGTGATGGGTATTCGAGACTCGGCTCGAGTCGAAAATTATCTTATCTTCTTACTTGTTTTTCTTCCTATTTCTCCGAAAACTTATGGTAAGTAAATAATCATTTAAAGATTCTCCACTGATCCACTGAAAAAGAAATTTTGCGTGTTTGCATGTTTATTTTGATAACTCCTCGTTTGGGAGTTCGGGCAGGCTTCGTCCACTCTGAGAGACGAACACATCCAACTAGCTTGGTATCACTTGTAACGCTAATGCGTAACCCCTATCGGCCTCATTACCTGCCACAAAGAAAGAACTCCTTACAACGATCAAGGACTACCGGCGTTTCACCTAAGTATCACAATTAACTAATTAATTAAAAGCCATGTAGCATATGGCGTTAAATAATCGATTATCAAGCTACGATACGTTTCACACTCATTGTTGGCGAGCATTCTAGGTTTGGAAGCAATACTCATATGTTCATCGATGTCGTATAAAATCAAATCGATGATTTTTAATATAATCTTTCCTTTATTTGAACAAAAGCAGTGACGGCACCCGCGAATGGCTTCTTTTAGCATGTCAGCCAGTGACGATTTAAAACTCAAAATGTCGACGTTGCACACACTGCGCCGAACTAATATATACTGTGGCGCAAGCCGTGCGATAACAAATGTGCCTAAAAGTGGTCACGGATTTTTTACAAATGGAATCTATGAAGCTATTTTTTTTTTTTTCTAAATATTACCAATAAATCAGAAAATGTCGTCCTCCCGTTACGTGGAATAGGGTGATGGTGGATGGAAAGTAGTGGGAAAGAAGAGCAAGAGGCCGCAGGCTCGTGTGGTGTTACACCTTTACCGACTGAGCACACTCACTTTGGCTACGGCTAAGTGTGGTGTCAAACCGGACTTGATAATAATTCAGAAACTCATGGCGGTAATTAAATCCTGCTCTTGCATTTAGATGTATTTGCTTTTAATACACAACTTCACTTACGCTTAGTGAAAGGAAAGTTGATAACGAGCAGTCGTACAACACTGTGCGAAATGTTTCTCAATTTGCTGAAATTTGCAAAGAATATGCGAAGCATAAGCATATAAGTGTAAGTTGATAGAAATATTGCAAATAGGAGCTTCCTTCCTATTGAATCGAATGAATCACTTCACTGTATTGTTCCGTATTATTGATGAAAAGTATATTACTGCATTAATAAGTAGAATAGTTTCAGAATCAATTCACCATCTAGTAAAGCAAGCCCTTGAAAGTAATTGACACTCGTAGCATTATTCAAAGATCACCATATGCAACAATATGAGTAAATAGTAACTTTAAGAATAACTTAACGCTATTTCGCTTGCTTAGGTAGATAAAAGAAGGCACGGAAGCATGTACAAGGAAGAAACAAAATTATCTTTTCTAAGTTGCAATAAAGTTGTAGGATTTTAAATCGTGCAGACAGAAGTCTTAAACTTTTCAATACCAACCCGCGTGCAAAAACTTCCAATGTTTCTACCAAATTTGGGGTCGATATCTTTATTTTTGCGATCAGGAGAGTGCCAACAACAAATACCACACAGACATATAGACAAACAAAAGGACAGATATGGTTTAATCAATTTAGAATTTCACGCTGATCAAGAATATATACTTTGTAGGGCCTCTGAAGCTTCCTTTTGGGTGTCACATACATTAAAATGACAAAAAAATGAGTATTTCCTCATCCTTCGGTGATAGGTACAAAGAAAAAACATCACATTTGTTAATTAATTCGAACGGACTTACATTTTAGAAATGAATGAAAAATTCTGAAAAAGTCGTTGTATTTGCAAATATCACTTCGAGTATAAGCGATAACGCTTCGCAGACTTCAGCGTGATGTACTATGAAAAGCTAGTTTGCTTGTTTCGGTTCTCACAATTGCGATCTTAAAGATGTGCATTCTGCTCAACCGATTGTTGATAAAGTTAACGAAACTCTTCAAGGAAATTTTGAAAGTTCTGAGTCTTTCATACCACCGTAACATCGCTGTGAAAGTAAGCATGGACCGGAAAACGGATTTGCGTCACCTGAGCATCATATAATTAAGAATGAAAAACTTAATCGACCGAATGGATTTCCAAATGCGAATCACTCACTCACTGTTTAAACGAAGCAGATTCAAAGCATTTTTGAAGAAGATGATAATGAACAGTAAAGATTGAGCGCCATACGAGAATAACGTGCGAAAGGGATCATGTCTGCAGCCGCACGAAGAGCGACAAAGCCCGACTTGACGTCATGTAAGCGAATGCTTTATGTCTGTTAGAATTTGTATTGCATCGTATGTTACATCAGTTGTTCTAATATTTCCAGACGATTTATTACAGTTTTTTAATGATAACAAGTAACGGAATTAAAGGGCGGAATTGAGGTAAATTTCTTCAAATAGTAAAGGTGTCATATTACAATACAATGATGCCAAACACATACACACATACAGCTCTCAGGGGGATAGGCGGATTCCGAACGGCGTCGGAACATGCCGCCCTTGTAATCGCAGTCGTCGTGCCAATCGATATTGTAGCAGATGAGCACCAACGACCAGTCTCGAAAAGCGATTAGTCTCAATGAGGACATGGTAGTTGCTATGGAAAAGGGCGAAGAATTTATCCCAAATATAATGCGACGGAACTAAAGGCCACAAGGGAAGGTCAACAATTACCTCACTAAAAAATTCCTTCGCCCATGGTATAATCGTTTTATTAGAAAAATTCAAAAGGATTGGCCATTAAGCTGTGCCGCTCTTCAAATCCTGTTACCAATGTGAGAAAAATGTGTTTGAATTTTGGGGCAAACAATGCAATAACCGTCTTCCTTGATCTATGTTTACTACTGATAAGACGAGGCGATTGCCCATCAAAAGGAAGCCATTTTACCGCTAAGCACAATCATTCATACGCAATCTTTTCGCATATATTTTTGCTCTCATTTGTTCCGTTCGATTCTCGTGCTTTATTATTCACGCTTATATGTAAACTTTATTTTTCATTAATATCTTTCTTCCTGCAACCGCCTTAGCCAGGTGGTTATTCAAATTTGTTTTTAAAATGTAATTAATTTTTAACACGAGCGTTTAAGGGTTCATTTCCTTTTGTTAGACCCATTTATTTTTCTTTTTGTTAGTTTTTATTAGTATTGTTCTTAACTTGATATTATGGCGCATATAAACTAAATGTAAAAAAAATTGAGAGAATTAATAAGAGAATGGCTGCAAACAACATGAAAATAATGTTCTCGTACTTATCAAGTTATGCGATTAATTTTCATAACCGCCGACCAAAAATGAAAGTCTACTAGACTTGGCAGTTCTCTTCTAATCTCCACAATCCTTACCTTATTTACATTTTACAATTATATATATATATATATATATACATATACATTTATTATATATAATAGATTGGTATGAGATCTTAAATCGATTTAACCACGCCGCTCAGAGATGATTTCTTCTTAAAGTTTTGAAGGTAAATCAATTTTCAATTAGAATGTTGTGGTGGCGGAATTAGTTGCAAATCGCTTGAAGAAACGAATTTACAATGTTTAACAAAGCGAAATAATCGTAAGTAAAAAATCAAAGTTTCGTTATACTTGAACTAGTCTAAAAAATATTGAGCTTTCACAAAGGATCAAAAAAGAGAAAAAAAGGTTAGTGTTTTGACATCATACTTAAGCTATAGTTATAGTGAGTACACTTAGTCGGTGTAAAGCCGTATCAATTAGCGATAGACCACATCTCGCTACACACTACGCTACGGCCTAGAACAATCTCTTTCCCCAATTCTTTCTAACCAGCTCCACGTTACACGCATAGGGGACATTCCCTGAATTGTTGGTCATATTAACAACATATTCATAATCCATTGGTGTGAAGATGCTTTAAGAAACATCAGAAATAAGATGTAAACAAAAGAAATTTTACGCAACATAACTGTAATATTGTAATACATTATTTGGAATGACCCCCTCCGGCGTTCATAAGACAATCTCCGATGTTTTCAATACATTTTTCAAAGATCTGAAAACAGCTAAGCTTAGACAATGCTTAAGATATTTCATTGAAATTCGGTCCACTGGCATGTTTGGGTCCAAGGACGAACGCTATCGCAAATGATTCGGGTTGGACCACTTGTTCGACAACTTCCTATAAAGGCCTCATTTTCAAAAGTCATTACGCGAATGACTGTAGGGCGGCCTTGGGTATTTAGTGGTAAGCTGTGTCCCCCTAAAGTGTTTTTACTTGTTATTTAATGTTTGTCTCGGATAATATCAACATAAAGTTCCAATATCGGAAGTAATTGCTTTTATGATTTACAATAATTTTGTTTAAAAATTTGTTTCGCTTTAAGCATACGCTTCCTCTGGAGCACTTAATTAGTTTTGCGAGCATTAAAATTAATATTTTTAATAAATAATATATAGTTTTTTTTCTTTTTTGTTTGTATATTCGCAGGAATTTCAATAAAGTTTAATTATGGCTAAATACACATAAGCCCAGGGTTGCATTTGATATATATTTTTAATTTCACAATAGTCATGCGTGTGTGTAAGTCCCGGGGCGACCAGAGAACACAAATAAAAACAAAACCTCTAACAAATAGAAAATAAATACATTTGTTGCACAGATTATATGTTTATTAAAAATACATTTACATAAACACACACGTAGAGAGCGAGAGACAGAGGGGGGCCGGTTTGACCAGACATGCTTCTACATAACAAAAGGTAGGCATCAATATACTATATATATATATATATGTACGCATATATATTACACGAATAGTGTATTCATCGCCTGTGTAATAGAAAGCTGTGTAATTTTTGAACTCTGAACAAAAATAAATTGAAAAAATTATTGAAAAGTCCATTAAAAGTGCGTTTAAACAACAGCAGCAGCAACAGCAACAGCAACAGCAACACCGACAACCGAAATATCAATTTACCGTTAAAGCGTACGTACTACAGTGAAAACGCGACGAAAGAGAGACATTTGCGGGAAATAATGCTATTGCGGGTCGGTGTAACTAATAGTAATAATCATTGAATGATAATTAAATGCAGAGAATGAACGAACAAAAAAAAATGAAGTCAACTGAAATTACTGTAAAATTTTATAAAATCCACTAACATACGCGGGCACATAAAGCCATTAAATACCAGACTAAGTATATATGTGTGCACACATTCGCTTTCGTATCGATATGCATTTATCTGTTCAATGAATGCACTTTGTTGTAGCTTTAGTGTTATTGTTGTCTCTGACTCGTTGTATTGTCGGTCTATTGTTATTAAATGACAATAAACAATAAAATTTTAGTTGACCAACAATAAATTTAAATAAAATGCACTGATTTTCAATTTACCAATAATGTTAAAATCGCTATTTTAATCAATTCGCAAATTAAAATCGCTACTGCGTACAGCGGCTGTATATATGTACGTGTACATGCGTATGTGTTCGTTCATGGCTGTGTAAACCATATTTATAGTTGAATGAGTATGAAAACAGAGACGTGTTTTTTTCGAACGACTCAACCAATTATAGTGATAAGAAAATTGCCGATTGCCGATTTCCAATTTAGATACTTTTTTCCCGCAGTTCTCCTATTGCTTTCTGTCTCTTTCCCTTATTTTCTTTCTTTCTCCAAAATGCCTCTAAATATATATATATATTCTTATAATCGTCAGCAGCTCAAATCACAAAAACTATTTATTACGTGCATGTGCCTATCTATACATCGCCCTTGCCATGGCTATCTTTAGATGTTTAAAATTTTGGATATTTCATGATATTGGGTCTCAAAGGTTAGTTCGTTTCAGTCCACTTTCGAGTACTTTCGATCGTGCCATCCCCCTATGGGAATATACTGCAGCGAAGTAGTTCGAAACAGAGAGAGTTCTGCTCCGTGGGGGAAAGGAAGTTTTCAGCGTAAGCTTAACAGCTTTTTTAAGGAAAAAATAATTGGTGATCACAAAACTTGATTGCTTTGTTTACGAGAGCAAGAAGGCGCAAGAAGTTCTTGATCATACTTTATTGATTTAGAACTATTGAAGAAGTGAATGTAATGCATTCTTCGACGATAAAATTTGTGAAAATTTCATTTCTTTCTGCCCTATAATCTCTTTTAGTCCTGGACACGCTTAGTTGTGAATGCATAATACATACGGGTAAGCAATTGTCTGGAAAGAACAGTCAACAGCAATATTCTCGCTCTTTCTTTCCTTCTCGCTCCCTCTAGTTGTATATACATATATATTTTCCTGCTGGTTGAGGCTAATGCGATCGGTAAAAGTGAAAAAAAAAAGGTTTCGAATTTAGAGCCGGGTATATAGCGTTTCTTTTTAGTGACTACGACCCTGTATTGCATAAATGCGGGTAGATATGTATATTTATGTCCGTCTAGTATTTTTTATCGCTCAAAGTACATAAAAAAAGTAAATAAAACGTGTGTGTAATTAACTATGTGTCATAATAATGGTTTAATTAAAAATTGAATTTTAATTAAATTCAAAAAAGTAATTTTCCCCTCAAAAAACAGAAAGGAAAATAAAAAAAATGAAAAATTATTATAATAACGATTTGATAAAAAATTATGAAAGGATGACAAGGAAAGCGTTAGAAAACTATTTGGTTTTTTTTTTTTATTTATTTAGAAGTTAAACAATGTATTTATGATGAAAAGTTATTATGTTAAAGGATAGAAATTCTCTAAATTTTCCCTTACGAATATCTTTGTCCTCACATTATTAGCAGTATACGGAATCTTACAAATATTTACAAGGTACATATATATGTTATATATATTTTGCGTCAAAGAAAAACGTCGTCGCTTTTCTCGCAATATATGATTTCTGCTGTTGTCAAACTGTTGTCAAAATGAAAAAAAAAACAAGTTCCGAAGTAATTGCGTTTCAAAAATGATACCCGAAGTCTAAAAAATCCGCAGAAAGCCTCAAGATTACTTGGATTAGACCGATAACATTTCGCAGGCTTTGTGGTCTTTATGGTGAAGAGATGAGTTATTAAAATCAACAGTAAATAGATGATTCACTCGTCTCCGTTCTCAAAATGTGCTACTGTTACAGACACACTTTGCTCTGGTTAGCCAATCCTAGACGAAATCGATGACACTTTTTAAAAAATTAAAAAAAGCCAGCATTTTTCTCATCTTGTGATATCGTCTACGAAACTAAATATTCACCAAAAACTAGTTTTGTACTCTTTGCACAAGTCTCGATACAAAAAGGAAGCTCGACCTTTGATTCGTCAATAAAAAAGGCCTTGTCTTCCGTCATGTCAATGTTAGGCCACACATCTATTGACTTGACAAAAATTTAGAGAGAGAAAGGGCTTTGGTAAAAGCTTGTGTTGCATTCACTTTCCGATAAGCAGTTCACATTGTACCAGGGAAAAAAAATGACGAATGTTTGAGTAATTAGAGCAAAGAGACCATTCACTCAATACAAATCATTCTGAAGGAAAGGAAATTTTTGATCCGAAAGGAATCGCAACTGAATTGTAAATGTTGCATACAACCGGACAAACTTGATATGCCCTTGTAGCACGGGTGGTATAGGCTATAATCATATGGGCTCGTCAATAATTATTCTACATCTACACGTCATTCTACGAACTTTGACTGATGTGTTATCATTCGATACCGAAAGAAACAATAAGAACATAGCAGTAATTTTCCTAAAACATTATCTTTATTGCATCGAAAATATATTCTCGATTTTAGATTATATTCATTATCATGAACCCATGGCATTGCATAATTTTTAAACGTATGACATTCGCGTACACATTTAAAATTAATTAATAAAATTAATTACTTTTATTTAAATTTTCTAGATTAAAAAAAACAACACTGCAAACTTATAATCATATATATATACATATATATAATTAACTTATTAAATAAACTTTAGTTTTTTGAAAAGCGATCCAAACCGATTACTTGACTTCATTTTTTATTTCTGCTCAAACGCTGCTCAAAACGAAAGAAACGAAGCAAACACAGCACAGAACAAAAAAAATGGAAAAACAAAATCGCGGCAAATGAGGTAATTTAAGCATTCAATTTATTTCATATTATCGCTAAAATCTGAAAACTCCAACCCAGCGTATTGAGATAATTGAGAAAATAAAACAAAAAAGACACGCAAAAGAAAAAAAATTACTTAAGAAAGAAATCTTAACGAGTTAATCTAAAACGCTAAAGAGACGAAAAGAAATAACAAAACCTAAAATGAAAATTGTTTATAACACATGCAGACGTACAGACGAACAAAAGTGCGCATACTTACTTACTTATACATGTTTATTTATAAAAGGCCAGAAAAGATATTCTACGTATACTTACATTCATGCCTTCTATGCATACATGCATACATGCATACATGCATATCTATACACATATACATATACATATATAGACGGTTGTGGGTTCTTTATTAAATGTTTTCAATTTAAGTTCAGCCAACAAAAACGCCTATTTATGGCAGTTCGTCAAATTGTTAGTTAAGATAAACTAAAGAATAAAAAAATGAAAAGCAATAAAACCAAAAACTAACCCAACTCAACGCATACCAGTGTTTGCATGTGTATTCGTTTATACGTGGGTTTTTATTTATTCCGCACAAACTACTCTATCAAAATATCCAAAATTGCTTTAGCGCCGAATCATAGACAATATGCTTCTCCTACTCATCACCCGAAGGTGCATAAAATTTGTCCTTCAATAAGTAATACACGCTTCGGCAACTTTACCAAAGGTATACAAAAAAAAGAAAAAAACGTCTATTTCTTCTTCTACGATAGCAACATCAACCGAAAATTTAAGTAAGAATTAACTTAAGTCAGACCAACTTAGAATTAAGTCAGTGTTGTTCATGGGTTCTCAAATCCCAATGCGACAGGTCATACTTGGTTTCAGTCGGTAAAGGCGTAAACTTAGAATGCACCCACTAGGCTGCAGCCCACTTTCTCAATTTCTTTCTCTCCTCCCCCACTTTTTTCTGAGAACAACTTTGCCAGAGCTATTGGTCGCAAAAAAAAAAACTAATTACCTATCGAATTAGGGTCGAGCGAATTATTCACATGGCGGTGGGGGGTGCCCCGCATTCTTTTATTTGAATTATTAACAATTGAATTGAGAAAAATTCAAATAAGGAAAGGCCCAGAATCTCAACTTCATCTAAGAAATAATTGATTTTTATGCAAAAGTATCCTCCAAACATATTTGTGCCTATGGTGCATAATTATTAGGAACAGCCAATAACTCTTATATTGAAGTATTTAAAAAAATATCAATCAAGATACCTCATCTTATCGTTAATATTCCGTAGTTGACTTGCAATAAAACTATGACCTGGGTACACGTGTTATGTATATTAAAAATTGAATTCAACGCCTTTCTTGATAATATCTTATAAGAGTAGGTAACCATGTAGCTCCTTTAGCAAATAACTCTGCTGGACGAAGGCAATGAAATGAGAAGATTCAAAAGGAATCATGTAGAGACCTTTCGTCTAGAAATTCATTTAGTTTTGCTCCTCAAATATTTTTGGTAAAATTTCTTAGTTTAAATATTTCTTTTTATTTATTATTATAGGCGTTGTCATGTTGCTTCCAATTGGAAGCCAATAACATCTCTTGTTTTTATCTTATTTTTAACATTTTCTTATTATATTTTCGAATGGAGGAAGCAGAGTGGTACATGACCAACCATTAAATACCTTCCATCACCTCACAGTTGTTCATATAACGACATTTCAAAATAAGATAACTGGTCCGTTTCGAACCATTTTAAAGGGCTTTCGCTGTTGGACCAAAACGCGCCAGTGTACCAAATTTCATGAAAATATTTCAAAAATTGGCAACTGGTTGAACACAAAGAAACCAGGCGGACAAGCGGACAGGCGGACAGAGAAGATTGAATCGATTCAGGCAATGATTATAGTAATGATTCTCAGTCAATCGGTATAATAAAAGGTGGATTCATCCCAAGTCCTTTTGGACGTTGCTTCCATCCTCATACGCTTAATTTGTCCTTGCACTACATGTGACATAGGGAATGATAAAAAATACAAACTGTTATCATTTACAGAGACTTCATATGTTTTACAAAAGCATCTTCCGCCCACAAATATTTCGTATTCATAATAACAGAGAGAAGCTAAAACTTGTTGAGGACATAAAAAGTCGCCTTTCATGTCGAATTTGAATTTTCCATTGGTTTGAAATACAAGTGAAGGCGAGATTCAAACTTCAAGTTGATTTCCACTAACATTTCTGATGTAAAGGCAAATTTTATACGAATTTTTTAATTTTTCGTTTTTCGCGAACCCTTATGTATATTGTTGTGTGAGGATGGGGATTAACTTCTTTCGAAGCTTGCCTATGGTTTTCCGGGTTTCAAATTCGGATCTTTGTTAAGTTTATCGACCGTGGGGAGGAACAGCTGAGTTTGCATACTGATTTGTGTAACAAGCTAAGTTTATCTATCAATTGAACCTTTACTTTTATTGTTTTTCAGACCCTACTTGGGCGTGACTCTTATATAAAGTAGCAATGTCTCGTTATCTGAACCTTATTTCACGTTTGTGTTGTATGAAACAAAGAAAATAAAAATATATATGCAAAAAGACATTCGCAAAGATTGAAAGGATTGGAAGCTGTAAACGAATGGATGCACGTATCATTGAAAAGCTAGACAATTCGGGAGAAATGGGGAGGTTTAAAATGTTATTCCACAGACACTCCCCAGACGATCGCACCAAAAGAATACATATGCTACAACCCTTACAAGTACAAAGGGACGGACAAAGCTTACTTACCGGATGGGCTGATCTTACGCCGTGAACCGCTGTATATCCTGCCCTATCTCCATCGGCCTATGATTTTATATGAGAGGCCCCGATCGAAACTTTACAATCTTTATCACTACCATTCTTGCATCCGTTTTTGGTTGCATTAACCAAAGCTACATGCTACAATGTTGCGTTTGTAACAAATGTTGCAACGAAAAAATTAAATGTTACATTCGATCAAAAAATAAGGTGAATTTGTTTATAAATTTCATTATCTTCATCAGTCAGCGAAATCTTTTTCCGGAATGGCATTAAACCTTTTCTTCAATTCTAATTTTATCTCCTTACTCGGCTCGCATATAAATTAGAGATAAAAGGAAAGCCCGAAAAGAGTCCAGGATGGACAGAAAATAATTAGACTGATTAATAACGGCTTGAACTGCAGTATGAATCACAAACTTTTGTGAAAAGCGAATTAGATTAAGGCGAAGAAGTGTCTTGATTGACTCTAGCAATATATTATTAAAGAATGGCTAGGAATTCATTAAGAAGTAGATTTCCGATTTTCACTAACATGGTAAAAACCTTGTGTTTAGCTTACTGCACCCCCATTATCATTACTATAAACAGGGTATTTATATTCTTTAACAAAACTCGAATATTACTGAAGTAGTTTTATCGGAATGTGAGCGAGTGTTTGTGATAGTCATCCATAAACGCTTTCCTTTCGCATAATTTTTAAATATAATTTTTTGTTATTCTATCAAAATGCTCCATCTAAGCCGAATGTAACTTTTGTCTTATTCTAGCCGTCTCTTTCGTCGCCTTTGTTACCGTCTTTGCTTGGACTTATTGTTGGAATATTTTTAGTGTCTTCCAAGAAGAAAGCGAAATATAATATACTCTCGCACATCTTTCACAAATCTAAATAGTATTATATTAGAAGCAATCAGACATATATCTTATACATATATATATATATATATATATATATATATATATTGTTATAGTATAAATGTCCGTATGCTTCTTATTTTGTGTGCCTATAGTATAATTTTTTGTCTTCGCTATGAAAAGCACGAAAAGCACACTTAACGGTAGGGCTGGCTAAGATGGTACGCCTCATTTCCCGTTTTATGTAAATGAAATTTTTTTACAAAAATTTCTTGCCCTTTTCTCCTTCTACTTGTCGGCAAAGATTTCAATCATTGTTTTAAATGTGTGTGTGCGCCTTTTTTAAAACAAGAGGAGTAACGAAATGCAAGATATGTTGGATGAATTGTTTTCTCTTTTATTATAATTAGATTTTTTTTTTATAGCTATTTAAGTTAATTAAAAGAGGTCGCAATTAGATCAGACAAAACTAATGAATGAAGTCTGAAACAAAGCAAAGGTGTTTTTGAAAGAAACGAAGAACATTTGAACAAAATAAGTCGAGGGAAAAATAAATCTTACTACGCATGTGAAACATAAATACTTGAAACCCCTTAGAGCTAAGTATCTTATATTACTGCTATTACTTGGTTTCCAAAGCTTTTACGGACCATGAAACTCCTAACTGATATGGATAGTGTTTCCAAAGCGATTAATAATCACTTTAAGGCCAATCACTAACATTTGCTTTAGTCAAATGGCTCGGATATCAAATACATCTAAATGCGAAAGACAGCGCAAGCAAGTGTTACCAAGACTTAAAATGGGAAAGCATTTACCCTGAATATAATTTAAGTGATGTCGTGAAAAGATTTCCTTGAAGGCAGATAGGCATTAATTGTTTAATTTTGAGAGTTATTTGTCTACATACAACGATATTTGCCGACAAATAAGAAGAAAAAAGGGGGAACATTTAATGGATTTCGAAGTGATTTCACTCAAATTACAATATTACCCGTGATTAACGTCGATCTTTTGTATATGGCGGAGACAGGACCGTTTTTTTTTTCAATTAGAATCACGACAATGTCCGAAATCAGTGAAATCGTTTTGAATGCAAAGGCCGCGTAATTTGACATATAAGTAATTTTAATATTACGCGCGCAAACAAGTTTAAGGTTAAGTTTGACAAAAAAAAGCATTATTTATATGAAAAAATAATTCTTTTCAAGTGAAATATCAACCTCTTGGCTATGGCAATCAGTGGACCGATAGGTAATAATGTCCAGCACGGGGTCCAAGGGTTTCTATTCTTTATCTGTTACGACGAGCAAGAATAGACATAACCAGACACTTGTTGATGTGAATAAATTTAATATACAGAGAGAAGAAAGTTCTAGGTCTAATAATGAAAACTTACTTTTATTCCACAATGGAAAAATTTTATTTGTCGATGAAGCCGCAAACCGAAAGAAGGCAATGAATGCTCTTTGTTGGACATTCTTCATTAAGCGAATTCCTTCCTTAAATTGCGAAAGTCTGGAAAGTGGCCCTTTATGAATGCCTTATGCGCTTGCTTTTCTTGAGCGCTAAATTCTCTTCACCCAAGCACAAAAGGAAATAGAGAAAAGATGAAAACATGACATTGCGGCAATTTACACGTTGAACGTCCAAGTTATACACTATATTAGAGCGTTTTATCAAACAGTTGCGTTTTCGCCGAGAAGTAAATTTCTACTCTTAGAGCTTAACTAAAGCGTCTGGCGACGAAACCCTTTCCACGACTTTAACGATATTTCATGTGGTATACGCTTTCCAGCAGATGTAATAAAAAACTTTGCTTGTGTATGCTTTTATCCATTTTTTAGAAAATAGTTTGATCTTTGGCTATAGCTCATCAATACATCGGCATAAAAAATTTATTTCGAAACTTTTTGAAGACGCTTTACTTCACACTCACAGTTATTGCATTAATTTGATGCAAAACTAATTGCTCATGCGAAGGTATCGCAAATCGTCTACTCTTGGCTAGCAGCGTCCCATACAGTTAACCTTAAATCATATAAATTACTTGATACGTTTCGTGAAATTGTTAATCTCCGCTGACGGAAATTCATTAAATCTTAGCAAAGCCCAGGTATACCCATTGCAACTCAGAACTTACTATATACCTATGTTTTGGTAATAGGTCTCAATCCACCACCCTGTACGTTGAAATTACGATAACGATCTTAAAATTTTGTCACAAATTACAGAAGCGTCGTCTTAAATTTCTTTTGTGCCTTACAACCCTTGTAGTACAAGGGCGTGCCGAGGTTGTGCAGATGTATGCAATACCCAAAAGGATTTGAGACCCACCTTTAACAATACCGATCGATTCACTATCACTTGTTCAGTCGATGTAGACTCGTTTGGCCCTTCGTTTGTTTTTGTTTTGTTGGGTTCAACCTACAGGCCGTTACTTTCAACATGTTCTCATGAAATTTGATGCACTGAAGTGTTTTGGTCCAAGGGCGACCGAAATTGAAAATGGTTCGGGCCGGACTAGTTTTTCGACCAATTCTGATAATAAGCAAGATAGCGTAAGCCATTTAATGGTGGACCAGGGCCCACTAGTGTGTTTTATTTGCTTCAGTAGATTTTTATTTTCAAAACTTAAGTCAGACATTCACAAGCGATATAATTGATATCTTTTTGTTTTTGTTTAGTTTTTCTATGTCAAAAGTATGTTTATGTCGTTGTGTATGCAACTTTCAAAAATCCCCCAATGAATGGCAATTACATGGTTATGCACAAAGATGGCCAATTCATGAGATAAAGCTAAGCAATACATCAAGGCCACTTACACGTTTCCCCACTTGTGCGGATTTGTTTCGATTATTAAGTCTCTAAGGAGTAAAGAGAGCTAACACAACAGCTTGATATGTATTCAACATGAAATTATGTAAAACTTAAGTAAAAGATGAGCTCGTCAAGAGTTATGACACACAGGGGAATAGAAATGAAATAGAAAGAGAGTGAAGTGTAACGAAACAAGAAAGATACAGCAACAACAACAAAAAAGAGCAACAGCAATAGTAACAACCTAAATAAAACACCCTCGTATATGTATTTAAAGCAACTGAGAATTCTCAAGCTTGTAACTAAACTAAACTAAAGTAAACTAAGCTAAACAGGGCGAAGGAAGGAAAAGTTAGTCGTATATATGCGGGGCATAAATAAAAAGTTAACAATGTGTGGAGAGACCAATGAATGAGTATTAGAATGGCGGCAAAGAAAACAAAAATATACATTTGGCAGAGAGACGGAGCAGAGAAAGAGAGAGAGAGAGAGAGAGAGAGAGAAAGAAAGAAATAAAGAAAGCGAGAGAGAGAATAAGGAAGAGAGCGGGAATAATCGTCCACAAGGATAACACTTTATGCTATGTTTTCCGTATATTGAAACAGATTGCCAAGTTCTGAAATGTGTTGTTGTGGTTTATGTTATAATTCTTGAAGTCGAAGTGGAGGAACTAAATTATGGCAGGACCATTTTGGGTGTAAAATAAAAAGGAAAGAAAACAAAACAAAAAAGCGCTTATTAACCAGATTGTGAAGCGAAATAGAGCGAGGAACTATTGAGATTATCCTTGGACTTTTACAAACAGACGCCCCTCTTTTCCCTCCCCCCAAAGCACACACGTACATACATACAACTAAAGAGTTTCACGTGTTAAGTGTTGTGGTTGCCTATGCGGAAAATACAGTTTAAAGAGTGCATGTATTTTGGTCGACGTTGCTGTTTTTTTCGCACCAGACAACTGGGTGTTGGGCAATTCGTCCTTTCTTTTAGTCACTTTCCGGATCAATGTACGCAAAAATTTCTTCCCAAAAAAAGAAAAAAAATGCAAATTGGCGCATGTCATGTTCTTTGGTAGTTCATATGCACTTTCCGCCACACACACACAGATTTGTTGTTGCTTGTATAAGCTAAGTAAGTAATTTGTTGCCTTGTCGAACATTTATCCTTATTGTTGGCGACTTATTGTTAAGTGGGTGGCTAAAATTACCAGTTTAAGAGAAAGAAAGGGGAAAATAAACAATTTTTATATGTGTGTGTTTAGAAAGTCTTTCGCACTTTCAAACTTTAAGCTTTTTCAGTGTATTAGTGTCACGCGTGGGTTAGTGCAGCAAAGGGATATGGTTTGAATAATTTGCTATAAATAAATTTATCTTGTCAAGGGCTCTCCTTTAACTCCATAAGTTGCATTTCATTCGCTTGCCTTCGCGCAGAGAAGCGTCCTACATCAACACTCTCCAAATGACCAACGAAGGCGCGATCTTAACCGACAAATAAGCACTGCTAGCCTATCTAAGTAAAAGCCGTTCGAATGTTTCTATAAAAACAGTCAGCTTGGAATCAGATTACCCTTCATAACAGCAGCACTAGGTTTGTTGCGTAACTGTTGTACCCATTAGGTTCACATGTACACGGTTGTTCTAATAGCAGTTTCGTAACATGAAGTGGGGTAAAAATTTATCACACACAGTAGAATAGAAAGAGGAGAGAGTTTTGTATAAAAAATTGGCACTACGTGTAACATATTTCCAAGAAATGTATTGAATTGTCGAAGGATGGTTAGCATACTTTTTTCTAAGCAGGTAAAGATAGCACCGAAGAAGATTACAAACTTCGCTTATAGGAGAAAAAATGTTGAATAATCACATTGGCGACTCCAAACAATTTAATATATGTTTTACGCAATTGTTGGATTAATATCCGTCATGGTCTGTAAATTATTTGTCAAAAAGTAGATTAAAGCCTTCGCTTTTTTTACATTCCTATTGAACGTTCGCACACAACGTAAACAGGCTTTAAATGAAATCTTCTTATTTCCACCACTGATATGCGCGATTTATTTAATAATAATCTCGTAATCGGATTAAATGCAGTTATGAGAATCTGATCGATAAGACGTCGTGCAAGCAGAGCCCGAATTCACAGACGCACGGATTGGAACGAAAATGCCTTTTGAATTATCAAAAACAATCCAAGCTACGTTACTTCTCATTGAAGCGTAATATTCATTAGCGAAAATGAAAAAGAAATCAAGAAAAATTTAAGCATAAATGATGCTTCACTGAAAGAGAAATATAAACCTTCACGACCACGTATAAGGACAATATAAAAAATCCGAGCAAATACACAACCGATTGTATTTATTTTATTAGAAGAAGAGGTGAAGCGAAACAAAACTGTGAATCAATAATACAAAGCAAGAGATAAGATGAAAATTCAGAGAAATATGAAGACCCTTTCACTTGCCAGAAAGGCAAAGCGCGATAAGTGCACACATATACAAAATGTTGATGTTATCAGGAACAGAGCAGTTACTGCATCTATTATTACGCTACAGCTCAAAAGTGGAGGCAAGTGGGTCAAGTCAGACGAACACTGAAATTCGTAAGGTAATGAAATGTTATTAAGGAATTATAACAGATATTGCAAGGAGCTTTGTTTTGCTTGCATTGGATATTTGTTTATTTAATTGGACGACTAATATGTATACCAAGTTCCAATTTTCAAAAGATTGTCGCTAAAAACGGACCGAACTAAGTGGTGTATACTGTTCACTAACGTACATTTTTTGATAGAAGCAAGCACAATTCGCGACATTCGCCTGTTGGGCGGACCGTGCGTCATCCTTCTCCAGTCATTCTCAAAGACAATTCATTATCTCTTTAACAGATATCAACGAATTCATTGCTTATGTGGTAATGTGAATTCACGAAAATAGACTTGGGAGTTTGCTCCCACACGTTCCAAAAATCGTAAAAAACAAGAAAAGAAAACCTGAGATGAAGAACGAAATTAGAAAGTCCTTAAGGCAGACCTTTGGTAGTCATTCCACTAAATTGTTATGCTAATCGAAAGAAGGTATATTTTATTGGTATCCTGTCGCATATTTTCCATTGTTACGAGTTCCACATATTCACATCGTGTGGTGATGGGTGTGAAAAGCGTTTTCGATGCAACCAAAAGCTCAAAAAATCAAAAAAAATTGGCTTCAATAAGGACTAAAGGTCCTATGAAAGTTCAAATGGCTTCACCCGATGATAACAAAGAAAAGCTGATGGCAGGTGTCCAAGTGGAGAGTGTTCAAACGATTAAGTCGCCTTCTTGCAACTCACATTTCATTTATTTCATTCAAGTGAAACTCAGATGGAAATCCTGCTGAGGAGCTCAGAATTCGAAAAAAGAAAGTAATGCTAACAACTACTCGTTAACGGACCTTTAGAAGGCTGCGAAACGCACACAGACACAGAATAATTAAATAAGTTTTTGACTTTCTTTTATGAGTCCTCATCTGTAAACTTATCTACGTTTTCCCCCTTTTTACCAACTTTTTTTCAGATATTCTTTATTGGTAGTATTCTTATATAAAAGAGAGAAATTAAAATTATAGCATACAGCGGCAACCACTGAAGTGTGAATATGTATTCTTCTCAACTTACTGAAGGCAGTAAGTCGTAGAAAATCTCCTTCGTAGTCAATAACGGAAGCTTTTGTAGGCACTTTCCTACCAGGAAATGATTACGAATCGATCGCCACAACGAAATGTGGGTCTACCTCTACCCCTTCCAGTTGTTATATACATACGCACGAATTTAATGTAGGTTTTACACACACACTTGGTGTAGCTTGTTCGTTCAATATTTCTCTGAATGAAACTCGAAATCGTTAGTAGGAAGTTTCGCGAGAATCATTGATGTTTTCGTAGAGGATCTGCCGCAAAAGGAGGGAGAAAAGTCAAAGAACATACATTGTTATGTTACCACCTTTCAGATACAGTTTACACAATTTTGAATTTGAACTAAGTAATTTCGAGGGCGCGTCTCTTCTAAGCGTTGCAAACGAGCAACTTGATCAGCACGCCATCGGACTTCTTCTTCGAATTGGTTATGCATGATGAGTAAATGCAAACTCAGAATTTCTTTTCACTTTTTTAACTCACCAAATTATTCTTACATTGCAGATATATCGTAATCGTAGTAAGCGGCTAACGTGCAAGCACTCCCACTTACTGTGAGGTAATTTCTTCAATTACTTTGAAAATTTCATTAAGACTGTGTTGTAAATTGGAAAATTATGATGATTTTTCTTGCCACTACATTGAAATGCATGTTCCCTCAATTGCTATTTGCTTTGTTTCGCCATTTTGCGTTGCTTTCATTGCTTATTCTCTGTTAAATACATAAGCTACACGACCTTTACGACTTGTGCGAGGGGTACGACTTGTACGACTTGCTAAAGCAAACATTCAAAAGTCTCTCTCTGCTTCTTGGCACAGCCATGCCAGTGTCTGTGTATCAATTACTTTCTCTTCTCTTTCACTAGTTTTGAATCAGTTCTCATATTTATGATGTTACGATGCTTTAAGGTATGTGCGTACAACATTTCCTCCAATATTATCTCCGCTCACACTCTATGCCCGTAAACTTAAATTAACGTAATATTGTGGCGCTGTTTTGGGTTCATATCGAAGCAATAAAATTGTGTTGGTTTTTTTCTGCTGCTGTTGAAGAAGACTTATGTTACATATCGCTAAGGAAGCTTTTACAATGTGTATCTTAAAGATGCTTAGTAAAGTGAAATAAATACATGTGTAGCACATGTTATCTTGTCACTATACACGAGGCGATTTGACAACATTGAACCGTTTTCATCTCTGCAGAGGTCAGAGGTGTAGGATATGCACACCAAAAACTGCGTTGGTCGTGTTAAGCCTGAAACCCGTTTTAAAGAATTTACTCTTTCTGGCTTACGATCCCTCTTCAAATTTTTTTGATTTTTAATTTTAACCTCCAGCACATTTGTGCAGAGAGGTCAACATATTAAAAATTTACATACGATAGCAAATCAATTACGCATGAAATCGTTATTTGAGGATACGCCATCTTCAGTGTTGGGTTCCAAAAATGAATAGCAAGCCACATGAGACGTTTTATTAGCTGCAGGTAAAAAGACCATATCATGTGTAATGGAACGCCTCCTTAGCTGCCGTCTTCAGTGCGATCTATGTTACTTCTTTTTTTAATCCTATTTATTGTTGACAGTTTTGTCCTTCACTGTCCGAGAACTACGAAAACAATTGCCAAGTCTTTAATAGGCATTGTTCTTCTGTTAAAAGAGGGGTCAGCGATAATTTCGCTAAGTTTTTCTACAGTGGCATTATTAAAAGAACTACTAACACACTTCACGTCTTCACGTGCTTTGTAGTATCGATACCGAAGATCTTTGATAAATCCTTGGAACCTAAGCATTGGACTTGTCAAACAAATTGGTGACCACACTTTTTTTATAAAGCAAAGATAATTAACTTGATATAAAAAGCGCAACGACCGTAACATTAAAATTCTCAATGCTCTTTGATGAAACCACATCCACTGTGTATTCAAAAAATAGTTTTCTTTTTTCTTTTTTCTATAGAATTGAATTTGGAAATTGTTTGACGATCTCATGTGTATCCTCCTCTGCTTCTCAGTTTCGAGTAAAGTGACTAATATTCTTGGTCTGCTTTGAGAACAGACTTCCGCTCTGTTTAATTTTTCCCTCAATATTTCGTGAATCATATATTTTGCTTATAGCTCATTGCTACCCTATTCATCTCAAATTCGAATATGCATTTTAGGCAATCATTTCACGCACTTTCCTTGCGAAGCTACAGTATTTTTTTGTTTTTTTTTGTTTTTTTGGGGAATCCGACTTAAGTCGTCTTGCTGAGCCTCACGTTCGTTCTGAAGGCGCTTATACCCGTCTTCTACAAGAATAAATCCTGCTCTTCTAATCAACGGGTTTCAAAATTCTATTGAGCTTAAAACAAAGTTTAATATTAACTCTACAATCGCGAAGGATTGACATAAGTTACTATCATTTTGAAGGCTGCAATATCACGATCCGTGGTTCTAAACACTGACCTTCTCATTTTGCAGAAGAAATATGCACATCTTTCCGATTATACATAATTTAATAAAACTTCTATAAGTTTTCGAATCTACATTGCATTTATATGGCAGCGCTGTTCTTATGCTAACAAGTCGTTATACGTGAGCTATCAGTACACATTTCACTTAATAAAATTAAGCCGATCAGTACAATAATGCCATGTCAAGAACGGATATATAATTTTCAGATTTTCGCCAAAAATTGGGAACCGTGAACAAACCTATGGAGTGAAGAACATAAAATCAAATTTGCACTTTTGTGACGAGGGATATCATGGTTTCAACATGTATGTGAAAAAGGTACCGTGGACTGTTGGTCATACTGCTTTGTGAATTGATTAAAAATATATATATCTCCTTATATATGTATATATATATATATATCATATGGCATTGTTATCAGCTACATCTATAAGGATATCAAAGTGTATAGATGCACTTTATATACTTAGTCTTCTATATACAAAGTATAGCTCGTAAAAAGGGTAAAGTTGATCAGCTGAGCACTAAAGAGATACCCATAAAATATAATACATGAGTATAAACATATGCATTAACGTATGGCGTCATTAGCAACAATAAAAAGTCTTGAAATCATAGCATTCAACACTGACAATAACAAAATTGAATATTTCTTTCAATAATTACTAGGATATAAGTCATCGTTTGTTTGTTGTTGCCGTTGCCGTTGCTGTTGTTGTTATTGTTCCTGCGGTTATTGCTGTTATTGCTGTTATTATGGAGATGGACATACATAAGTGTTTTTGTTTACGTTTGTGTTTTATTCTTCTTTTCTTCTTTTTCCTATATTTTTACCTCCATCTCAATCAATTTTCTCTGAGTTTTCATGGCATCAAAACAA
This sequence comes from Glossina pallidipes, assembly GCA_000688715.1. Taxonomy (NCBI): domain Eukaryota; kingdom Metazoa; phylum Arthropoda; class Insecta; order Diptera; family Glossinidae; genus Glossina; species Glossina pallidipes. The sequence continues at coordinate 152,847 of JMRQ01006280.1, read as the reverse complement.
ATTACCAACGAATTAATTTAACATCAAAAGCACGCAAGCGCATTAACACAACAAACACAATGGCAACAACAATATTAATGATGATAGCGATGACATGAGAATATCTATTTCTCTGTCACACTTACTGTTTACCTACTATTTACTTTAGTTAGTTAGTTAACGTTGGAGACACGGTTAACAAGCACACATTCTGTGTGGAGACAGATGGATATCCTCGTATAGGTTTGTTTTCCAATAAGCGCTTTATTTAAGTCCTCACATACATACACATGCATATATATAGTGGCGCACACAGCAACTCAATTAAGCTGCTAAGGGTAGCAAGTCTTCGGGTAGTGTCTGACGGAAGGAGAAAGTGCTGTTGTGATTAATATTAAAAATATTTAATTAACTGCTTGATGAGTAAGGAGCAAATAACAAATACAAAGTATGGGGAAGGAAATTGACTTTTCACAAAAATCAGTGAATGACTTAACCAACGACCACAATTACAACAACATAAACAATTACAATTTATGAGTTCATTAAAAATAACAACAAAGAAGATCCCCAAAGGAAACAGGTTTAAGTCTTAAAAAAATATATTGAAAGATGCGTAAAGGAAGCAAACCTCTATGCTAACTTCTTCTTCGCTTTAACTGACTTTAACTGTGTATGTGTGCATGTATGGTATGCAAACTTCATAACGGATGCGCACTACAGGCTTAATGCATTCAAATTTTGGTAAGCAATAATTTGAACAAAAATCGTAATAAATGCTTTTGCCATTTTTGTCTGACGTATGTTTTGCAGTTGAATAACAACAACAATATTAGCAAGAAACCGGTTTAAAGCACATTTCGATTTCGTCGAAACAATTCCACGCCATTGGCGTGAAAACGAAACCGGTGGCATGTGTGTAATTTGTAGCGCTTTTAATTAAATTTTCAATTGATAAAAAAAGAGAAAAAAAAACAAAAAATTGAAAACTGTCTACAACCAGTTCTCTACTACTGACACTTTTCATGTTAATTCAAACAACTTCAGTTAAAATCGCCGACCGAATGTTCATTTTGTACCTGCGCTGCAACGCTCCCACTACTTGGAGAAGTAGAGGGGCAAATTGGGATGTAATTGTGTAAATGTATGTATATAACTTAACACAGTCGTGCATATCTATTCCCTATTTATTCTCTCTGATATCATACCACTTATTACTTTGATTGTTACCCAATTGTTGCGTCTTCGTCCCTTCACTGAAATTATTCCCAATTTATGTAATAGAAATAATTCGTAATTACCACAATAAACTATCACCCAAGATCGGCAATAAAGACACTTCAGCTCATTCTTCTCTTCCTCTTTTTATCTTTTATGTTTATGTGGATAAAAGAAAGAGATGGGTGCAGAAAGAGAAAGACCGTTAAAGAGACTGTGCGTGAGGGAGAAAAAGTGAAAAGAATGACGGGCGAGACATGGAGAGAAAGAGAGAAAGAGAGAGAGAGAGACAGGGGAAATTACTTTCTTGCCTATTCATTAAGAAAAATTAAAAAAAGAAAAACAAAACAGTATAGAAATCGCAGGAAATTTTGTTAAACACGTACCATAAGCTAATCATTAACAAAAGTACCTTCAAATTCTTGCTTTCGTCTGTTTCCAGTCTTGGTCGACTGGCTGTCTCATATTAAGAAAGCACGAGCCAAGTTGTAACCTTAAACTTTCTATATAAGTTTTAGGTAGTGCGTGAGTTTGGATAGCCACTGAATACATTTGAAGATCAGCTTCCCCTTAAATATATAGATAGACTTACTGGAAAGATAGATGACGCGGCTTTTTCTTCGTAAGTGATGTAAGTTCTTTTGAAAAACTTTTGACGAAAAGTTAGTTAATAGTAAAACTGAAAGCCATTTGCTATGAGTAGTTCGCCCCCTGCGCCTGCGCTACCTCTGCCTAAATTACTCTCCCGATCCTGGCAGGTACCGGAGAGCTTACGGTTCAATTGAAGTAATAAATTCGTAACATCAACTGTCTTGTCGATCTTGTTAAAAAATCAGGTTCGAATAAATTTCGAAAAATTCAAAGTTCGTAATACATCGTAAGACATCTGTCACACATCATTTATTTTATGCAAATATTCGCATTTATTCATAGAAAATATGCGTTTATTTCATATCGTAAATTGAAGAATTGGACTTTGTTGACATGCGGCTCCAACGAAACAAGACGGATAACATGTAACATGCGACAATAACGGCACAGTTTAGCTAAGACTCGCAATTAATTTATTTATAAATTCTACTGTTTTCATAAATTAATTTTTGTCTTGAGCTCGTGATAAATTGATTTTTAATAAATTTCTTTCTATCACAATATCTTAAATGATTAAAGATGAGAGAAACACTTGAGAAAATTAATTTAAAAACAGACGAAAAAATATTTAATTTATTGTCTTCTCGGTGCCTCTAATTTATACAAGTATTTCTTTGAACTACACACATACATACATACACACACACACACACACACACACACGCGCAAAGGCTAATTAAATATTTTGACGTGTTTGATCAGAGAACAGAGTAAATAGGTGCTCAGCTCACTCGATCGTATTGCTGTTACTTTTGTGGTTTATCAACACAGAAGAAAACAACAAATAAACACAAGAGCACAAGAAAAAGCAAAAGCCTTTGCAAGCTGATGGCTGTTTGCATTCTTGACCTGTCTTTGCCTTAGACTCTTTGCTCGTTGCTGGTGTTGATGTTCCTGCAGTTGTGCACACAGAAGGTATTAAATTGAAATATCGCTTTGGCAAATGAAGACCTTAAAATGTTAGGTTCTTGTTATATATTACCGCGTTGTGATCGTAGCAGTAAAAATCTTGCCAGCTAGTCAGTCATTCGAGCAGTCAGTCAGAATAGCCAAGAATGCTGATTGTTACACTCTTCTTTATTCTTTTCGGGGTGTTTTACGATACGATATCATGTACAATGTGCAATGTGTGTTGTGCGTTACACTGGTTGGCTCTTTATAACAATGTGGTATTATCTTGACTTTTCAAGTCATATTGTTACTGTTGTTGTTATAAGTTAATAAGAAATTAATGTCTTGATCATTTTCGATCGTTATGTAAATCAATCAAGCAAATTATACCTCAGGGGCTTGCCACAATAATTAGACCCTTTGCAAAAATAATGTGAACGCAAGTCATATAATACACACACACACACACACACACACACACACACACACACACACACACATACACGCGCGCGCGCAAAAGCACAGGTACGAATGTATTCGAAGAGTTGAAAAAAACAAAAAACTATAAAACATGCAACAAACACTGCATGGTGAACGCTTAACATGCAATATATGGTTAAAGACGGAGTAGGTCGGAAGGGATTTTATCAGTCTATTGATTTCATAACAGCACCATCACATAATCATAATCAATGTGTTTTGTTGGTCTTCTACTCCACATCGACAGTATTGTGATTGCGTCCGCGTACAATCCACAGATTTAAAGCGTCAAACACGAAGTTTGGTGGGGAAGAAGCCAGAAAATGATCACTTTTAGAACGTTTTGTTTAAAACGTCTTTACGAAAAACAACAAAACATTTAAAACACATTTAAAAGTCACTATGATTAACAACAACAACAACAACAACAACAACAACAACAACAACAATAACAATAACAACCACAACAAGCACCGCCAAGATCAGCAGCATAAATAAAAATTGCTACAGTTTGTTGATTGAAAACCACAAACATTCTGCCAAACAAGTCCGTACACTCACTCTAAGAATTATTGTTTCCCTTCCTCTGATGCATTTATTACCTCTTCTCGTCAACTAGAAGAGAGCAGACAACAAATTTGAATTTATAAATAAACAATAGCAGCAACAAGAACAACAACAACGAGAACAATATTAACAAGATGCGTTAAAGTTATTGATTTTTTCTGCTATATAGTATGTAGATGTGTATACGTGTATAGGTACGAGTTTGTTGTGTGTTTGAGGCCATCAAAATTTAATCATAACATGTTAACTCTCCTTCTTCCTGCTTCTTATACTTCGTTCTATAATGTTTCAGTTCCTAGTTATTATTATTGTTGTTGTTGTTGTTATTATTATTATTGTCGTTGTTGCGGTGGATGTTTATACCAAATATTGGTACGGCTGCCGCCGCTGCCGTTGGCATATCAATTTTAAAACATCTCTAGATCTACCACACACTCACAGGTATGCGCACACTCACAAGCGTACTTACATTTCATTTCATACACATTTCAATTTTTGCGTTGCTTTAACTACTTATTGATAGGTCCGACGTGATGGCATCGCTTTACAGCAACATTTTGGTTGGTGTTTTTTTTTCTCTTCAACTTCTTTCCAATTTTATTTATTTGTTGGTTCCATATAATAACTTACGTTCGTTTGTATATGTTTTAAATAGTTGGGGTTTTGCGTACGTGTAAAATTAGTTTAATTTTGCATTTATGCATTTAATAAAAAGTTACGATGGTATTGGTACGAAAGAAACAGTTCACTAAACAGCGAATATATCATCACTAGCGGAATAGTAAAAGCCTTGCGGTAGCCTAAGGGCCTTTGGAGTTTGCGTCATATAGAGTACATCATGAAATTTGCTGAAAATTTAAAATCTTTATCTCGAACTCAATATTCAAAGAACTGGTTTAGAAAATTTCGTAACTCTAGAATACTCAAGTTGTTTAGGACAAGATCTCTAGTTCCCCAATTAGCTAGCGTTAGCGGCCGAACAGTCACTAGAGCTACGATCAAGTATATCCTAGCGCACTAAGAATTGAACCCGCGGACATCGACTTGGTAACCGCGACTCTCATCTGCTTGCCTTTGCAGCAGCCCAAATGCTTTTAAGCGTTTAACGTGGTTCGATTACTTACAGATTAGGTGAAAACATTTTTGGTCCCTTGGAAGATTTTAAAAATAACCTATCAAGTACATTTAAGACGCATTCTAGGGGGCTTGGACGTAAGATAACATCTTTGTGGAGAATTTCGCATTAAGTCAAAGATCTCCATCAACTCAATAGGATTGCCATAACTGTAAGCAAACGAAGGCTTTAGATGATTCATTATATATATATATATGCATATGTGTATAGCGTGCGATTTTGTGTTGACTTATTGATAATCGTCTGCCAAAGTGTGTTGCGTCTATACCAAGAACTACCAAGATCGTCCATTCTTTCCTGCTCATTGGTGTGAAGTGCGAGGCTGAGCCTTGTTCCATAGATGTTAATAACTTTATTTCTTGTTTAAAATTAACTCTGATTAACAATTTTCACTTATATTATATGCATCGTACACACACTAAATGATAAGTAGAACGCATCCTGTCTAGTTGTTCTTAACGGCTGATAGTCTAACAGGTTTAGTGGAGAGAAATTGTTGCGTCTACTACAGAGCCGTGGTCATGGAATGATTTAAAATGAAAACAAAACACAAGAAAGTACACAGCATTGGTTTAGGGCCGTTTTCAATACTTTTTAACAAGCACTCTTAACTGATAGTTAAATTATTTTTGAATATATTTGCAAGTAGTTAGTGCAATTATTGTGAGTGACTTTAATACCGATTGCGAATGAGACATAAAACTACTTTTAACAAATACGCAAAGAAAAATATACATTAAAAGAACGGTTTTTTGAAGAAATAAATTTATTACGAACACCTTAACAAAATAAATGAATCGTTGACAAGCAGTGTAGAGCTGTGTCTATTGCTATCGTTTCAGATTTTTTTACTCAAATAAATTCTTACTATTTCAACTCCACAACCATATGGTTGCGGTCTCAGATGTTTCCGCTTATCTCATCTGCCAGTTAGTAGCTAGTAACTAGAAGGAAAATCTTATAACCAAATCAAAGAATCTCACTTTTGGTTAGAGTGCAATTCAGTGCGCCATGAATAGAGTAACTTTTACTGAAATTTCAATTTATTCAACGAGCCTTAGTTGGTGTTTGCCAAATAGCAGCTTTGGGATGGTGCACCCATCGTTTTCGAACGGCCAGACACTTTCACATTAGCAGTTACATAATAGTATCGTCTTTTTTTTGGAATTGTTTTGAAGCTTCACGCACAAGCACAACAAGTGGATTTTAATGTATTTACAATCACGCGTTCAATTAAATGCATTAATTGGTCAGTCGTTCATTTTGCTGTTATTGTCATTAAAATAAACGATCAACAATGCGCTGATTAGTTTAGATTAAAAGGTGTTCCTATATATTTTAACATTGTTAAGTGAATTGATGCGGTTGATAAAAAAAAAAAAAAAAACGCGATCACCAATAACAACAATCGCCAAAACATATTGAATTCATGCTTATGGTGCACAGCAACAATAACAATACCAATAAGAAAAAGACAAGGTTAAACAGAGCACATAAGCGGCTTTAAAACAAAGCAAATGAAATTGTTTATGCCAATTATGGGCAACATGAGCACCTGCGATTCGTTGCGATTCAGAGGCCACAACGCAAATGAAGACATCTTCGCATAACAACTGCAACGACAGCGACAGCGGCAGCGGCAGCGGCAGCTACAACGACAACAGCATTAAAAAATTTGGCCAGTGAATGGTACGGCAGTACATCGCAAAAAAAAGAAAGAAAAATAATAATAAAGTGAAGGGCCAACGGTGTTGTTGATTTTCGTTTTAACGCTTACAGTTCTCTTCACCGATCCATGTATGCATTTGTACTTTTCGTATGTATATCTATGTGCATAAGAGATATTTAGGTGATAATATGCCCGCCATTTTCGTAATGGAAAATAATTATTATGTGTGTTTGACGAATTATAGTAATCGTCGTGAAACGTTTTCCCATGACTTCCTCAGGCAACGAAAACGAAGAAGATTCAACTAACTCAGTCATGGCAACTTAAAATCATGAGCACATACGAAGACATCAAGACGGTCTACTTTTCACACAAGTGCACAATCTCAAGAAATACGACTGCATGTAGAAAACAATTTAATCTTTTTCAATGTTGGTATAGGGAAGAGTAAATAGGACGGATTCAACGGCCATCCATCCACCAACTTACTTACAATAATGGCTTATTTATATATTTTACAGCCAAAAAAATGTTGCCAACTTTTGTCTTTTTTTTTATTATCAATCAAGATATGATTCATAATGATATTTATGTACGATTCGTAGCAACGAAAAGAAAAACAGCAAAAACGACATTCACTAGATTATACCAAATTTAAACGACTGATTGAAAATAGCCGTTTTTTCTCCTTATTGGCTGTAGCGCTGTAGAACATATGTGATTTAATGCAATCGTTTGATTTCGCTTAAGGTGTTAGCATCATTCGAGTTAATATACGAACCCTATGTAAAACTTAATACTCTTCCCTTTCTTTTTACTGTCTTTTTTCATCCTAATACCGGATATGTCTCAAATAATTAGCTATATTTTTCGTTCGATCGTTTTCTTAAGTAAAGTTGTTGGTGCTAAGTACTCAACGGGAAACCTAATCCCAATTTAACGTTCGCCCAAAATGCTTTGACGCTAAGTCGCTCAAATTGTTATAGAAATAGAGATTTTATTCCGATAGTTTTTGTATCCGTCCAGTTTTATAAAAACAACGCTTTTGTGTTAGTTATCGAAAAACGTTACTTAGTAGAATATCACAAATGGAAAAGCAAGCGTAGAATATTTAAAGCACTGATGCCGTTATTAATATTTTAAAGCACAATGAGATTTAAAGGCTATGTAGGGTGACATCAACACCTGTAATTACCTTGCTCAGTTAAGAGAACATTATCCGCTCTAAAGTGTCGATCATTACTAGGTCTGCGATTTCACCTGTCTGCGTCATCAAATTTAAAGCAGACTACTTTAGCTTTGTCGTTGTCGTGCCAGATTAGCATCCGAATTCACGTCCATTCGGCGACCAGCGTTAGGGCGACTAAAAGTCTTAGCCCTGGCCGTGAGTAGCCACGCATACTGCATCTACTACAGCCATTCACTTAGCTCTTGTTACATTTGCATATGTTGTGGCTTTTCGCGGAATCGCAAGATTTTTCGTTTGTTAACTAACGAGTTGTTCGCGTATGTGAACAAATTATAGATTATAGATCTTTTGAGGTGCCGTGTAATGCAAACAAAAAGTGACAATCAGTACACAGGCAGCACACTTTTTGATTTTTTGATACAACCTCGTGTTACGAATTTTTCGATTTGAAGCAATCTACTCCCCTTAATGGAGAGAAAAAAAATATCGTTAGACAAATTTTGCATCTTCTCTATTGAATCCCATGTTTTGAAACAAGTTGTGTTTACATGATTTGTTTTTGTTATGTGAGAATGTAATGCTTGAAAATGTAGGTAGCTTTGCAAGATAGAATTCTGCCAAGATCAGCCTTTCTGTACGAATATCATCGTCTGCCTTAGAAGAATAACCCAAAAGCAAAGTTGCATGTATTTAGAGTGTAATGCTAAACTTAACCTAAGGTTAAAAATATTGACGACTTTGTGGCTTGGGCAATTTTCTGTCAATTCTCATGACGGGTGCAGGCCTATTTTTTTTTGCGTGAATCGAAGTTTTTTTTAAGTACTTTTTAATCATGTAATGTAATTATTAATGAACATCATTTTCATCATTGCTCAGAAGACATCTGTCAAGTAAAACACATTTATGAAAAAGGTTAAGGGTCATCTTGTTATTGCTGGTGAATATCAATTACTGCCGCACACATGCAATTTGCGTACTTTTTCCCTTAAATAAATGACATTGAAAATGCTTTAATTATTTAATTACGAAAATTATTTCATAAATTCTTTTCCTCACACACACAATAACGATTAGGTAAGTAAATGGATGAAAAGAGAAAACATATGATAACACAAATTTTGATGGCATTAAAATAATTTTGGCTAACGGCTTAGAGTAAAGGATGATTATTTCATTTCCTTTCGGGCTTATATACATGAAAGTGTATGTAAATATGTGGTCCTTTTAAATTAATTACTGAAAGTTGATGGTATACTAATTTCGCCATAGCCTTTGTAAAAATATCAAATCCCATTATATTAACGCTATATGCCGTTGACTTTTTCTCTCTCTAGAAAGTTTCAGCAAAAAATTTCTGAACCTTTTTAAGACTGAAACCTTAGACTGCAAGATTATAGAGAAGAACATTAACCGGAAACAAAAGTAAACTTTAAAGTAAACGATTCAAGTGAACAATATTTACGATATTTGTTTCAGACTTGAAGCGCTAACAAACGGACATAGGTCTAGAGAACATTATAAATAGCTGCTACATAGCATGGCGTACTGCATTGAGATACGGACGCGCGAATCTTATATCCCGGATCTATCCGGTAGGTGAAAGCGTGTCTCTCAACAAATTTCGTTTTCAAACCCTCTACTGTTTTATAAACGACACCGCGAATAATACCGTCTCGTTAAGACTACGTTTTCGAGATATCAAGTTACTTGAACTTGCCTCAAAAAATGCTGATCGCAGACACATTTACTTCGTAAGATCGCAGATTTGTTAGCTCACGGTCCTTCCTCCATCGATCTTATCTTTGCCGACCACCATCTCACTAGCTTCTCCGGGCCATCTTCTCTTTGTGACTGCCTCCACTCTGCTACCTTCCCCCTTTTCTCTACCCTTTGAAACCCTATAATTAAAAAAAAAGAAGATAAGGGAAGGCCTCTATCGACAGATCCTATATTTCCATCGACAATTAGACACTGATCTTGAGTGTCCTAAACGTTTTTCTGAATATTATATTTTTCTGAATATTATCACCAATTAAATAAGAGACTTGAACAAATTGAATTTTCAAACGACACTGGAATGAATCATAGAATCAAAAGAAGGGCATACGATCAAAAAGTGTATCCGGCCGGTTTACACGCACGCCCACAATTATCCTCGATGGTAATTATCCAAAATTCATCCGCAAGACGACTACAATGTTCTTAGTTGCTTGCAGACTGATGTATGTGTATATGTATGTTTATATGTATGTGTTTTTAAATTAATGTCTTTGCAATATTTAGCATTACATCAAGAGTAATTAAAGTACTGAAATTTGAACATTTGCATTAAAACTATAGGACTACACGTTTGGTAGGAAACGCAGTCGGCTGGCATGATTGGGGGTTGGGTGTGAGGAGCCGTATGATTATCATACAAAACGATGGAATGGTGATACCTTTATTTGTGGTTGTAGTTTAAGTTTTACAAAACTCTTCATTCTAAAATAATTGCAAACAATTAAAGTCTATTTATACACACATTTCGTAGGGCACGAGTCGTGTATGCATTTCGTGAATGTATTTGCATATATATCAAGGAGCAAAACTGTAGGTATACGAATGTTTGTTAGTATATTTTGTAAAATTTGTAATATGTATATGTAAAGTAGTGTAGAGAATTACGGTATTTATATAAATGTTATATGCTAATATAGAGCGTAGTCTGGTAGGTTTGTTTCTATATAAATATATATATACATACTGTGTGTGTGTTAAGTTAACCTAAACCTTGTAATTTATGACGGAGCCAAAAAGAGGTTTGGTCAATTTGCCAAACTAGCGGAACAATTTGCCAGACCTATTATTATGGATATTTACACATAGATAACAACCCAGGCACATACATAGACACATGAAATATGAAATTTAAATTTCTTTTAATTTTTTTTCCCTTCTTACCTTAAGTAACACACATTTACATAGGTAGACAGACAGTGAACATAATAAGAATCTCACTTGAATTAAGTATGAAATTCGTGGTCCTACAATCGACTAAATAACATTGATGTCCACAAAAATTTTTATGGCTCTAATGCCGCAACCCTCGTAATTATTTCAAAATATTTGCTCCTATCGACAGAGTACGTCTACCTCTATCTTTTTTTTTTTCTTTCTTAAATCCAGGAAAACCCTTAAGACAGATATTATAACATATTATTTAGCCTATATTCTCAATCAATGTAACCTTCTTGGGGCACGCTCCGCTTTGTTCTTCTGACTTCCAAGTGTTTCCGATTAAAATTTTCGAAATCGTGAAAATTAAATTAAAAAGTTAGAGTTTCTTAAATTAATTGCAAAGAGCTTAAAAGCGGGGTCGACGCACAAAGCCCGAAAATGTTCTTTAAAAAATTCCTGGCAACATATACATTTTCCATAAAATTTTAGGGAATAAAATCGGTATGCAAAAGATTTTATGAAATTTCTGTATAAAGAGCATCAACCTCCATTCCCTTTCAAATATCAAAGCAAGTAAAAAAAAAAAGTTGTATTATGCGGGGGCCGAGTCTCGCATAGCCGCCACTATGTTTTTCGCATTCTACTCTCCAAGCTCTTTTATTTGATACCCATATCGCTGGCATTATGAAGAATAAATTAATTGCGTTGGGTACCGCATTCACCATTCATTTTAAAATCAACCCATTTTTAGGCGGATAACATATATTCGTTTAAGGAGTGTACAAAATAGTTTCAAACATTCTGTCTTATGCAGATGAGGCATAAGCATAAAGCTTCAAGGAAGTAAAAAAAAGGAAAATTTAATCACCTGTAATTTTATGTGGGCATGGCCGATATTCCCGATTTTGCACGTAAATATTAGATTGCTTCGTAAAATAAATGAGGAAAATTTCATCCTTCTAACTTTAATAATTTCCGAATAACGAACAAAAATCCAAAAATATTTGTTAAAAAAACGGACTTGCGTTCAGTTTACGCTACACTGCGCGCTGCTGCTCTGATCATTTGACCCTTCCTCTTATCATTATAGAACACAATTTATGACGAAACATTAAACATTAGATCTTTTTGCCCCATGAAAGTGAGTTAGATTTCGTACAAGTGAGGTATAAGGAAGACCACTCTAAAAATTGAATCCTTCGGTTCCAATCAAATTTTTCGCATCGACTTAGCATACCAAAGCATCATTACTTATCAAGTGAGCCATTGTATGGAGCGTGGTCGCAGTAAGGGCCGTCCTTGTAGCGAAACACGTCAGTGTACCGAATTTCGGCTTTGGAGAAAATATTTCAAAAATGATGATATATGGCTTGGCCACAGAACATGTATAGACAGACCGACGAATCGGCTAAAATCAACAAAAAAAAGAAGATGCTGATTTAAAAACGTTCGCACAAACATAGTAGGACGTGTGCCACACATGGTGGAGAATTTTGGAAACTAAGGTTAAATTAAACCCTGACTCCCCGGTGTCGCTAATAATTACCAAAACATTATATATAATATAAATAACGCAGACCATATAGACTTCGTGTTTAGTTTAGTTAGTGAAAAAATCTGTAGACGGCTTCGAAATTATATAGGAACAAGACATTAAAAAAAAAAACGATACGCACAAGCAAATCGCTTTTCATTCCGTCTCCCAACAATTCTGTGCACAGCCATGGACATATAAATAGCACGTACCAGGGTAATAAACACAATATTTAAAATACTATTCCAATTTTTAAATATAGTTTAAGTTACGTATAAGGAATTTAAAATTGTTTAAGTGATTGAGGCAAAAAATTCACATAATAAAAAGAATCCGAAAGTTGCGAACATTCGTCGAGCTTGGAAAACTTTTGATTAAGTTATTCTCCACTCTTTATTCTTTTGTTTGTTAAATTAATTACTGTTGCTGCGTTAATATTTATAGAGAGTAGAGAGAGGGCTTCATTGCGCTCTTGAAAAAGCACCAACAAAAATTATTACTAATTTGCACCGGGAAGCAAGAAAAGCAGCTGAAGTGAGACAAATGTATCTTATTTATGCATCCATGTAAATGGCTGTAAATGGTACTTGGCTCGTGACAGGTATTTAAAAATTGGACTTAATCTGGATTAAACTTGTTCGTTTTTGTGCTTCTATTGTAAATTTTTTAAGGTAACCGCAAAAGCAGACGTGATATGCATACAAAAATGTGTTATGCACTTCCGAAGACTATTTTTATTCGTTTACTTATACGCGTGATTTGACTGATATCACAGTCACATCTGCGACTTTTAAATGCAAAAGCAAACTTTTTTATATGATGTTCTCTCTGGTTCAGACATTGACCGAAAATTTTAAGCGATCTCTCACCAATACTTGCCGTATACGTTCGAAACAACCCTCCTTGTACTTGAAACACTTGAAGTATAAAATCAATGGGGAGTCGATTCAGCTCTTTTTCAGAAACCATATGAAATGTTAATGCGTATGTTTTCAAGTACACTCATGCATGCACACTAGCTCATGTACGTTTACTCGTATAGCCAGCCAGCCCATTCCTCTAGGGCATAATAAATAAAATTATCTAAATCATTGTCATTGTTGACTTCTTGACTTTGATTGTTATTTTGCTGGTCGGGTTGCCCAGCTTTTCTTTTTGTATTCTCTTCGTGCACATTGTAATTTTTAGTTGCTGTTGTTTTACGTAAATGTGTCTTGTATGTATTCATGTAGAGCTTTATATATATATATATATATATATATATATATATATATTACATATGCATAAATATATGTAAATATGGTGTTCTGCGCGTAGGAATCTTGTGATTTTACGAAAATTTTTTCAAGAGTAAAACTCTTGTCGAATATGCTATCGGGGTTACTGGCTAAAATAAGCAATTACTACAGATAAGATAGATGGAAAGAAAGCTACGAAAATCTGTGCAGGTTCGAAAGCAAACTACTCAGAAGGCTCTGCACATCGTCTTCCTTTCCTATGTCCTGCCAAGAGAGACTCGTCTCTGTGTTTCGTTTATGTTCTTGATGTATTTCATAATGAAGCAGCCCACTTAGGACCCCTTTTATTCTTCCTATTCACCAATGATCCTCTTTGGATGATTAAACTCAGCTTAATCTTAATGTACATTGACGATGCTAAGCAATTTGCTTCCCTTTCCTTGGAATCGCACACGTATCTCCTTCAATCTAACTTAGATAATTTGGTTACATGGTGCTGTTTATGAAATATTATGAAATTAAATCTAAAAAAATGAAAAAAGGAAGCTTTCTTTCTTTTTTCTTTCGTTCAAATAAAAGGGGAAAATATAAATTCGATTGTGGATTTTTGGGTTCTATGTGATCGAAGACTATGTTGTAATTTTCACATTGACCTCTGCTTGAAGAGAGCTAGGTCAGCGCTGGGTCCTGCTAAACGACAGTCCAAATAGCTTGGCGTTCCTTGCGTTTTAAAAAGCCTATACATGAGCTTAATTAGACCAATAATTGAGTATGTCTCTGTTGTGTGGTCTCCTTCCTATAGGTGTTAGAAGTAGAAGATATAGGAATTCAAAAGGTATTCCTGCCCTTTATCCTTAGGAATTTCGGTTAAAGCCTTATGAAAATAGATTGCGTTCGTTACCCTTACCGTCACTTGAGAAACGCAGAGTCATCCTTTTTAGTTAAGTTAGGAAATCTCTTTGGGAAGTTTATTTTCATAAATCTCACCCAATGTAGGTATAAATGCGATCTTTCGAACTCGTTTAAAGTCAGTCCTTTGTAAAATCTAAATAATAATACTATGACCAAAATATAAGACCAATATTCAAGTTAAATTGCACGCGTACATCGCATGTCAGCAACATTTTCTTCCCAATTGGTAGCACCAACTATCGTTTCACCTGCGCTTGGTTTCGTAGGATGCAAAAAGTCATTTTCCCGATTTCACACATTATGGAACGCATCATTGCGGAGGATGCGACATAAAACTATACATACGGTCTGAAAACACCTGAATAATCGCGCGAATATCGTACAAAAGGTGATCGAAGCCCAAGAAAACCGACCCAAAGTCGTTCAAAAATCAAGATGTGTTGTGCACAATGAGTTCCTTACGCCGCGCCAAGCTATTAATAAGGATTATTGTTTGAGTTGAAGCATTAATTTGAAGACGACGAAGTAAATTTGGAATAATAAATAGATTTAAAGGAAAAGAAAGTAAATTGGTCTTACTTTTTGGACACAGTATTATGTATGTGAATCTGGTACCTTAAAAGCTATCAAATCGTTTCTCTTTAATACGTGCGCTGTGCCTATGTCGTATTTAAATTAACTTGTAATCTTAACATTTTAGTACGATTCGAAAGGTAACTGAATCCGTTTACTATTATCATTGCCACCCTTTTGTATGTTTGCAACGGCTTAGCCATTCACTCAGAGCTCTTTGCTGTACCGCATGCGGTTGGATCTCTTTGTGTAGATGCGTACATGGTTTCTTTTCTTCCTTCTTTTTCTCTCTTGTTTATTTACACACGAATTATATTCCTTTTATTTTTTTGTCATCTTTCTTCCTCTTCACTTTTCGTTATACACTTTGTAATAACTTTAATCATAATAATAATTGGCATAAGGCCTTCTTCTAAGGGTCAAATGTATTCGACTCTTATTTTATTTTAACTGAATTTCATGGGTAAATAAAATAAAATAAAAATTGAATTTTTGAAATGCATTTTCGAATAAAACTTTGCCTACTTAGTTCAGTGGGCAGCGACACTCCGTGTAAAGCTCATTCGATTTTATTCTACCGTAGCACTGCACTTATAATTTTCATTACGTTTTTGTATATAGCATTAATATAAATGTGATTTTTTTTTAACTTTTGTTTTCTTTTGTTTCATTTGACATGACAGATAGGTGGATAACTTAGTTTAAAAACTCACGCCGCGAATCAAACGTTTTATTACATATCACAACGCGTTCTTTTAGTAATCACTCATCCACATGGCTTACGCAAATCTCATCGGGAACCTTAAAAACGTGATACCACATAACTAAAGAAGCCTTCAATCCGCTAAAGGGTAAATTGGAACAATTTGTTGTTTTTGAAGAGTGACAGAAGAATACACTAGGACACTATAGTCGCGCATGCCCATATGTCAGATACCCTACACCACTTCGCCTAATACAATCATTAATTCATTTTTATGATAATTTATTAAAAACTATACATTACTTTTTTGTGAAGGCGTAGTTTTAATGAAAGCCTCCATATTGGAGGATGGTCAAAGTATCCATTGACGTGATCCAAATTTAGCAAACTCAATTCACTTGCCAAATTTTCAGTAATTTACACTTGCTGCCATCATAAAAAGCATAAATAGCATAAAAAGCATAAAAATGTTTGCTGTTCATTAGAGCCCGTTTACATGGTTGGATTTAAAAGTAAAAGACCTATTTGATCCAAATGTCATATTCAATTACTTTTACGAAACAATTTTCCTCATAAAATATCATAAATTGGATATTTTTGCCATATAAGGGTTTATTTTTCACGAACGCCTTTTTATGAGGTGAGATCCAGAAAGTAGAGTTACGTTGTCCAAATTCGGTAAGATTATTGTTTACTTCAAATTATTATTATCGTCGAATTTTCATCAAGAATTATCGAAAATCAGGTACTTTTACCTTATAAATAGCCGACGGACAGACGGACATACGGACAGACGCATATTGGTATAATAAAAAGTAGGATAGGTCGTTTGAAATGTTATGATGAAATTCAGTGCGCTGACACGATGTAACCCAGGAAAGAATCATATTGAAAACGGATTAAATCGAACCACTTCCGCGATGACTTCCCATATAATGCCTTACTTTGAGAAAGTAGTTATATGTGAAAAACAAGTGAAAATATTATAGTCGGGCTAGGCATCTAGACGACTATCAAATACTCCACATAGATACCTATGCCTAAATGATACGCCCATTTCAATTAAAATTTGATTCCATTGTTTTCTTTTTTATTCACTTGCACGACTGCCGTCTCTTAAAAGAAATCTTTAATCCTTTCCTAGTTGTAAATTTTTATATTCCGTAATTTTACCAAACAAACACCTTATTCAGAACCAAACAGCAAGCAGCTTGCAACTAGCATTTCAAGAGATGGAAACTACTGTTAATGATTATAGCAAAGAATCTTGCATAATAAATTTGAGCTAAGTGAAAAAGTTATAGTCAGTTGTGGCCGAATACCTTGCACCCACGATCTTTATCGAAAACAAGCAAAGAAAAAACTGAAATCTGACGCTTCGCTACTCTGTAATATTGAGTAGTCATGGCCGGTTTTCTTCTGCTTTTGTGCAGATACTATAGGATCGCGCGTAGAATGAATATACGAGGTAGAATATATTTATCGTTATTGCACTATACGAGTAGTGAGAAAAATAGCAAACTTTTTCTTTGCTTTTGGAAACAAAGTTTTTCTCAATTAATGTTATATTACGGGCTGGTCCCTAGACTGATGATTCGGTTCACTTTCTACATGAGTGTTTGCGGATATTGTAGTCGATATTCCAGCTTTTGCGATCGGGAGTGTGTCCCTCACATATCCAAATATACGGACAGACAGACATGCCTAAGTTGGTTCGCAATTTGATTCTAATCAATCATATATATGTACTTCCTGTTAAATATTGCAGACATTTTAACAAAATGAGCATACACTCCGAACCTCCCTCTTCTTTGTTGATGGGTGTAAAAATAGCACGAAAATGAGGAAATATTTTAAAGATATTGTATGTCGGGACAACCCTTTGCTCAAGAGAAATATTTGGTGGGGCATAAATTTAAAGGGAACCAAAATGAAGAAAGTAAAAGTAACTAACTTATCGAAATAATTAATAGTAAGTAAGAGAATTGTATATGGCTTGTTGCGAACTCTTGAGAGAACTTAAAGAGATATTGATTGCGATATCGCGAAATACTGCATTTAATAAGGACACTAAGGATAAAGATTCCAAACGGGGACAAACAACTTTTCATATGTAGTGTACCTAGCATGTTGGCACTCCAAGGCGAACTGATCACCATATAGCCTTAGATTCAAATTACACAGAAAAATCTACATAAATATTTGACGATAACTAAGAAAACTTGATAGAGGTTTAAGTGAACCTTTTCATGTTCATGTTATATAATTTGGGATTTGAAAAGAACTTGACTATGTTCGTGTAGAAAATGCCTGTGTCTGCCACATATTTCCCTCCTCTGATTCAGGACTTCTTCTCCTACATTTTCTGTGCTGATTATTTTAGCTTCTAAAGGTCATCTTTTCCATTCTCTTTACTCTAAAAGCACATATTCAAATGCGCGAGATCTCTCAAATGTTATCGAGAAATACATATATGGGCGAACTTGTTCAGCGATCTCATCCCGCATTGAAGTGTACGTATTTAGTGTAGAGGAATATGCATATATATGCCTTCTGTAATGCAAAGAATGCAAGAAATGATGGTAACAAACAATTGCGATTTATTGACTTAAAAAATTGTCTTTTCATTCCAAACACTTGCACTGTTGCAATCAGTTAACTCACTTTGTACCATGATACCACTTACTCATCATTTTTGTGTTTGTAGATATGTTGTATAATACGATTCAGTAGATCAGGAAATTCAGTAACTGCTAATTGAAGCTGTAGCCTCGCTGCTTTTTTATATATAAAGTACACAAGTTTGAGAGAATTAAAAATTTTACTTATCCTTAAAAAAAGAGTAGAACGGACAAAACCTTCTTCCGAACAAAGGTAAAAATAAAAAAATAAAAAAACGACTGACATCCTGAATAAAATGTTTGCGAGGTATGTTTGCAAATTGTAGTTACCTTTGTTTGTAAGTAGACTCTAATAAACCGACTGACTGACTGCTCTAACACATGAACTTCTACAAACTAAGGACGAAATAAGGCGCATCTACTGCGCATTTTGTGAATCTCCTCAAAACCGGAATACACTAAAAATATTTATCCCGAGATGATGACAGAAAATTCACAATTCATTTCGGAAAACTGTAATCCGTAATTAAAATTTTTAAAAAAATGTTAATTTATTGATGCGACATTTTCTTTTACGATCTGGCACAAGTACGTTTTACTGGTTGCTTATCTCACTTAGAGATTTCCTCAAATTTATTTAAATTTTCTCAATTTTCACGGGCTCTTATCTTGAATGTCTATATATCTTATCTGTGTATCAATGTATTTTGTTTATATATTTGTAATTTTTGAATTCGAACATACGCTATGAGTCTGATGATTACAAAAAAAAGAATTAAACAAGAGCGCTGCGCATTTGTGCATCTTCGTACATGCAAAGAATTGAGTTAGAGAGGTCCGACTATTAAGCTGTCTGCTAGTTTGACATGCCCATCTTCGAAAATGGGTGAACCAGAAGGATCAGCAGCATTATCCGTATTATCATCCGATTCTGAGTCCGCGTCCGAGTCGCTGTTGTAATGTTCACTTTGCGGTACGCGCAAAATCTTGGCCCCGCATTTTTCTAACTTCTTTTGCAAATCCAATTTTTCAAGCTTACCAGCTGCTTGATAAGCTGTTAAACCATCAAAAGCAACCGCTTCCAAGTTCACTTTTTTTTTACATTCATTTAATAAAAATTCCGCTAACATTTCATTGTCGCGTTCGATGGCAATATGTAAAGGTGTTCGGCCGCATTTCTTCTCTCTAGCATTGATATCAGCTCCATGCGACACGAGACGACGCAAGATGTCGATGAATCCCAGTTTGGCGGCTACATGAACACAGCTCTCTCCGTTGTAGTTGCGAAGATCTAAATCTTGCGAGAAAGGAATAGAAAAATTTCGATGCTCATATTGACGCGAAGCTTCCTCTATCTCATCTTTACAAAATGGTTTAATCAAAGAATCAACGCATTCTACTATGCCGGACCGACAAGCAAGGTGCAATGCTGTATTACCGCGACGATCGCGTACGGCTGGATCAGCTCCCGCCAACAGCAACATTCTCAAAATATTTGGTCGTTTGGTTAGAGCGGCCAAATGCAATGGCGCCTGGCAATCATCGTTAAGGATATCGTATAGGCAAGAGTGGGGAGCCTTAGATAAGATTGTTTTAACCAGATTTTCATCTTTCAAAATGCAGGCTAAATGCAAAAACGTATCACCATCGTCGTCCTGTTGATACAAGTCAGTCCAGTCAGCCGAGGATTTTGATGATTCCTCCTTGACTGAAGGATGATCTATATTGTTTGCAGGCTTTGCTTCATTTTGGGCGATTTTCTCATCATTTACTTCCTTCTCCTCGTTTCCATTATGCGATTCAAAGCCGGAATCAGTCATTAATTTGTTAATAGCAGTGTTCAGCTTTTTCTCTTCATTCTCGCTGCCATTACCATCTCGTTGCATTGGTTTACCGGAAAGATCCAGCGATGAGTCAGAAGCGTCTGATAAACATCCTGAGTCAAGATTTTCATTCTCGAAGGATTTATCTTTGTTGTGAAACTCCGGAATATCTTCAATTTCGTTTATTAAACTCATATCTTCGGCTTTACTTTTTTTAAAGAACAAAGAATATATTTTTCAACTCGGTCGTTGTTGGTACTTTTGTCGTTGAAGGCAAATCTGTGTTTGATGTGCGAGCTCTCTTAGCTTAAAATATATATCTCACTTAAGTTAAGTGCTTACCTACTTTGCCTAAAAATGTTCAGCTGCTGCAAGGTATTTCGTAGAAACCTAATAAACATGGAAAAATCCTTTAAAGATTCAAGTGGCTATCATTACCTTCGTTTATGAGGGCACCTGTTATTTACAAATTCCAAACTAAACAAAAAGGAATTTTTCATTTATAACCAAGAGCGGATTAAGCGTGAAATGCTGAACATATTAGAACGCATTACGGCAACGCTATAATAAGCCCGCCGTAGATCGCTTCGTGGAGGGAAAGCTAGACGTGTGTCTCTCTCAGTGCATGTGTGTGC
This sequence comes from Glossina pallidipes, assembly GCA_000688715.1. NCBI lineage: Eukaryota > Metazoa > Arthropoda > Insecta > Diptera > Glossinidae > Glossina > Glossina pallidipes. The sequence goes on along the minus strand of JMRQ01006280.1, from coordinate 132,092 downwards.
GTGTGTGTGTAAACAACTATTCTTAAAAACCCTAATTACCGCGAAATATTGATCATTTAAAGCCAGCAACAGTTCTACAAAACGAATAATAACAGATCTGATATCAAATGTAAGGCGTTTTAAAAGTCGTTGCTAACATGTCAGTATTTCGGGATTATAACAAGGACTTTAACTGAAAACCAATTTCACAAAAAAATCCAGATGACAGGTTGCTTTATAAAGTGAGTTAAGAGAATTATTCCATAGAAATGAGCAAAAGAAGAAAAACAATTGAGAAAATTATGTTCGGTTGTAGCCGAATTTTAGATACACTTTCATCCTTATCTTAAAAGTAAACAAAAACACGGGATTAAGTAAAGCTTCGAAGCACTATGAGTGGGCATCGAGGAATTAATTTTTCTCATTTTTTACAGATGTCAACCCTCGCCTAATCTCTATATTCGACAAAATTTTATTGAAAGAGATTTTCTTCGTATTTATCGTGCAGTAGGAATTTCTCTTGATCGATTTGCCTCATTCTCAACAGTAAGTTGCATACACCTTTCAGTGTTTCCACAAAAGTTGTCGCATATTATTGCGAATTACGAAGGGAATAATTTGAACGAATGAATAAACAAACGGACCCGAATCGATTTACAATTTAATACTAATGCAAAAATGTATGTAGCTTGTAAGGTGCTCCGAGCTCCCTTCTAAGTGTTGCAAACGTCTTAACAAAGCTAGAACACCGTGTTACCTCGGTGCTGGGTTTTAAGACAATTCAACTCAAATCAACTTAATACATACCGTTGGCATGCTCTAGTCATCATGAAAAAATGAAGGAGTAGTAGTTCTGTTAACTCCCAAGTAAGTTATAAGATGTTTACGATCCGTTAAAAAAAGAATCTTTTTCCCTCAGTTCAGTTGTCAGTTCTTTCCACGCAGCCAATGTAAATGTTAAGAAATGTTGAGAAAGGCGTGTTCCATTAAAAAAGTATATATCTATATTATGGAAAAAATGTAATAGAAAAATAAAATTTTTGTTATTCAGGACTTTATTAATCCAATTGTCATAACTTGTTTAGCGACATTGATACACTTGTTTCCACCGTGCACTTACCTCCACAGTCGTATGGGATTTCTTATCTATTGTCCGCTGCGAGTTTTAAGTTTCAAATGCTTCAGTGATTTTGTATCTATTTCTTCATGCTATCTGCTCATTCTTCTTAACTTCAATAAGAGGTGAAAATTACAAGGGCCGCGTTCTACGAAAATATGGACTATAGCATTGTAACAATGCCTTTTGGTCACGACATTGGACATTCATCAGCAATTTTTAGAAACATTTTCTTTGTTGCTAAATCTGTGTCCCAAATACGAGGACAAATTTCTTAGTCAACCATTCACGCGCTAACGTTAGCAATGCTTCCTCTAAGAATAATCTTTAACGTCGACGATCGATAATCATTTTCTCAACGTTTGCGGTAATGTTGTCAATTCTTGAATAGTCCCACGTTGATTGTTTGGCTAATTATTTCCGATTTTCAATTCTAAAATTGCCTTTTCGTCATTTCAGTAAAACAACATCGATGTATACGTAAATATATATATTTTCATGTCCTCTACTTAGGGTTGCAAGTGAAGTGAAGATGAATTGTTTTCTCGGTCAGCATCTACCTGACCTTCGTTTTTTTTTTGCCTATGTTTTCCTACGTTTACCTATTTGCGTGTCCTTCTATTTGTATAACCGTTGGCTTTTTATCTGCTGATATTCATGCGCGCAAATACTAAGACAGGTAACTGAATGAAACTCGTAATTGCTGAAACTCTTAAAAGCTAGAACTACCGACGTCTTGGATATACAAATTTCGTGATATATCACGATATCTCGAAAACTTGAGTATGGATATTCCGTACAAATAAAAAAGTTGAAAAAGTTTATGTTGATCCACGAGAAATGTTGTCGATGCAGCTTACGGAGTACATAACTTGTTATTCTGTTTCTTATCATCATCACTGTCAAAAGACTACTAAATTTACTACTCTCTTCAAAACTATGCGTTCAGACAAAGCGCACCTATTTCCCAATTCCTACTTAGTAATGTCCGAATGTCTGTCTGGCTGCTTGTGACCTGTGCTTGAAAATATGTTGATTACAAATTTTAAAATAGGCACACGAAACCCTTACAAATATGATTACGATAACCCAAAACCGAGTTTACCATATCACTCAATAAGATTATAGGATGGCTTAGGATGGATTTTTAGACAGTAGCAGCCTAGAAAACAATGTGTCTCAACATTTTATTTTTATTTTTATTTTATTTAAGTATTTTCCTTGTTTTGCCAAGACAAAGGTATGGTCGCCAAAACAACTGCAATATTTAACCTAATTGCAGGTTGCTACTATCTAAAATTCATATGTATTCCTCGGTAGTGGCGATGTCTATCTATCCTCCTATGAATTATTGAGCGATATGTTGCAATAACTACCGATTAATAATCGAGACGTTTTTTTTTAAAGTGGGATAAGTCTATTGTTATTTTCTTTATGTTATTGCAAAATATTAAAGGACGTACGTATCAATAAAATGAAAAATATTGGTAGGCACTAACAGGAAACTTTTTATATTTTATGCTTTTAGATAACTGTAAATTTATTAACGAGCAGTATTCATATGCTTGCGCTGGCTGGAAAGAGTAAAAGTTATATTATTCCAAAATTAACTTGACTCACTTTCAAAATGAATGAATTATTGTAATCGTGAATGAAACGGGTAATAAGTCTTTTGTATCTGCCCTCTATTTGCTTTTTAATTAGTAATAAACACAAAATAAAGTCCAGCTTTTGTGTAAATATTTATTCACATTTGCTATACGACAAAAGAAAAACAAGGAAAATTGTTTTTAACTATTACAGCATAACTACAAAATAAAAAACAAAATTCATTTTCATCAATTCACAGGAATTGAATGTTCCGGTCATAGCAGGCTTCATAACGAAAAATGTCTCCAGAGTCCTAAACCATCCGAATTCGTTTGCTTAACAGAGAGAAGTGTTTTTCCCCTTAACAGAGAAACATGTTCCTTTAAAATGCCCAGGTACTACAGGCTCAATAAATTAGAAATGAACTCAAGTGGGGTGATCTGCGCTGACTGGCAGTCATCACTGCGCTTAAATTTGATATAAGCAATACCCAGTATATACACACGGTAATCATGGAACGCTCAAAATTGCAGTTTTCGCACTAATTAGTTTTGTTGTTTGATTTGAAGGAATCTGTTACCAAAGTCTATCAAACACTTTTAGAAGGCTATGGTGATGCTGCTCCATCATATCCCAATTGTCGACTTCGTGTCGTGATGATTTTGATGTCGATGACAAAGAACGGTCCTGTGGGATAAAAAAGTTCGAAGATTTATTGGACGAAAATTCATCCCAATCTCTCGAAGAACTTTCGAACAACTTAACATTTGATGACTGAATTATTTCTAGATGTTTACATACGATGGGAAAAACCCAAAGGGAGGCCAAATGGCTACCATACGAATTAATGAACATGCCTTTTCAATCCCAAGCGCAACAAATCATGGGTTAGTCCACGAGACGGATCCACATCCACGAAGCGGAATATTCATGGCCATAAAGTTTTGCTGTGCATATGGTTGCATCAGCAAGATAGAATGTATTACGACCTACTAAAACCGAAGGAGGCGTTTATTGCAGATGTCTACCGACGTGAATCGAACAATTTGAACGACGTATTGCTGCAAGAAGACCAGTGGGACTGGGGAGTTGTCAAGGCTTTCACTGTTGTAGCTCAAATAGGAAGTTCTCCCACACCCAGCGCACCCACCAGATATAGCGCCTTCTGATTGCCAATTTTTCAGGCCGATGTAGCACGACTTGGCTGATACACGGTTTCGAAATGCTGAAGAAGTGCCAAGATCGTTCAATGATTGAATCGCTGCCAAATCAGTATCGTTTTTTCGACAAGGCGTCGCCATGTTGCCAGAAAGATGGGAACAAGTTGTAGAAAATGATCGAAAATACTTTGGTCAATTTCTGTCAACAAATGCCTTTTGCCGGCGAAAAAATGATGTAAATACATGCAAGCATCTAATTAGTGCAGATAATAAGATAAACATTGTAAAAAATCAGGTAAAAATAATGTAGTGAGCCGCCCACCATTATATACCTTACAGCGCCCTACAGCTATTCATGTATCTAGAATAGACATTGTACGGGAAGTGGTCGAAGAAGTGTTCCCAATCGAACCAATTGCAATAGCGTTCACCCTTGGGCCAAAACATGTCTGTGTTAAAATATCCCAAAAACAGCAGCCTGTAGGTTGCATGCAAGAAAACAAGACTGCAAAACAAGAAGGCAAGCTTGAATCGTTTCAGGAGATATATTCTAAGATCGGTCTCTCTAAAGTCCTTCTGGGTGCTACCAACGTCCCGAGAAATATTAATGTACGCTGTACCACGGATGTGGTGCAGGGGTTAAATGTGCACATGGCCCATTTTCAACATAAGCGGCTCATTCAGCATATACACATAAACAGGGATCATCGGAAAATTTATTCCAAAACTATTTTTATCTATTAATTAACTCCCCCTCCTTTGGTGACAGCGGACTTAAAAATTATCCAAGTGAGGATAGTCCAGCAAGATAACCCACATTTTTAAGGTTTGCGTCTTTGCTAAAACGTAAGAAACAAGCGACTGAAATAAGCATCGAAATTAAAATATGTCAGGAAGCCAGCGCACATAAAGCAAACGAAACCTTTAATTATCTAAAAATCGCATGCAAAATTTCGACGCGACAAGTGTGTTATGTATATGGAGAGGGCCTATTTGGGGCATACACATAGTAATGAAATTAATTTTTCCTGATATTCCTGGTTTAAGCGTCGTTTAAAACATATCACAGAACAGTAATTGCACGACTGCTTTAAAATTTTGTATCAAGAATGGTTTCCCTTTTTACTTATGCTGGCTGGTGCTTTTTATTTTTAGTTTGTATTTTAATTTTTTTCATCGTTTAATTACTCTTTCAATACGGTTCAATTATCAATTGCCTTAGCAGAGACGCGAACCAAATGTGAAGATATTCTACCAAGTATTCACCTAATGTGACGAGTATTTAAGAGATAAGCTTGAGTTCCTCACACAAAAAGAAGATTATCAGTTCGACTTCTCGCACAGTGTAGTAACATAAGAGGTTCGATCTCGACTCTCGCATCTCAGTTTCATGTGAAGGGACTGTTTTAAAGTATATTTTTCACTTTACATTTCGAAAACATTAACTAACTAACATGAGAACAATTTCCCAGAATTTTCCGAGCAAAATGTAAATTATTCCATGCTATGTGACGTGCACTACAAAGCCAAACCTTCATCAATCATTTAACACTCTTTCTAAGCTTAACATAAGTCGAGGTATGAAATCCAAAGAAAAAAAATTTTTTTTTAAATACAGCCGCAAATATAACAAAAGCGAGATAGAGCACGAAAACATGACAGGGTTAACAAGCAAGCAAAAAAAAAATTGGGGAGTGTGCCAGGGCACAACTGTCACGCAAAAAGCAATTGGTTACACAACAAAACCTATCAAAAAAAAAAACGAAGCTAAAAATTTTCGTGAAAAAAAAGAGAGCTCGCTAATTAGATGATAATAAATTTTCTAAATATTTTTTTACAAATTTGTTCTGTAAAAAGCTATAAATTTCTCACGAAGAAGAAAAAAACTTTTCAAATCGTCTGACAAGCTTCTAATTAACCCATGGATTCAGCAATAAAAAATGTAAAAAACAGAAAAAAAAACAAAACACCCAGAAAATTGTAAGTATTGACTGACCCACAATAATGGCTAATAAAACGATATAATAAAGCGAATTCTTGTCTAAATAAAATAATGGAGAAAAAGAAGAGAAACAACAGCAGAATAGAGTTATTGTCAGTTTGGAACGAATCCTTTGGTACCTTGCATTCAGTTTGCTAACGAGAGAAGATAAGATAATGCTACTATTTCCGAAAATCTTTAGGGAACTTTAGGTACTGGAAGCGAATCTAATGCTCTCCAATATCGATATATTTTGTACTTTAGGCGCTTCTCACTTTTAAGCTTTAAGTTAACATATGTAGTGTACTTTTGCTCTTAAGGTTACAATTAGAACCGCAAAGTTTCCGCCTTTGCTCAAGGGAGCTTTAAATTGGAGCAAGTGTAACGAGAAAAGATAAGAAGAAGCAAAAAGAGCTCATCATATCATATAAATGAGATGCTTCCCAAAGCATAGTTCGGGTGACTATGCGTACAGCCTAAGCAACTTAATACACCCTACCTAAAGAGCATTCGATTTTTTTCGATAGGATTTTCACTTATTTATTATTGTATTTGTTTTTTCGTTGGTTGCTTTAGATTTTTAACGGATTTTTTTCTTTTTGCTTTTCTTAAATGATTTTAAAAACAAAATTTGTCCCTTTGGGAAAATGTCATTTACACTAAGGCTCGAAGACAATTTTGAGGGTTGTTTTTTTGTTGTTTTTTGTCACCAAAAACATTTAATAAAAAGAATAGAAAAAACCTTTGCTTTTGCTTATCAAGTAAACTGTATAATGATTTTGTAACTGATTGTTTTGGGCGCGTGTTACGCGCTACAAAAAGACCAGATTGCCTACGTAATAGCGTTGGTTGCGGCGACGGTGATTGGCTGTGTCGGTACTGGTGGTGGTGGAGTTGGTTAATGTTTGTCGTTATTTTCTGTAATTTTTGGTTCCACTTGAGTTTGTTTGCTTAACGATCTTTGAAATTAAAAATTATTATAAAGAGCAACACAAGTAAACTAGTTCGGTTTCTCTACCTGTCCCTCTACGTTAACCTTATTTGCATATCTGTTACGTCTCCTTTGTTGTTTATAAGATTTATGCTTAGCTAGTGAAAAAGTACATATGTATTGATGTTTATGTTTTAATATACACACATCTATGCATATTTGTACAAGTTTGTTAGTCTGGTAAATCTACAATAACCCGAACTGTTGTTTTGCGGGTGGCATTTAAAACGTTGGCTTTTCAATTTCTCTATATACTCCTCTCTATATCGAAACTAACGCACTAAATATTGAATTTTGCGTTCATTTTTTTTGCATTGAAAAAAACCTTTATATTACTCGCTTTGTCCGCCTGCAGTTTATGTGAATAGGATATCTATAGTAATTTACTAAGAAAGTTTAAATATGAAAACAAAAAACAAATTGTATCCCACCGAAACTGGACCTTTCGATATTCAAAAGGTACTTTATTTTTTGTGAATCCTTCAGAAAACAAAAATCAACAAACAAGTAACAATGCTATAGTCGGACCAGGCTGACAATTAAACAGCCGATATCACTTCACAGCATCAAATCTTCACATAATCAAATATCAGATATTATACCTTGTCCCCAAATATGAACTAACATGCTCCGAATTTAGCGACTTAGTTTTCTTCTTATTAATCTTCACTTATTTTGTCGTGAGCTGCTAAAAAAATGAACCTTATGGTCATATAAAGGCTTACTTACTTTTAATGCGAGCTTAAGTAAGAGTAAGGGTAGGCAACCAAGGAATTAATATATGCGGTCCAAATTTATTATATTTTATTTTCATGTCAAATTGATGTTATGTGGGCCGATTCTCATCATAAAACATTCACAATTACACCCTTTTGCTATTTTAAGTCTTATGTTTCGTATGCGCGCTTATATGGGAAAGGATTCAAAGTTTCGGTATATCCGACCTTAACTTTTCACATCAATTTTTTATTTTTGTTTTCTTTTTTTAATTTTTTAATATTGCAAATTACCTATTACCTACCTGTCACCTATACCTGTAACACGGTGGAGATCAGAGTGAAAGGGAAAGGAGAGGCGAAAGAGAGAAAAAATCGGTACAAATCGGTAAGTGTTATGTCTTTACCGACTGAGCACTTACTATAGTTGTGACCCGCGAAAATTTATTTGGTAGTTGCGATTGTTTGCGATTTATTATCGCTTAGCTATTTTTCCCATATAATGGGAAAATAATGGCTTTATATGCGGAGTGGTCAAAGAAGTAGTCCGATTCATTCTATGTTCAATCGGATATTTCGGAAAAATATTATAAAAATTGCAATCTTTAAGTTCAACGTGAAAACACTTGGGCAGATATAAGATGAATAGTCAAACAGGCAGACATACAAGTTCGAACCGTTTCAGAAACGAATTAAGACACCGTCCTGATTACATGGATACATCTGCACAAACTTAATATACTCAATAGCATTACAAGGTGTACAACGTAGAAAGGATACGAAGCTTAACGTACACGGGCAGGTGTACGGGGGGTAAACCCCCTAAATAATATGGCAGCGTAAACATTCCACAAATGTTAAATACAAGTATGTACATGTAATAAAAGATTTATACACAAACAACATTTATACACAAACAACACTTCTTATTACCAAATACTGCCTTGTTGTGGACGCCCTTACAGAGTGAATTTCGAAGTACATATATGGCGAACCTAAAAACCTAAAAATTTATTTATATTCATTTAATAATTGAAATGAATTGTTAAGATGTGGCGTAACTACATTATAAGAGTATCGCACTCGATAGTAGCGCGACAGGGTACCTCAGCATGATGGACGTGGCCACAATTCATGTGTGTCCCACATGTTGTGGCTAAGTGAGTTTATATAACTTTCGTCCGTCTCTTTAATAAATAAAGATTTTGCAAAGGAGTCATATATAAATTTTAGAATAGACTCGAACGAGCTACAAATCCATCGAGCTTAATAAAAGAAATCTCGAGAAAGCAAAAATGTATTGGTTTTTTTGGTTTAATCTAATTTGATATTTATCGTTAGGATAATGAGCAGAAATCTGATATACTAGCTATGTAAATATGAAACCGGAATTTGTGCATAGATGGCGCCAGCACCATCTCTAGAGGGCATACATCTTTGAAGTTGCGCTTTCTTTATAGTCTAAACGTCCCAATACGAACACATATCGCAACTCAAAAACATATTTTCTAACAACAAAGTGGTAATTGTTCACTTGCCTTTATGACAGCAATTATTTTTGATGCACACAACACACAAAAAAAGTATCTTTTACACTGATCAAATAAATATGTACTTTACACAGGCTTTGACGTCTTTTTTTGGTTGTGTGTCTTGCAGCGAATGCTTTTTGATGTAATCGTTTATATGAAAATGGACCAGATATGTAAATATGAAAACGGAATTGGCCCATAGATGGCCCCATCACCACGTGTGAAGGAGATAAATGTCCAAAGTTGTTGGTTTCTTTTCTAGCTTGGATATCTAGTAACAATAAGTATTCGTAATTCCAATATATATCGCAACGTATTATACGATCTATTTAATAACACATTATTCGAACAATTCTTTTATTTCATTATGTAAAATATTTTGAATTAAATTACGGCCTCATTTATAAACAATTGTAATATTTTTGTATAAGCGTTTATTCTCTTAAGGTAAAAAGTCATGAACATAACTCTTTTTAGATGCTACACCACTTACGATGCAGTTTATATTGATTTCGTATAGACGTGTGGGGACTAAAGGTAGACATACCTTATATGGCACCGATCACTTTAGAACCATTTTTTAAACCGATTTAAATATGTATGTCCATCTGTCTGATGTCTGTGAACGTTTTCTTACCGGTTGCAATTCTAGTGTTACGCTAATGTGTTTTTTTTTTTGGTGCAAATGCTATGAAAAATGGTCTAAATCGAACCATTTTTGCGACCACTTCCTGTTCAAGGCATTTAAAAAAGTCTTTATATTAAAAAAAAGAGATTGCAATTTTTTAGAATTCTTAACGAAAATATGTAGTATCTACTACTATGACATATAAAATAAATGTAAAATATGTTTGGATCGTGTGGAGGCGTTTTTTGCAACATCTTCCCAAGCAATTGTTCCTACGAAATATAAGCCTTGGGAACACAATTCAGTTCAATTTTTAATAAACTATGATGAACAATTTAACTTGACAGTAGTTTGATACCAAAGTACTTCCAGCAAACTTGCATATTAGTGCATATTATTTATATCATCGAAATGGATAGTAGTAAGGAAAGGATTTTGCGTCGACTTTTTCTTTCTCCGTGCACTTTATTCTTTTATTCTGTTACCAGTCTTTAAATATCTTATCTTATTTTTTCTTTAGATTCAACATATGATGATAACGAGAGTAACAACAGTTCGAAAAGACGTCGATGCCGCACTAACTTTAATGCGTGGCAATTAGAAGAACTAGAGCGAGCATTTTTAGTGAGTCACTATCCTGATGTATTTATGCGGGAAGCACTTGCCTTAAGTTTGGATTTAAAGGAAAGCCGCGTATCGGTAAGTTAAAGAAACAGATTACCAAACGAATAAAATCAGAAATAAATTTCATTTTTCTCTATGTAAGGAAATGATTTTAATTTCTTACTCACTTACTTACTTACTTTCACTTAATCCAATGATTTTATCATCTTCAGCGAGTAACTTGATGAGACCGCATTGATCAAGCTCCTAGTCTTTATCAGCGAGAAGTTGAAGTCCGTATAAATTCAAGTCACTTTGTCAGCAGTCAAAGTTTTGCGAAAAATTTTTTCTAATTTCAAAGTAAATGATAATTAGATGGCGACAAATTCGCATCGAAAGAAAGAGACAAAACATCAGTTTGAGAAAGAAATATATATATATATATATATATGTTTATAGTAATTTGTAGTAATTGTCTTGTGTTGGGCTTCATTCAATGCCATCAGTTCATCATAACAAGGATCTAAGTTAGGTGTTTGGGAGTAACTTAGTAAATATACTGAGCAACGTTCCAACTTGATCAGAAATCCGCTTTTCATGCAATTTGGGCTTTAGATATCGTTTTTTCTCCTCTATTACGCTTAGATGATAATCGTCTTCATATAAACTTAGAATGAAGCATTTTTCATTTCATTAATGATGATTTCCTTCAAAACAATTTTCGCTTACTCGGTATATTTTTAAAGTGACCATATTTTTATATTTTTATATTAGAAAAGTGACAAAGAATGCGAACGCGAAGTGTTATACTGGTTTTGCCGCTTTTTTCGGTTAGAGACGCCATAAATTATATACATTTTTAATCAGGACAACGGACAAACTGCCGGGCCATTTTTCTGCTGTTTGGTATATTTGCAGTCTTTGTTGATCGAGTTTAAAATTTGACGTGATCCATCAACAGTAACCCTTGTAATAAATGAGTTGGGTAACGCTATAACAAGCGTTAATACAAAATACTAAGACGATCATTCATAGCAAACAAGAATGTGATCGTTCTGCTACAAACGCACTACCAAAATAGCTTACAAGCTATAAAAGATAGTAAAAAACGTAGTGCAATATTTTTTTAGCCTTATAAAAAGACTGTGGAACCATACTCTACTCATACTCAACTTTCTCAGAGGGCAAAAATTCATAATATGGTTCATCATTTTTATGCATTCGTTTTACACCGATAAACATGAAAATGTTTGAAGATAATAATTCTTCCAAGATATGAAAGAATCTCAAGATAGTTACTGTATAGAAGAATTATATGCTAGAAGCTTGATATATATAACAGCCAGAAGGAGCTGAAATAGGCTCTCCTTTTATTATTGCACCGACCGTCTCAGAATCACATTCTGAATCGATCTAAACTTCTCCGTCCATCTGTCCGTCTAATGTCTCTGAAATTGAAATTCGACATGTTGTGGCCCAAGGACAAACGCTATTGAAAATGGTTCGAATTGGATCTAAAAATTTTATAAGTTTTCAGTTTCCCTCATAAGAAGCTAGAAATTAGATTTTCTCTCCCTATAAAGGCCTGCTTTTCTACAAAATAGATCTACATAATCCGAACTCTCTAACGTAAATTTTTGTGCTAAATTTTTAGGGATTACTGTTCGTGAGAAATCCATGTTGTTCCAATGTCGTCCATTTAATGTTTATGTCAAAATGCTATCATAAAAAACTTTCCAGCACAAAACATTAACAGTTAGGCCTTTTCGTATATAAAGGTTTACATTTCTTAAGAATGCTTACATGTGGTGTTATCCAAAAACTAGGCCTACGTGGTCCAAACTCGGTGAGGTTGATTTCTATGTCAATTTACTATTAAAAGCCAATTTTCACTATGAAATATTGAAAATTATATCTTTTTGTCATATGAAGATTCAATTTTTTTTTGATCACAAAACAAAATCTCATAACATTGCGAATCAATTTTTCAAAACAATTGCAATGCGTTTCTGTAAATGAATATGGAAGATATTTTCTGGACAATCAACGCAACGATGTAATAAATTAGCATGATTCAGTGATTATATGTGAACACGACTAATAAAAAATGGTAATAAAATAATGCTTAAGTTAAAATTAAAATTGATAAAGGGACTTGCCAGTCGACATGTAATGAATGACATTCGAATTGATTGTAATAAAATTGCAAATTATTATGTGTTTCTGTGTTTAGGAATTTTATAAATGACAATAATCATTGCAATTATTATAAATTTTCTATACGAGTATAAAACTATAAACAACCGTATTGTCAGTCGGTGTGTCCGTAGGTTGCTTGCTGACATTTGTTGGTCGATTTCATGTCATTTGTGATTAACGTTAAATGACATTTAAGCTGAAATTGTTTCTTAACATGACACAATATATATTAATAACAATAATAATTCTATCATACTCTGCCACCTAAACCCTTTCTTCTCCTCTCTTCTCTTGTCTTCTCTTCTTATTTGTCCCAAATGTCGAAAGGGTTTCGCTTCTTCGTCACAATACGCCTAAAGATGAGCTCGAAACTAAACGATTGCCATGTACTGTCAGACTACGTAGATAAATAAATATAAATAAAAGTATTTTGTTTTGTTTTTTTCCCTTTTTTTTTAATTTTACCTTTATATCACCATATATTAAATATTGCATGTATACTGCTCGCCTATGCTCAACCTTTCTCCGTATAGGGCAAACAATGAAAAACAATTTGCTGCACATCAACAAAAAAAAAAGAAAAAATTAAATGAAGAAAAAAAAATGTTTATATTGAATTTAGTCATTATATGAATTTTTGCTTATTGCTTATATTCAACATGCAAGCAATTTCAGTTTTTTGAATTGTAAAGACTTTATGGTGCTCATACGTTTGGCATGTGTGTGTTTGTACGCGACATGTAAGTGCTTGCAATGAATTCATTGCGGAACCGCCGTAACAACAAGTTGAAATGCAATGCTTACATACGCGCGCAAATACGTTTGTATGTCATGTCGTTCATATGCATTTAAATGAGCGCCATTTGCTTTTTCTGTTTCAGCCTATTAAACGTCTATTTAGTTATGCCTGTATGCCTGAGCAAATATCCGCGTATGTAAATTATTATATACATATATATTTTACTGGTAACCATTGGGAAATGCGGAAATTAGATTTTCAAGTCAAGTCTATTGGCCAGAGGGCGTAAATACAGATTGGAACTAAATTCATTTAAATCGATGGCCTGGAGAGATAAAAAAAAGCGACCGACCTCTTTTCTTTATAAGACAAATTTTGTATAACCCACCGCGGACCCATTTTAAGTAAAACTAAAATCAAAATTTATATTAAAATTTTTCGATTCTTTTCTACTTTAGATAACAAAACATTTTCCAGCGTTTTCATGAGGAAAATTATTGACATCGAACATATCCACTTCTAGACCCATCAAATCTTCTTCTTCTTCTATCCCTCGAATATTCCTTATTTCTTATTCTACTTCAGGTATAAAGTGGAGCGAAACTCAACCTAATCGCATTTATTTTTATACAACGAGGTTGCGCATGCGGCTATTTCTCTGTCTAAGTTCGGTGCCAATGTAAAATTGCTTGCTTGTCACTATTACATATTTTTTCTTGTAATCAGGACGTTGTGGCTGTATGTCTGCATGCAGCACTGCTTTTTGCTGCTGTAAGAATCTACGGAAATGTCTTTAACTTAGCACCACATCTATGAAAGCAATACTAACATTGACTAGATTTACGCAAAGTGGCAGGATTTTTTAATTAAATCGCATCATATTTCGGACTCACCCAAGGCGGAGGGCCAGTAATTTACAGTGTTGTCAGCAAATGTAAGTGCATTGTCCGTCCCGATAGAAATATTACATGTGAATGAATTGGAACAATTTGCCACAAATCTGTTGCAAGCAAATTTCAAAGATTGCTGTCTCCTTTTAGCGCTAGGACCGCAACTATAGATGTAACTGTTGTCGGCTGCCATTGGCTGATATATGAACAGTCTAAAGTTTCCCCGATTCTATCTTTAGTCTATTCCAACCATAACTACCGACAGATGACAGCATGCGCAGGCATATACATCAAGAATCTGATCAAATTTATATATTTTGTGAATAGTGTAAGAATCAAAGTCGAGTAGATCACATCCGCCTATGTATTGTCTAGTGTTAAAACATTTACTACTACAACTTGGCACACACATCCTAACTATGGGCCGTTGAGTGATATCCAGTCTTTTGAACGCTTACATTAATTAAAAACCTAAAACTGCTGAGGAAATTATATAAATTTTGAATACCCATTGCCGCTCCTAACTAACGCAAGTGCCATTGCAGAACATTTTGTTAAGTGTAGATGTGTCAGTTAGTTGATAGGGAACATTAGTGACTGATCTTGCAACGTCGTAATTAACAATTTACAAGCTATTGTAGGGCGTATTTCTTGTTTTGCTTGCTTGTACTCAGCTAGACATTAACCTCTCGCATGAATTTTAAATTAAAGTTTGTGGCCTCTGAAGCGTGATTGTGGCTCCAAGTGTCTCATACTCGTTTTCATACTTAAGTTCATGGCTACCTACTAAAATATATATTTTTTATATGTAATTCGTGCTCTGTCGGATTTGTATTTGTGGTAATGGCAAACGGACTGACAAGTCCAATAGATATATTTGTAAGGTATTTAAGATGTCTCCCATTAGGAATGGTACTTTTGTACTTCTCTCTCAGGAAATCGCGCGTAGCGTCAGCTGTACGGCGCCTAGCGTCATCCTGCTGCTACCACATGTTTCGAATATCGGTGCTCGCAAGTTCTCGAAATTCGCGTAACATGAATATGCGGCGGGTATCGCCTCAAAAGATTTTAAAATTGTTCGTAGCTATGCTTATTGTTTGCTTATTTGGTCAAGACATAACACTTATTGATTGTTTATCGTTTGTTTGCGAGACAACCTACTGGAATGACTAATAATACTTCTTTGTATGGCTTTCAAAGCGTTTGGACATAAACTAACATTAAGGTGATTGCGCAACTAAGTCAACTAAGCTAAACGTTAAAGGTAAAACGGCCACACTATTACAATGGAATGGTTTTTCAAATCCTTGATTCCATATATTATTGAAAAAAGCGTTCAGTGTTATTTATACAGACCACTGAATTAGGGCGTGTTCTCGTAACCGCTCTGTTTGTGAAGCACTCTTCTTCTAATTACTGGTTATGGTCTGCCATGGGCTGTCGTGGTCTATGCAAGCAGTTCTACTATCCCAAGAAACGAAACAGATGCGTCAGTAGTCTCAAGCGAGGGTTTGTTCAGAGTGGCGAGAACTAATCGCATTCAGTGACGGATAAGATTTCGAGCAATCAAATTGTAACAAAAAAAAAGATAAAAATTTCTGTAAAGTTAACTACGGGTGCAAATATTTTCGTAATAATGTATTGGAGGAGAAAGCGAATCCTCCTGTAGAATACAACTGAAGATTTTAAACTGAATTCAGTGTAGCGTAATGAACGTTCTACTGAGCGAAGTGCAGTGTGCGCAGGGAGAACTCTCGAAGTTCTGATAATTTCGTTCCACAAGCACTTAAATGAAAATTAAATTTAAATTTGTCTCTTCGTTCATTGCTGGCGCTTTTATGTGACGGTTCCCTGTTTTCGTATATACAAAGCTTTTAATAAAATATTTGCTTATGTACTGAGTATTTTCATACTATGCATATACATATATGTATTTACATAAGTATTTGTTTTTATAATTGAATGCTTGCAATGGGGACTGTGTTATTATTATTATTCCCCCCACCTCCTCCTCCGGCCATAACAAAGTATATTTAATAATAAATTGCCCCGATTTAAAATAATCACTCAACATGATAAATAAACGGTTATTATTTAATTATTATTTTATTTAATATATTTATAAATTTTATTAAAAAATTTCCACGCGTACACATACACACACACACACACACACAACACATACATACATACATACATACATACATACATACATACATACAGACATATATACATACGCACGCGTGCACACTCGCTTATATCAGGACAAAATATCGAGTTAGTTATGCGTGTGGTCGCGATGTCATTAATTAATTAATAACATATTTTTATAATAACAACCAATATTTCACTTGAATTGAGTGCAAAGCGTTACGAATACCTCTTGTGCACTATATTTCACCTATAAAGAAAAATATATAAATGCGGGATCTAAATTAAAACTCTTATGTTCTCGCATCGATATACATCGGGAGAGAAACTTATACGTTAGATAAAACATACTGGATACAGAATTACTCTGATTGATTCGTGTAATTAATATTAACGTCAAAGCGTAGTCGAGTGCTGCGGAAAGGAAAACAAAAAGAAACAGCTTAGTATTGGTAAAAACAAAGCTCCACAAAAAAGGCATTATATGGGGGGTGGTCGAAAAAGTGGGCCAATCCAAATAATTTTCAATAGCGTTCGTCCTTGGGTCAAAGCACGTCGGTGCATCAAATTTCATCAAAATATCTCAACAATTGCGGTCAGTCGTCACACGGTCCGGCAGCCGGACGAGCAGGCAGGCTTAGATCGATTCAGATAATGATCCTGGATGGATCAGTACAATAAAAGGTGTGTGTATCTTAAGCCCTTCCGCGTCTTACATATGTTTGCACAAACAGTGTAGGATAAGAAACTTTAAAATCGGCGAAAATCCAAACGCGAGCATATATTAATTGTTTCCTGCCAAAATAACCTTAAGAAAACAAAATGAGATCGTTTTAGTTGTTCCGCGAGCTTTCGGCAAAGTCCTAATTCCCTGTCCATATAAGAGCTTTTAAGATTTCTTATCGAAGAATTATACCACATGAAGTTCGCGAAACGTTCTTTAAAGCAACATAGGCCAAATCAGAACGAATGCTGATGAAGCCTAAAAGTTTCCTAAATTCTCCTTTTATGAATTGCGTTTGGCATTTGATCGCCCGTCTGATAGAGTAATTGATAATTGAACGATATTGAAAGAATACAAGAACTAAACAAAAAATATAAAATACAAGCGTAAATAAAAAACGAAATCATACTTGATGTCGTAAAGAATGTAAAGAAAATTCATTGTTACCATGCAGTTTAGCATGCAGTATATAGATTCGATTGACGAAAAGTTACAACATACAAAGTGTGTTACAAAACATTTAAGGGATCTAAGCATCCGCAGACTCTTGATGTGCTTCAAAGGGCGCTGAAAACTATCAGAAAAGCCTCATTTCATTACTATATCCTATACTTACGATCGCCAAATTTTCCATAAATGTGCCAAATGTTTCGAAGCACTTTTTGGGTGGCCGCCTATTTCCCGTTTCTATATAAATAATATATCTTTTGCCTAAATATGTGAATATATTCAAAACTCTTCTTTGTTACTAGGATTTACAAGAAACAATATTTGAATCTACATATGAACAACCCTTAGCTTACTCATCTCGGTTTAGGTTAAAAAGTAAAGGAAGAAAGTAAAAGTTCACTAGAAGCGGATAGAACAACATTTTCATATTTTCTCGACCAAAAACATTAGATGTAAAATGGAGTAAAACGGAGCGTTTAGTTACAAAAATTTTGGCAAAGAAACTCGCAAAAAGGCGAAATAATACATTTGGCACTCGTTACAATTTTTTATAATTAATGTACTGTCGGATGTATATGGAGAGGCCATATTTGGGGCCATTTTTGCGGTGATAAATTGCGGAGATAGTAACGAAATTAGGTTTCTCCGAAAGGTTTCAGTATCTTCCAAGACATTTAAAAAAACTGGAGTTACGCTATGTCTATGTCCCTGAAAATGCTTATAACTCGATTCTTTCAGTGTCTGCACTGTACTGTGTGTGCATAAGAGTTAGTAGCTATAGGTTGCGTTTTTTCTCTGGGTCGCTTGTGATCGTCTATGTTATATGAGCAAACTTGCTCATATTTTTTTAATTTTAATGCTTAGTTTGTTTTTTTAATTTACTTGGCGATAAACTGCAACTTAGCAAAGACACAACTCCTAAGCGTTAAAACAAGTGGATAACTTCACGTCGATCAAATGCACGAACCGATTAATATTAAAAATTTTGAAGTCACATAAATTCAGAGCGAAAGCTGTCCTTGAGTGCATCTGTTTGAGATGATCAGTAAGAGAGGTTCACTCCAGTATGAATACGTTCTACTCCTCTTCTATTTCTCTTTATTTATGATATTATTTTACATTGCTTATAACGAGTCCCTGAAGCCTGACTTGGTCTTTTGTTTTTCATTCTCATGTGGTTTGTTTTTGCAGTCTTCAATCCGAAGCCTTAAATGTAGAACTGGGAACATAATAACACTCGTAGCTGCGCTCCTTTTGTCTTTGTTGTACGCAATAGAAATATTTAATAAAGCTAATGGATTAAGAGTAATGAACGTATTGTACAGATTCTCTTTTAACTTTTAGTAACTGAAAAAACTTACCATCGCAGGAAAGTGAAAATCAATCTTCTACTAAGCAAAGATTCAATAAAGATTACAAAACTTTTCTTTTTCCTTTTTGTCTGTTCACACAGCACATATTTCACTTTAACTACATGTTTACTGTGTTAGTTATGCCCGGTGTTCGAACGCTTTTGTACTCTGTCTGCTGCACAAGTTGCTAACAAGCGTGTTTTAAAGATACTATCGCGAAAAGAAGCAAAAAAAAAACGGTGAAATGAAAATGAAAATTACATGCTTAGCTGACGTTAAAACTCTTTCACACGTGTTCATATTTAAAACAATTACTAGCATTTTTCACATATTCTGCAACATTTAGTGTTATCGTTGCAGAACTAACGGTAAAAGTCCTAAAGGAGAAAAATGTATAAAGATATTTCTTTTGTTTTTTTTCTTTTCTTGCCTTTTTATTATATCTAGGTTTGGTTCCAGAACCGTCGCGCGAAATGGCGTAAGAAGGAAAACACAAAAAAAGGTCCTGGGCGACCCGTCCATAATTCACATGCGCAAAGTTGTTCAGGTGAACCCATTCCTTTGAATGAATTGAAAGCTAAAAAAAAGTAAGTGCATACGAAATAAAGAAGAAGAATGATAAAATTGAAACATCTGTTCACGCTTCTTGCAGGGCTGAAAAACGTAAAAAGATCAGCAAAGCCATCGAACGTCAAGCACGTAAGCTCCGCTTGAAGGGTATCGAAGTGAATATGGAAGAATTAAGAGTTGATTATGTAACACAACATGGGAAATCAGGTCGGCTAACAGACTCCGATAATGAAGTCGACGATGATGGACTGCACATCGATGTAGTGGGAGATAGTGAAAGTATTCAGGATAATGAATTCGATTGTGAATGCAACCATTCGTTAAGTTCTGAAAGAACAAGCCAACGAAGCTCCCTAAATACCGCAAATACGTTCGATAATACGTGTATTGAAAATAGCATTAATGACCACCTAGAGGGAAACGATTCCGTAACGCAACCCTTTGTCGCGTATATATCCGAAATCAGACGAAGCAAACAATTTTTTTATGATATTAAAATTAATAATGATTTGCAAGTTGCCACTGTACAGGACACAGCAAACACAAAACAATATCCTGAAAATCGTAAACATATAAATTCTTTTAGTATTGAATCTCTACTCGATTTCAAAGAATGAATTCAATCAATTTCAAGAACATTCCGAAATGATAACCGAAAACTAACACATACTAAGTGTACACGGTGTAGATACTACTTAATACTGTAAATAAATAAATAATGAGGAGAAGAAGTGGAATCACACTTAGCAAAACTGTACTATACCGGATCCATGTTCGGGTAGGTTGAATAATTTGTCTTGAAAACTACTAACCCTCAAATTGCGTACAGACCCCTATAGCCAACGCAAGTAAGAAAATTATATTCGGTCGAACGAATCGTTTATACCCATCGCTGATATCCTAAGAAAGACTACAAAAAAGGAAAACATCTAAATTTTTATATTCCATAATATTAGGTGGGTGCAGCCGACCTTTCCTATTTTCAGAATAAAAGTGGAAATTCAGTTGGTGTAAGTGTTGTACTTTATGAGTTACAAGCAAACAACACGGAAAGCAAAGATGTTCGCAGTTTTTGTTGTAAAGGAGTGTGAGCATTGTAGGCGTGTCCTTTGACCAGTGGGGGTTATTTTCAAATTATTTTGCAAATTTGAAGACGATATCTTCTGGGAGCATGTTTATCACAGTTACTGCACAAATGCGCAGGCGGATAAATTGACCAACAGACGGACATGTTTATGTGCATTACGAAATTGAAACCGATCAAGAATTTTGAAACTTGCATCTACGCCCTGTAAAGGTACTGAAGAAAAATTTGATATTCGATGTATGAATATAGAGTAGGCGAGGTCAACTTTTTCCATTTTTGTGCAAGTATTGAAACATCACCTATAGAACATACGTTGAAATTTTTGTAGATTTAACTGCAGTACGGCATGACTAATGAGCAGAAAACCAATCTGCTGTTGTTTTGAAAAACAGAATTGTTCTCAGTTGACGTGGTACTCTAGGCGTTCCTTCATTTTTGCGGCCACGTCAATATTTACAACGGATTCGCATTTTAATGTTGATCAAGAATATATATATTTTGTGGAGTCTCTGATGCTACCCTCTGGAATATGGTGGGCCCTGGCTTGCGCAACCGTACAATTATTCATACAACGACTTTTCAAAATAAGATGTTACATGGGAATTGGTCGAAAAAGTGATCCGATCCGAACCATTGGTCCCTGAACCAAAACACTTCGATGTGCGAAATTTCAACAAAATATTTCAAAAATGCGACCTGTAGGGCGAACATAAAAAAAAAATGGGCGGATGGACAGACGGAAAGATAGGCTTGAATCAGTACGACACATTACCCGTGCAATAAAATTTGTGTCTATATCAAGTCGTTTGGACTTGCAATATACCCTTGTATCACAAATAGTGCAGGTTATAATAAATGAAGAATTGTACTGTGCGTCAGTGCTGGCGAAGGTATAGAGAGTAGCCGCACACGGACATTAGGCGCAGACGGACATTAGGCGGACAGACGAAGTGACAAGTTTAGTTCTATTCAGAGTCATTTTATCATACACATTTAATGAAAGGTGCGTCCACCTTCAGCCCTTCTTGAAGTTACATACGAACGCGAAGCCGGAGGTCAATGGTTACATACTACTTTATTAACTAAAAGTGTCGTAAGTTACTTGCTTTTCAAACACAATAAATGCATTATTAGAAAGTGGGCCCGAAAACTAAAGAAGAATGGATACAATATGTAGCCACTCACTCTCTTTCTTTCCCCACTTCTTTCTGACCATCGCTGTCTTACATTTACAGGGGATATCGCCTGAGTGATTGCTCATAAAAAGAAAGTATTATCGCGACGGCAATTCGCGGCAATGTTCAAAAGTCTGTACAAAATAAATTATAAGAACTGAAAGAGGTGGTGCTATTACTTCCGTTATATTCACTAGGCATTGCTCTGCTTAATTGGCACCCACGACCCGTAGTCTCTCTGAGCAAGTAGCCTTCTCATGCAAATAACGATCCCAAAAAAACGGGTCGATCCAAAAGGGGATATATAGAGAAGCTCACTTATTACCAGGAAAAGTGGACCAAATAGCGAGCAGCGATGAGCGACGTTCTTTCACTACGAAAAAATAAAAACATTCCTTTGCACACTCTGATGTACGATGATGTACGTAAAGTGCATCTATTAGCATCAAATGAAACGAAATAACGGAACTAAGAAGCAAAAATATTGAGAAAACAGATTGAGATCTAATGATCGTAACTAACACACCACAAGTATTTGAATGTTTTGTTTTCCTACTAAATTAAGTTTATCTACAAAACCACTGTGCATCGTTCAAACGGAGGTGTACATGAAAACATTTGTTCCAAATTTGTTGAGTTTTCGACTAGAATCTTACTTCATTTTACCAAGAATCATAGCGAACGTCTATTTGGAAAAATAATTCACACTAATTGTATAGATTTTAAGATCAAATTTTACACGATTTCCTTGCAGACACGTTTCTAACTACACGTATAATTTGCGTTTAAGAATTAAATTCAAATAAATGCATGAACAACAAGTAGGAAAGTTGCATTCGGCGGAAGCCGAATCGCGCATACCCACCACTATGCACACTCCAAGTTCTTCTATTTGACACCCATTTTGCTGCCCTTTTTTAAAAAAAATTGCTCCACCACGTCGCGGTGTCCACGAATTAACCCATTTTTATGCGGATACAGAGAATACCTCTTCATTTGAGGAATGTACAAAGTACTTTTAAACATTTTGTCTTTCTGTCTGTAGGCATAAAGCACCAAAAAAAAAAATAAAATTCAATCATTTGTAAGTTTGTGTGGGCATGGCCGATTGCTTTGATTTTTGCACGCGAAAAGGAAAGTGTTTCGTAAAATAAATGCGGAAATTATCAACATTCTAACTTTCATGATTTCTGAGTGACGAGGAAAATCCCAAAAATTTTTGTTAAGAAAAACGGAGTTATTCCATTGCGGGCTTCTGTTCTGATCAATTTGGCCCATTTTCAACAGCAACGTGCGTGCCAAATCTTCCAATGTCTCTACCGAATTCGGAGGTGACATCTTCATTTTTGTGATAAGGAGACTGCCGACAACAAACACCACACAGACCCCCAGACGGACAGACATAGATTAATCAATTCAAAATTTCACGCTGATCAAGAACATATATACATGTGTTACATACGTTAGGTGTTATGTACATTATGAGAAAGAACACAATGAGTGTACCCCTATCTTACGGTGGTGGGTATAATAAAGTAAAGTGAAAAACTCATATCATCAAATGTATAGCAAGTAATTTAATAAATATCAAATCGCTAGTTTCCAATTACAATTGAATGAATAAAAAACGTCGACAACTACGACTGTTGCTACAACAATATCTTGGAAGTTAAGCTAAACGAATGAAACCTATTACTGTAGCTGTAATGTATCCAAAGAAATTTTCGATAAAATGCTGGTGGAAAGACATTCGAAGTGTAGAGAGAAAATAGAGCCACAGAAAAGGATGGAAAGCGAGAGAGAGGGAAATAGGGCTAAAACGATATTGTTATGATGGAATTAACGCCTCGAGGTGATGATGACTTTGCACAATAAAGACGTTATCTGTGTACGGTCAAAGAAAATGAATGGCTGCCTGGTTTACCGGACAGCAGACGGAACGTTTTGCTTTACTGCTGCATGTTTTGCTGCATGTACTTGCTGTTAATGCAATGCATACATATGTGTTTCCCTATGTGTTCAGATATGAATATGCTTTCGAGTAGTTCGCTGGCAAAAATCCGTATACGAATATGCAGCTCATAAAGCAGTTTAGCTAATCGTACAAGTATGCAAGTTTCTTCTTTTCCTTTTTACTTTTTTTTATTTTTCCCTTTTTTTTATGCACGTCGTTGCTTGTGATGAGCGCGCGCGTTTGTTACGGCACGTTAAAAACTGAAGGCGCGAAATTAATGAATCATTCACACCTGCATGACGGATTGTATTGTGCATGGTATTCATTTATTGTTTACGGGGTTTGTGTAAATGAATATCTATCTCTTAGTGTCTTAGTCTCAGTCTCAGTCTCAGTCTCCGTCTCTATTTGACTCTCCTACATTCGCGTTCATACACGATCCACACGCAGATTTCTAGTCTATTAGAAGAGAGTTCTAATCGGTGTCAGAGTGTAAGAATGTATGTAAAAATAATGTTTCACGCCTGCGTGCTTAAAAGGAGTTGCCATCTCATTTATTTGGCTGATATGTATATTACGGTGTATGTACAATGGCATATACATTTAAAAAAGAGACTTATTTATATGTACGCGCATGCGCATGCGCGCACAAGCCCATACACAAACAAATATATATATTTCGAAAGGATACTTTATTATTCTCTCCTTTTCTTTTTGATTCTTTGCATTTGTGTTTTAAGTTTTTAAGTTCTTGTTGCAAATTACTGCAACAAGTTAATGTCATGCAAAGTAAATGAATCCAGCGTTCGGTTGTTTGGAAGGGAGTACGCATATTATTGGGAAGTCAAGTACAAAAAGAAAATTAAGCATAAAAAGCCCTGCAGGATTCATTCACACATGTTATTAAACTGTAGCAGAAAAAAAAGTCATGAAATTTATTAAAATAATTTTGTTCTCCTCAAAAATGATGAGAATGAATTTAAGAAGACAGTCTTAATATCCCCCTACATCTGAGTTGATTATGTAAAAGGGAGAAGAAAATATTTCGAAAGCGTTAAGGTAACCTTTATGTTATTTTGTCTTCATTGGAATCTCATTACTTGTCTGTCCGTCTAACCATACAACAATCGCATATTCTTTCTGGCACGTACTGCTTAGATCCCTTTTGTAAGCGATGTTTTCGTCAAACCGTCAGATAGCATAAGATTGAAGTAAAATTTTATCCGTTTATATCGAGGAAAGTTCGTTCATACAGTCCTCCTAATAAAAATTGACTTCTTTGGTTACCGCAACTGAGCGGCATAAAGTGGCATTTTACTTCTAGTTAATAAGATGAAATAATATGCTGGAATTGCGTCAATATGTACAATGGCTTTGTCTGCCGATGATGAAATATATTCGTATAAATGTTTAATAAAATAAAAACGCAACAACATTTATGCGGGAACAGTTTATTATAACTATAATGATGTATTGATGAGCATATAAGAGAACGATATATAACAATCGCAACGAAAATCATAATTTCGTGATGAAAACATGTTGAAATGTTCGCTATGTTTTGCAGATAATTTCATTTGTTCGAACTATTTACAAGCAAAATATGACGATTTTGAAAAGGAGTCTACGAAATTGAGCAAAGGATGCGGGATATGAGCCTAAGCGTTTTATTTTAAATTGGGGTGCTTTAGGAACACGCCCAGTTTCTTATCCCTGGCCCATTTAACGAAAAAGATCTACGACTGACGCGTTGCTATTTACTAAGGCGCGCTGGGCAAAATATGCCTTTTTAATAGGTGACGTTTACAGTAATAAAATCTTGACGATATTTTAAATTGTGCTTCTTTTAACATATATCTGAAGCAGAGATCAGCTTAACTTAAAGGAGATGTCTGCGTTCCCTTCATGCTTCCAAAAAACAAAACAAAAAGAGTAGACTAAGTACATGAAAGCCGGATTTTATCGCATGTAATAAAACGCTTCTGTCGGGCATTTTCTAATCTTTGTGATAGAAAATTTGTAAAAAATCTCAAAAGCCTCGCATGTAATCCTACGGTAAGTAATTCGTAATGACCGCAGCACCTCTCATAATGATTGCGCATAACTTAGAGAGAGAGAGAGAGAGAGAGAGAGAGAGAGAGAAAGAGAAAGACAGACCTTTAGCTATTTATTTATTGGTAATTTACGAGTTCGTTTGCAAGTTACAAAATTGGATTTGTAAAAAAACTTGGGGAAAGTACTTTGCATCCTTGACTTTCAGTACGCCGAAATAATTGACTTAGAGTGGTCCAGCTATCGAACCGTCTGCCATTTCGATGCGGCCATTTGTGAAAATGGGGAAACCAGAAGATTCACTAACGTTGTCCTTAGAGTCGTCCGTTTCCGAATCTGAATCTGAATCTGAATCTGTTTCACTACTATCATCTTCACTTTCTGATGCTGACAAGGCTGCGGCTCCGAGCGTTACTAACTTATTTTGTAATACTGTTCTGCTGAACTGTGAAGACAGTTGATAAGGTGTTAAGCCGCTAAAAGTTGTTATTTCCAAGTCAATTTTTTCACATTCATCCAATAAAAAATTGGCTAATAATTCGTTGCCGCTCTCGATAGCAATGTGTAAGGGTGTACGGCCGGACTTATATTCTCGGGAATTGATATCAGCGCCATGCGAAGTAAGGAGACGTAAAATGTTTACAAAGCCCAATTTAGCGGTGAGATGAACGCAACCCTCACCGTTATAGTTACGCATTTCTAAAACTTTTGAAATGCAAGTGGAAACGTTATGACGGACATGTGCGCGTGAAAACTCCGCTACTTCGTCTTCACTAAATGGTGCAATTATAGCAAGAACACTTTCTTCGACACCGGATCTACAGGCAAGATGTAAAGCTGTATTACCTTGACGATCACATATAGCAGGGCTAGCTCCTGCTAATAATAATGCCCTTAATATTTTCGGTCGCTGTGCAAGAGTGGCCAAATGTAGCGGTGTGCGACAATCATAGTTAAGTGTATCATAAAGGCAAGGATGAGGAGCAATAA
The DNA here is from genome assembly GCA_000688715.1 of Glossina pallidipes. Taxonomy (NCBI): domain Eukaryota; kingdom Metazoa; phylum Arthropoda; class Insecta; order Diptera; family Glossinidae; genus Glossina; species Glossina pallidipes. The sequence continues at coordinate 105,462 of JMRQ01006280.1, read as the reverse complement.
ATAATAGCGTTTTAATCGTATTTATATCAACCGAAAGGCAGGCCAAGTGCAATTTGGTATTACCATCATCGTTTTGTTGATAAATTTCGCTCCAACTTGTTGAGGACTCCTCGTTGAGTGTTGCTTTTAAGACAGAATCATTTAAATGATATAAATATTTTCCTTCAGCGCGTTTGGATTGTTCACCACTTAATTCGATTTCCTTACTTGGGCCGTCCGAGAAAAAACCAGAATCACTCATAACTTTGGCGGGAAATTTCCGATCCAGGTTTAAATTTTCTTCTTCATTCTCATCATCATAACTCTCTTTGTTCACAAGTTGATTCACAATATCCAAAGAGGAATCCGACGAGTCCGATACACAACCTGAATCAATGGTTTCGCTTTGGGACACTTCATCTCTATTGTTAGAATCCTTAGCTTCTCGGTTTTGATTTCTTAAACTCATCTTGCAACTGTTGACGATTTCAAGGCAATGCTTATGAAAATTTGTTTTTCAAATTTCAATGCTGCAGCAGCCGATATGCGCAAAATACTTCTATTGTTGAATATCAACTAAAATTTGATTTTGAAACTTTGCTATTTTCTTGAGTGAAGTACACTTCAGCACCAGCATGAAATGAATGCTCGTTCACCTGCTCGTAATACAATGAAATTCTGAGAAACCCTTATAAATGTATTTATATAGAAGTTGCACAGTTCAAAAGCAAGTACGCTGATGAGATATACTTTCTTTCGTTGTGACACTTGCAGATTGAAATTTTCCTAATCGCAGGTATGTTTGCCTCGACGTAAACTAAGGGTGAAGGATTACTCAGTTCGAATACTTAAACTTAACTGCAGATAAATGATAAGTGACACACGCTTTCGAAAACTGTACAGAAAGTCATTTTCAGAAAATAAAAATTCCCCATAAAACAAATTAACCTGCAAAGGTAAAATAAGCGTTGCCTTACCTCAATTGAATTTCCTTTTTTTTTCTTAAATATCATGTGTAATAAATTCAGTTTTTAAATTTTATCCCAAGTATTATATAAAAAGATTTCATTAAAGTTCGCAAACCTTTTATTGTATCGATCGATTCAGGATCACCTTCGAAAGCAAATTAACTTGTGTCCGTCTGGCAGCGTTGTGCTCTTTTGTTCAAACTTCAGATAGCACATTTCTAAGAATTTTGATGAAATTTATTTGCGTCGACGTGTTTTGATCTAAACGCGAACGCTATTGAAAGTGGTTCGGACCGGACCTCTTCTCGTACAATACCTCACTTTGTTAAGTCGCTATTTGAATATCCGCATTACATAAAGTTGTGTAGGGCATCGAACGATGCACCTCGATCCACTGTAGTGTTTCTACTTGTTTTCCCTTACAAATATTAAACATACGAGGTATTTTCAAAGTATAAGGACTTCGAGATCACCACTTATTTCCTATTAAAAAAGCGAAAAACGATTTCGATTTGAATGAAAACTAGATCTCACTAATAATCTCTGAATGACTGTTGGTCATTTCAAGTAAAGTATGAATACAATTCCATGTAAACAATAAAGACACATATTTATAGCTTCAACTCATCTCGATGTGTTATGCGCCATTTGTAAAAAGATTATTGGCAGCATACTGAAATTTGTGCATTTTAGCTTAGTTTCAAAGTTTTATAGCCAACGTCAAACCAAGGCGGTATATTATACCACTCATCGTGTATGCGACGGTTAGAAAAATTCGATTTTGAAACCTTAGATATATAGTATACAAGCACAACCTGCTAACACGTGCTAACCAATTTAATGGAGACCTTCGGATCTAATGCCTGGGGAATTTTCTACAATTATCGATATTCAGATAATCAAACATCAAAATGGGAAATTTCTTCCAATCTGAATAGAATTATCTGCTGGCATCCATCACCAAAGGATAGGGAGTGTATTCATTTTGTCGAAACGTTTGCAACGCCCAGAACGAAACCACAGAGACCTCCCAAAGTGTATATATTCTTGATCAGCATCAAATTCTGAATCGATTTAAGCATGCAATCTGTCCGTCCGTGTAATGTCTGTTTTAAACGTTCTCCTGACCCCAAAAATGAAGCTATCGACTTGAAATTTGGCAGAAACATTGGAAGTTTTTGCATGAAGGTTAGCATTAAAAATGAGGCAAATCTCGTAAAGAACACGCTCACAGTGCCACGTAGTCTGAAAACACCTCCCTTTTTCAAAAGTGATAAAAAGATGATTTCTTGCTCACTACTCATAAACTACAGCAGATAAATGTGTGCACAAATTAGTATTCTATGGGAGACGCCGTAGTACAAGAATGGGAACAATTAACCAAGCTGCCCCAATAGCGCAGTCTGTCAAAATTTAATTTTTTTCAGCACTTTTACAACCCGCAGAACAAGGTTCAAAAAACCCATAAACTAAATAAATTCTTGACAAATATCGAATTCGAAATGCACCTAAGCTCGCCGGTCTATTCATCTTTCCATTTGTCCGTCTGCCCAACTGTCTAGTATCTGTTGTAAAATTTGCAAAAGAGTTTTGTAGTGACCTAACTTTTTAAAGGACACGGCTACAACGGCCAAAGGCCTGTGCAACAACAAGTTTTAGTTCGAAAATAAATAAATATATAGCATTAGCAGATTCGCTCACGATCGCATACAATTCTCGGACTTGTTTTAGTTGCATGCTTTTTTCCCCTTTTAAAACACAAAAGACCAATTTTTGGTACATGAACTACATATTGTAAGTCGCCATACTTTCGACTCAGATAGGCCGAGTAATTGATTTCAAAATTTGTTTAATTTCAGTCGTTTGCCAAGTTTATGATCTGTTGAAATACGGGTTTTGTGTACATTTATTGCACATTGTCTGGACATGTACAAATCAGTTCCGTGTAAATTACTCTGTTGCAGGTAGGTATAGCGTCCATGTTGGGACAGTAGGCACAGCTCTTTAATTTGAATGCATTTTATTATCGTTTGCTTTAATGTTTATTATCATACCTTGTAGATTAAAGAGTAAATTTTATTGTCATATCGGCAACTTTGTTGTAACAAAAACAACATTTATTGTACAACAAAAAGAGAAGAGGAAGGAATTATATTCTATGAAGTTTAAAATACCAAAGATATCATAGCCTGGGTCAGATCGACGTATAACGAACGTAAAATCTTTGTCATCCAATATTGCATTTGACAGGTGAGTTAGATTGCCGAAGAGGGCGGCATAACGACTTGATTCTGTTTATAAGATCACTGAAGCATATTCTTCTGCATCCTAAGTTAGACATCAGAAATTAGCGACATATGAGTTAAGTCGAACGTTTTCTGGCATCCACAGCTTCTTTTTACACCATCACCAAACGATGAGGGCACATTCGTTTTGTCAACACGATTGCAACATCCAGAAGGAAACTCCTGGAATATATGTGGATTCTTGATGAACATTAAACTCTAAATCGATTTTAAAATGTCCGCCTGTCCGTCCACCTGCTTGTTCAGCGTCTGCTGCAAATATTTTGCTGACCGCAAAAAAAAGGGCTATCGTCTTCAAATTTGGCAAAAACATTAGAAGTTCTAACTCCCAGATCCGGATTGCGAATAGACTAGACTGGTGAAAAGATATGCCCAAAGTGCTAAGTAACCTGAAAACTGAAAAAATGTTTTCCAAAGGGGAATAAATTGGTTTTTTGCTCATTATTTATAAACTACAGCAAATAAATGTACAAAACTTTGAACGCACAATCTTTGGGTGACGCTGGAGCTTTTATGTACAAAATTGGAAAAAATTGACCGCGCCTACCCAATATTATAGTGTATCAAAATTTAATTGTTTTTCCAATAACGCGCAGAAACAAGCTTCAAACCTCCTGTAAAGTATATAAATTCTTGGCCAGTTTCAAATATGGGATGCACCTAAACATGTCGCCTATTCCTCTGTCCATCTGACTGTTAGTGCAACTTTGTAGGATTCGTCGTAAAGATTCTCCCGTTAGCCAAAGTAAAGATATCGCCTACAAAAGAATGTGGAATTGACGTAAATTTTTCAAAGGACACGCCTGCAATACATGCCTGTACGACGAAAACTTTTATTTTGAATATAGAAAACACTCCTTATTACAGAGCACGAAAATGTAGTTCTTTTACTTTCTTTGTCTTTTTAGGATAACGGTGATGAGCAAAATGATTAAATGGTTAATTTATGAAAGGCACGTCTTCCGACTATGGAATACATCCATTCTGTAGTAAAAGGTAGACTGGATCATCAAGTAAGCGTAAAACTTGGAAGTCTTCAACATGAATCAATATAAATAGATAACAACACCGATTAACTTACGTCGCTGTTCCTGCTTCTCTTTCTTTTTACGAATACACACACAAATACAAGCATAAATCTAAGGAAGCGCAGACACAAACACTCCCAAGTACTTCTACTATAACCCAAAACCACTAATGCACACATCTATTGAATAGTTTGCTATCGTACACATGTGTTTATAATGCATACCCATGCACACCGCATATGTGTCGCAAAAAGTCGATAATTTCACTCGTTTTACTTTTCTTCGGTCTCTTGCTTTCGTAGCCTTTATTCATATATTCCACCAATAGAATACCTCGATCTCTTGCTGATCATTTTATTGCGGAAATGTTTCATCCTACCTGTATACAATGGTTTTGGACCTAAGTCTTAACAGTGTGACATTTTTTCATTTCACTTAATGCAAGAGCTCGGAAAGCTATTTTTCACACGAAGATTATTACCTACCTATAGGAAGCATTTAACTCAGATCAAGTGGATAGAAGCGTAACGTAGCTTAAAGGGCAAGATTGGCCCGTAAAGTCTTACTAAGGAAAGGCGCTATCTGTCGGACTCATATTTTAACAAAACAAGTAAGGGAGTTATATTCGACTGAGGGGGATTCTTATAGAAGTACCATCGTGGCCGTCTATTTCCATTTTTTAGGTAAAATATCTGCATAATGCACAATGCCTTTTCTATTAAATTTGAAGAATTAAATCAACTAAATTTTGATATGTTAGACGTATGAGTGGGCGTGTTCAATCTTCTCTAATTAAAGACAATGTGCTGTATTTTCATGTGAAGAGTGCAAAGAATAATTTTCATCACTGCTTTATTTTCCTTACGAGCAATAAATAGAGAAAATCGACAAATGCGGAAAAAAAAATTTGACCATTTAGGACTTGGTTTGTTGGCGACCTACATGAACTTGAAGAGACGACTACTCCATAAAATAAATTTACAAAATTTCATCCTTCTATCTTTCGCAATTTGTAAGTAATCAACCCATAAATTTTTGCTTAAAGGACCACAGGTGTTTTCAACTTATGCTTTGCTGTGGATATATCCTTTGGTGGTGGGGGTTTAGCCCATTTTCAATACCAACCTGAATGCGAGAACTTCCAACTTTTCTGCCAAATTTAAATTCGAAATCTTAACTTTTGCAACCAGCAGAGTATCAGCAACACACATCCACACAAACACACAGGCACGCATACAGATAGATATGACCAGATCGATTCGGAATTTGATGCTGATGAACAAGTTATATATTTTACTCTCTCTTTCTTCCTAGTGGGTGGTTCATACGTGCGCTTGACGAGAGTCATGATATCGCAATAAAATTCGATTTTTTTCGTTGCCGTCTAAGGACCCTATATACTTTAACGAAGACGCGAACGAGTATACACGTATATTACTCGCCTCCTGTTAATTGATTGCGAATGTTTTATACTGTGCGGATGCGATGTAACGTAAGACTAAGTTTTTGTTATATATAATGCGGTATATTCTGGCAATGTGGTCGGTTAGTAATCATAAGAAATGTATGTTTCCTCGCTATATTTCTTTGACTTTTTATCAATTTTGACTTTCCCAAGGTATAGTCATGATAAAACGCTACAACGCCACTTTTTTTATAAAACAAGTTTGGTAAGTGGCGGAAACCAAAAAAATTCCTTGTGAATTATGATTACATACATAAAATACTAATTTATTGATAAGCTATTGGGCCACCATTTGCAACAAAAACACCTGCAATTTTTCGTGGAATAGACCTTTAGATTGTCTGCTTAGACTGGAAAGAAATATTCGCCGATTTTTGTATCAAAGCTTTCGACAATTGCTTCAATGATGTTGGAGATGGAAAACTGCTGCTCACTCTCTGCTTGAAAACTTCCTACAACCGTTCAATTATGTAAGGTCTAGTCACTGGCTGACCAAAGAAGATGTCTGATAACATTCTAATGGTCCTCACACCAAGACTGAACCTTTTTGTCTGTATGTATAGGCGCATTATGATCAGGGAATATGGTAGTGTTTGGCAGCAGTATGCTAACCATGGTAAGAACTTTATCATTGAAGATGTCAAGACATTACTTCGCAATAATTCGACCAGTGAAGTGAGAATGCGAATGTGAACGAGACGATTAGCCGAATACCAGAATACAGCTTCATGCTTGACTATAATACGCAGGCAGTTCGGGTCGTAGGCTCCTCTCCGAGTTCTGCATACATAAGCCCGGCCGTTTATAGGAAAAATTGCGAACGATGATTCATCGGACCACACCGCATGTCACCACTTCTTTCGCAGCTTAGCTGTGCAGCTTATAAACGATTTCACAATTGCAGCGCTCCCATGTATATTAACTTTACGGAGGTCTCGACAGAGTATTACTCAAGTGGGTGCTGCGTTCTGCTGTCTGTTTGCCGTACCAGTTTTACATTGTCAAACCGCAATCCTTTTTATTGTTCGTCAATCTCGCTGACTAGTCTTTATGAAAATAAGGTTTCTAGACAACGGGTTTGGGACATTGAACTTTATCTCCCCAAGTAATGTCGGCGAATTGATAGCATCATTTGTTAACCTAATTAAGAAGGAAACGCTAGCAAAGGCAACCTATTTCGTAAGAAGGCAAAGAGACACACACACGGGTCCCAACCCAACTTCTTAATGGTAAAGAGCAGGAATTGATATTAAACGGATTCTATTGAATCTACATAGCGCCTTTAGGAAGGGGACCACACAACAGACGCATATATAAGTATTGATCCCACCAAGCTCAGGTGTAGGCCTTTTCGTTATGTAAGGGTCGTCAAGCTCCTTAGGTCGCCGTTTAATTAAATCCAAGCACTGACTTGGTTTTATTTAAAGACCCCCAAGTCCCTGAACGAATCTATATTTTCCAAGTTTTATTTTGAATCAATGAAGTAATTAGTAGCGAAAAGAGCCCTCCTTGAAAATGAAAGCTCCTTGCATTTTTTTAAATTTAGTTTCATCAAATTTAGAGAGCACCCCGTAACCTAGTTTTCTGAGTCAGATTGGCGGAGAGACGAGCGCGATAACAGGAAAAGAGAAGAACACGGTTTTACATCGTCAGCGTACGCTGCGTTAAGATATTTTGTGTACACAAATTGCAATAAACAAAATGATATAAATTGAATAGCAGTTTAAAAGACGGATTTAGCCATACTTGAGTGGTTGAAGTTGCATGATTTCTTTTTCAGTTACCTATATTTTACCATGCTCAGAATGCCATTAAAGAATACCATCAAATATCACGAAAAAAAGGAAAAGAAACAAAATAAACTACGAAAATGAAGTACGGGTAAGCCTTCTACACCGCCTACAAAAACAAATTAAAACATACATTGGTTACATTGGTTTTTGAAAAACATTTTTTGATTGAATTTCAGTTGAAATCACGTTTTAATGTCAGGGTTCCTAACTTTTTCCTTTTGTACCAAAAACAAAAACAAAAATGCGTTAAATGAAATAAAACTAAACAGAGATATTAACACGAATAACGATTAATTAATTATATGGGAAAGTAACCCGAAAAGAAATCCTTGTTGGAAGGGCAGGGCGCCGATTTAGTTTATGTAGTTTGTTCAATGGCGACCACTTAATGAGCAAAATAAAAAAGAGAAAAATTGTTTTTCATTTTGACGATCAAATAGCACGTCACGCTCCCGTCTAACAACTCATATATGTTTATTGTTTGTACACAAGTCAGTATTGTGTGGAGTTAAGTCTGAAAGCACAGCAAAGTTATAGGGGCTGATTAAATCGCTTTACAATTTCATTCTATCCAGTTGAAAAGCTATACTTTCTGATAATTCAGATAGTACGAACAGACTGACGAAATTAATACATCACCTAAAAGTGAGTAGAAGAAAAGGAAAAAATAAAAATAAAAAACTTAAAAAGCAAGCCAAGAAAAACTAGATGACCAAAAATACCAAATGAAATGCAAACGTGCACTGGGAAGGTGAGAAATCAATTTTCAAAATCTCTCTTAAGCTGCTTGCTGACTTTAAGTAAAACTGAAAACTGAAAACTGAAAAGTGAACACAAGACTAAACTGAAACTAAACAAAACTGAATTGAGCTAAAAGTTATATACCAGACGGGATCATGTGGAATATTAAGGCATTTCTTTAAACGATGGCATAACAAACAGGACAGAAGTGTTTGTGAATGTCTGTTTTGATTTTAATGGTTTACCCTCATTATTACTGCTTGCGGCATTTCAAGCAAGCAAAACTCGCACAACTCTATCTGTGAACAGAGCGTTTTTTATTGTGTTCTTTTCTTCTTTTTTTTGTCTTTTTGTTGCTGGTCTTTGGTCTACTTATGATGGTGATGATAATAATGATGATGATGTTGATGATGATGATGATGATGATGATGATGATGACGTTCTTAGCAGGGGTCCTGTGGCGTGTAAAAATTGTTTTCTCAACTTTATCTCCATGTATTGAGAGCGCAAATTAGGATAACCATGCACCAGTCAAAAAACAACAAAAATAAAAAATAAAAACAAAAAGCACAAGAACGTTAATTATGAGCAACCCGATCAAAACGGGCACCGTGAGTGAGTGTTCTAGGCAAAATGATTTTTGTCTTGACTTTTGGCTGTAATAAATGTATTAAAGTTGGTTAACGCCCACTGAGAAAGCCTTACCTGCCGCTCCACTCGTCTTGACTTTATACTTACTTTCTATATCCGTCCATATAGTTTGCGCTTGTCTATATATATATATATATATATATATATATATATATATATATATATATATATATATATATATATATATATATATATATATATATATATGTATATATGTGTGTGTGTGTATGTGTGTGCGCTTGTGTGTATGAGCGTTTTTGGCAAAATACATTTTTAACTGGATTAAGATGCATACTGGCTGTGATTTCAACTTGCAGAACGTTTTCGTTTCTTTTAAAGCTAAGACAAAATTTGTGGTGCGTTTAGCTTCTTTTATAGCACAACTCGCACTTATACCGACTGACTAACACCGACCCAACCATAAATATATGTATTTTGTTTTCAATTCAATACGCCCCGTCATAACTTTTTTTTATTGCAGTTGCTAAAGCACACACAACAGCAACAGCAAAAGCAACAGCAACAACAAAAACAACAACAACGACAATAACAACAACAAATCGGGTAAAATGCATATCGATAAATAACTTAACGATAATTGAAAAATTATGAAGTCCATCGTCTGTCGTTCTCAGAAATTGCAGCTCTGAAATATCAAAGCAAGCAGGGATTATATCATTCGGTCGGGCACACAAATATATAAGCGCACGCGTAGACACATACACGCACACATCTCATTGGCTTATGCGGTCTCGTTCACATTTATTATAGCAGAAAATACATATATATATATATGTACATATATATATATATATATATATATATATATTATATATTTACGAAGGTGTTTTCGGTTTTATGACATCTCTATCTTGAAATGGTCATCATCGATGGCCTCAAAAAGTGTGAAAAAGTAATGCTTTTAAAATATATTTTACCTTCTGGCATATTGTGGAGTAATTTCGTTAATTATTCTGATGGCCGTTTATTATATTATTTTTTTCGTAGAGCTTTCGTTCCTTTCTTTAACAACGCAGATAGGTATGCACATACGTGCCTCTTGGATGCTTATTATTGTATTATTTCTCTCGTTTTAATAAATCAATTAAAAAGAGTTCAAATGGGATATTAGTAAATGAAACGAGTATATGCGCGTGGAGACGAATTCGAAGCACACTCTACTCTACATGAGATAGAACTCAAATTCATGCAATGTATTAGGCCAGGTCAACTTCAAGCCTCATACGATAGCTTAGGCTTATTTTATAAGCACAGCTTCAAGAAAAGCGTTACATATTGGCTTGATTATCTTTTTTTTATATCACCTATATACATACATAAATTTCGATAACAACAGAGGCTGAATGAGACACGTCCCTCTGTCTCTTATCGCAGTAAATTTACGCATAAAATTAGAAAAAATCGCTTACAAGAGCTAAGATAATGCAACGACTCTGACAAAAAACCTGTCCTGATAGCAGATATAAAGTTTGTCTTCATTTGCCCCGTTCTAAGCTGACGTGGTCGAAGTTTAGCACATTTAGCTTTCTTGTCAAATATCTTATCTTATTTTCTTATTTTTCAATTATTTGCGTCATAAACAACTAAATATTCGAATGTTTTGTCATACAAAGGCTTACATTCCGTGAGAAGCCTTATATTAACCTACTTCGTCTAAATTTACGGCTCCTCTATTTTATGCCACAAATTATTATGGTTTCATTTCCATCACAAAATATTAAAAATTAGACCTCTCCGACCTTTACTAATTTCGTCGGTATTAACGTCACCCACAAATCACTCATAAACGAGAATACCTAGAATGTATATAAATCTATGCAGTGAGAAGATCCTGAGAATGTTGTATCTCTGCGAAATCACTTACTAACAAATAAAGGGTCTTTTGTTAAGAGTGACGCAACGCACGAAATTAATTTGTGGCGTATTTTGAAGACTAGACATTGCCGTTATATATATTCTGATTAAAAACTCGTTCAACTTTCCACGTCCCTTTGAACCCCTTAGCGCACGCGGTGGTTCCAATTGTTAGTTACTCTATCCAATATTAGTTGCGTTGTGCTTGGCACATCCTGACGAACGTTCGGCTTCAAAATCTTCCAAAGGTTTTAACTCGTCCGTATAGACCTAGACTTTGGGACAATTCCAAAGAAAACAACCGTAGGTGTTCACCATGTTGACCACGGTGGCCTAAGCAGAGAAACTAACGGCTAATGCCGACCCAGTTCTCTGATCAACAAACGATAAAGGCCCACAATGGAGACATCGCTTTGCTAAAATTTTTTGATAATTTAATAAAACTACAAACTTAACTCGATATGTTCGCACCTAGAGACACACACAAAAATAGATTTGAAACCAAAAATTTCAAACTTCAAAGGTATTGCACCTACTCAAAGACTCCTTACGTAAATGTATTCGAATAACGCACAACACAGTGCAGCGCAAGAGCCTTACTGTATTAATCAAAGAAACAAACGACTATCTCTAGATTTATACTTGCACTAGTACCAGTAACAATAATTTTTCAAATACAAACAAAAAATTATATTCGCTGGTATCCTCTACCCTAAGTTAATGTATTTTAATTTCAAAATATTTTTTGTTAAATATGTACATGTCAGTTTGACGATTTCAACTCTGACCTGTCAGGCACTTTTCTAGGAAATAGCGAATATCGAATTTTAGGACAACACCAAGATTGCAATTTTTAGTCTGCTAGCGATGTAAGGTTTGTAGACTGATTACAAACGCTTTTTAATAAAGCTCGTTGTAATATTTATTTGGTTAGTTTGCGGAGGGAGGGAGTTGTTGCGGAGGGAAAATACAAATTTCTCGAATCGGTCTAAACTTGTCTGTCCGTCTGATGTAAGAACAAGTTAATCTACGTATCGCAATTTTTGAACTATTTTGACGAAATTTGGTGCACCGACTTCTTGTGGCCCAAGGACGAACGTTCGGATTGGAACACTTCCCATATGACACTTTATTTTAAAAAGTAGTTATACGGCTAACTGTGTTAGGCGAAGTTGTACAGAAAATTTAGTGACAGACTGTGACCGACTGTGTTTTCGCTTGTTTAAATTATGAACGTATCAGAGAACTGATCGGAACCTTTTCATCTATATATATATATATATCTGATATATGTTCTAAGTTATTTTTAAGAGAATCTGGACGCTTTTTGTTTGAAATTTCTTCAAGTTTTGTGACAAATATGTCCAGACATATGGACTTTGCACAACAGAGAAACGACCGACGAACGGACGTGTGAACCAAATGACTTGAAATTTGTCAATGAGTGAGAACGACGAAGGACGAATCATGCTCATTAAAAAAGATTTCGCTTTAGGATTAGTAAAAAAGAAGCATTGTACGAGAGAGCAACGCCTTTTCATTGGCTGGTTAAGCAATGACTGTTACTAGAGATCGTTATCGCGCTATGATAGCCCAGTTGTTTCTGCCTAAATTCGACGATATTGATGTGAACGACATCTGGTTTCAATAAGAACATGTCACATGCCATACATTCCGTGAAATAATTCAATTTCTGCATAAGCCATTCCCTGTTCGTGTGCTCTCTGGTTTTGGTGATCAGAATTGGCCCCCAAGATCGAGTGACTTAGCACCACCTCCTCGTATGGACTTATTTGAAGTCAAACGTCTATGCATACCTTATCCTATGTACATTCTGCTTCGATAAAAAAAATTGCAGCTAGAAAACAAAAGCCGTGTTTTCTATTTAACTCAAATCTTGGGTAAATTTGAAGACACCTTTTATATACACAGCCAGTCTCATTAATATGGGGCTTTTCCGCTCGACAAAAATGAAACGCTTGTTAAGCCTAATCCACTGTCCAAGCATGAAAATGTATTTTACTATTTTGTACTACTACGGAATACATATTAAAATATTAAAAAATAACAAACGAAACTTTATTCCAGTAGACAAAACAATTAAATAAATTCAAAAAGCAAGCGTCATTAACATTAGGTTCTTTTCACATAAGGAAGCCTACGAAGTAAAAACAAGCATATTACAAAAAATTACTACTCGGCGGCGTATCCTTTTTACTTAATAACGTCATATAAATGTTTTGACGTATTTTGCATAATTTTTGTTGTGTAGAAAACAGGGATCTTACTCCATTCTTCTTGCACTCTACTTTTCAGATCTTGCACGGGAGAGATTGAGTGTATTGGCATCTCACGGCGGTCTAATTCATTCCACATGTTTTTGATGGGGTCATTACTGGCGATTGGGGAAGAGGGTGAAGCACTTTGTGGTAGTTATATAAAATCCATTCTTGAATTAAGCGGGACTTACGCTTGGTAGAATTTGAATGTTGCCAAAATGCCAAGTTGTTCCGGACTTCCTTTCAAATTGTCCTTCAATATCCTTAAACAGCCCAGCATGTTTAGAACGCCATCCGTAAAAACCTGTTTGCCGACCCCATTTACTCCAATGCGTACTCAAACTATAACATGGCCATTGCCCTGCATGCCCTAAGCCCTTGGTACAAGAACGTTGCAGGAAGGTAAGAGTACAATTTGCGGAAAAGCGCCCAATTCTTAGCGGAACTGCGCTATATTTAATCTCACTAACAAAAATAACGACGAAGATGAACTTAGAAACGTGTTTTCGCGCATTACTCGTATTCTACTAGAATGGTGAGAATCCGCCTGAGTGGCCGAGTGGGCAAGAGTCTCGACTAGCAGTTCAATGGTCGTGGGTTCAAATATCAAGTGCGGTAGAGTCTTTTAATAAAAAAAAGCCGAAAGCCTTAGGTGCTGATGCTTTAAGACTTTCAGTCTTAAAACTTATTCCCTATCCAAATTTATAATAATAATAATAATAATAATAATAGTAATAATAATAGTAATAATACTGGAATAATGTTTTGTTTGTTTTTTTTTTTTAATTTTAATATTTACTGCCTAGTAGTAGAATATAGTGAAATAACTTTGTTGTTTGGACAATGGATTAGGTTTAACAAGCGTTTATTTCTGGTCGGGCCAAAAATCCGAATATTAACGCGACTCACTGTATACACTTCTATATACACATTGTTACGAAATTCGCTTTTCTCGTATCACTAGATCGTGGATATTCTTTTTACGAGAGATACACCCACACGTTTTACAATCAATTTCTTTGAGAGTAGGATTATTTACATTTTATTTGACTCTGTCTTCCGCAAATAGTGCCTATGCACTTGCGTTTTCCCTCTATAGGGACCTTACTTTTTTGGGAAAATCAATTAGTTAGAATGAACTGGATTTGGGATTTCTATACGTATTTTGGGCTTGCACTCAATAACAAACATTTTCAACCTCTTATCTCCATTTTTTTGATGGCATAACAAAACCATAAAGATATAAAAAAAAGGAAGTAGAACGAGAAGGCAGACAACCTTAATCGATTTACCAAGAATACAAGTACATCTAGGTTTGTATTTACAGATGTGTCTGTCTGCAAGGCGATGTCTGTCTCGATGACACTAACGAAACAACAAAACTTGTGTAAGCCACTACTTCGATAATGGATATAAAAATGATGTCTGATATTGAAACAACTGTCGATATTCGAAAGAATTTTAAAAATAATTTCCGGTGCCTTATGTGTGGTAACAATAGGAGCACGTCCCTCAAATATTGATTGTAATGAAATTAAAACACACCTGTTGTGTCTCCTTTTTTTTTAAGAGTAACTGCTTTAAAGTTCAATTTAATTTCTTTATTTATTAAGCATTAAGCGCATCCATAGACTAGCTTTTTGCCATGGACGGATGGTGGCTGGTACTCATATATTTCAACTTTTTAACTATATAAGCCCAAGAAAGAGAGAAGAAAAGAACAAAAAAAATTATAATAAGAACAGATGGTCAAATTATTTTCATAAAAAATTGCATTTTTTTGCTTCTATATCTTTCCTTAACAAGAAGGAAGAGAGGACGAGCCTCCGTCCAGCCTGTCTTTCATTTAAATTAAAATATCGAAAAGGATAAAAAAAATTTCCATCATAAAAATAAAGTCATCCAATTCAAATTCAAAATGTGAAACTCATTTTTTTTAACGACATAATCACTGGTGACATTTGGAAAAAGTTGCGCATCTTAAGCAGAAGTGCAAAGAAAAAAATTACAAGTCTCTGTTGTCTATCGTATTTATTTATGAAAGCGGAATCAATAAATATTAAAACTTAATTGCTGGTTAGCTACTTCCTCTCGGGCAGACGCGAAATTTATTATCGCCCGTAATATATTTAATGCCTTGAATTTGTTTTGAAAGTATGACTCAAATAAATAAGAGCCTCGAAAACAGGTGAGCGAACGCCTTACGCCTCACACTCACTCGGGTTAAGAGAAACGAGGTAACGCTAAAGAGAACTGAGAACTGAGAACCGTAACTGAGGCCATAAAATATTTAATTGATTTGACCCGAGAAACAAAAAACATGAACAACAAAGACAAAAGAAAAAAGTCTGAAAAGATTATTCATATTTTGTAGTTGTGCGAATTGATATTTTACGATCAGATCATAAATAAACGGATAACTATGAATTTACGAGGTGTCCAATGGATACCAGTACAGACATGTGACTGCTTTTTTCACTCTTTATTAGATCCGCTAGTCTACGCAGTGGATAGTGAATGGCTTCCAAAAAAAATGTTTTATAAATATAATTAAAAGCTAAATGCTCGCATGGCTTAAAAGTTTCTCCCATAAAGGCGCCTACAATATATACAGTCGCGGCCACGTAAATAGGCCACATTTTATGTTAAGATTCAACATAAAGTTTTGTTACCGAATC
Source organism: Glossina pallidipes (assembly GCA_000688715.1). Classification (NCBI taxonomy): domain Eukaryota; kingdom Metazoa; phylum Arthropoda; class Insecta; order Diptera; family Glossinidae; genus Glossina; species Glossina pallidipes. The sequence continues at coordinate 89,699 of JMRQ01006280.1, read as the reverse complement.
TATACAAATACATTTAAAATATAATAATGAATTTAAGATCTCAATAAGTTCGTAAGATTACTAATGAAACAACAACTTTTAGGCGAAATTCGCTTTCACGAATCGTACACTCGGTCCATTCCATTTTCAAGCCTCTTTGCATTTTTGGCGTTCAGCTCTTCATTGCAGCCATGTTTTTTTTGTGGCGAGCAGATTTTTGCTAAAATTCGCAAAAAGATGATAGTCACTGGGGGCTAAAGCTGGAGAATACGGTGGATGTGGAAGCAATTCGAAACACAATTCGTGCAATTTTGCCATTATTTTGGTCAATCTGTGGCACGGCGTATTATTTTGATGGAACGACATTTTTTTCCTCATTTGGGGCCGTTTTTCTTTTCGTCTTCGTCATTCATACGCCTTAACAATATTATGTGGTATTCACTGCTGATCTTTTGTCCGTTTTCAAGACACTAGATGTATATTATACCATGCGCATCCCAAAATATTGACGCCATAACCTTCCCGAGCGCCTTTTGCATTGTTAGTGCGATTTGAACGGCTTTCGCCAGTTACGGTCCGCCAGGCTAATTGCTTCAAATATTACGCAAAGACAACTACATGCGATAGAAAACTAACTTGGAAAAAGCTTATATCGTCAAAACGACGACAAGTAAATATGAAAACAAGAATAATTTACTGGCTTTTAGGACCAAAATCTAAGCTTACTCTCAAGAATAAAGTTTTACTCTATAAAACTATTCTAAAGTGAATATCGACGAATGGCATCCAGCTATGAAGGATATCCAGCAATTCTAGCGTAGAAATATTACAGAGACATGAATCTAAAACCTTAAGACTAATCACAAGTGCTCCTTGATTGCGAGCAGTCGCAATTTATATACCGATCTTGATCTATTGAAAGTTAAACAAGAAATGAAACGTGAAGCGTGAAGCGATAATAAGTTAAACAGACTATACCCTGACCCTAATATTTTAGCTGTAAAGTTTTCAAATAGCTATGAAGAATGAAAATTGAGAAAACACAACATATTAGACCCCCCCTTCATGCAGACACATGACTGAGACACTACTTTTAGTGTACGCTCACTCCCTAAGGCCAAAACTCAAATAGGTGCATATAATATTTGGGAAATTCACTGAAATTTGACTGCTCTGCTATATTACATTGTTGCTTATCGTCTTTATATGTTAGTTTAGATTGCAAATGAAAGCAATTCGAGAAAAAACACATTTCAGTAGAAAATTTTTACCGAAATCTGTTGAAGCATTCAACAATGCGTCATTGCCACATTCGAATCTTCAATGTGAGCCGTATAAACGATGACATGAAAGCGAATTATGTTTGCTACCTAACCTTCCAAAGGATGTGTGTTGTTAAAATCACACAAGTCTTGATTCGATGCAGCGTGTGCATGTGTGGCATATTAGAACGAAAGAACAAGCAGTCACAAGCAGGCTGTTAATGCAACCGCGATATGTTATGTTATTGCGAACAGAAACACCAACGTTCCCCGAGATCTTTTTAGCTCTTATTGTGAAATATGTCTTGAGTGTTCTATGCATTTGGCTCTCTCGGTTAGAAAGCACACACTACTCCTTCTTGGGTGTATTGAATAGACAAGAGGGCATGAATGCCTTAACGCTATAGCAAAAACACTTGTGGATGTTTATGCGTGCGCTCGCTTAGATTTATGCTTGTGTTTGTGTTTGTGTTCGACGAAAGGAAGAAACACAGAGAGTATGACGTCACCTAATTGGAATTGTTAACTATTTAGATTAATGTCCAACTCATACGCTCACCTAACGACCCAGTGTAAATTTTAGTATAAAATGCATGTATTCCATAATGTAAAGATAGGCTTTTGATAAATTAACGCGTGGGCGTTGTAGGCGTATCGTTTGAAAAGTTTAGGGCACCTCCAAACCCTTCGCAAATTTGCAGCCGATATCTTCGTGTTCGCTAACGGTAGAATATTACACACAAATGCTACACATTTACGCAGAAAGGCTGAGGGACAAACGAATAGACGCACATGCCTAGGTGAATTTCAAATGTGAAATTGCCTAAGAATTTATATACTTTACGGGGCTTTTGAAGCTTTGTTTTTGCGCGTTATGAAGATTGTATTTTACCGCCAGAATGCATTTGAGCTTGATTGAGAGCCGTAGCGGCCACACACGCTTCTAAATTGAATCGATACCAATGTGGGTATGTAATAATGTACAAGTAACAAAACCGACTACTGGTAGTTAATGGAAAACTTGATTTATTCTTTTTTTGTTTTCGTCTGCCGTATAAATTCGAACGTGGGCTGTCAGGGGCTGAGAGCCGGACATTTAAACACGGGACTGCGCAATGCCAAATTTTGTTATCATTGCATACAAGTTTTCACATGAACGTCCTTTTAGATACAATCAACATAAACAACGAATTAGAAGAAAATATCTTGAGATTATGTCAGGATTCTGAAGACGAACAAAAAGCAATTCGCAAAGCAAAAAAGAACGAAGCAGTGTAACCAGCAAAGGGTTTTAGTTTGCTAACTTCTCTAATAAGTCTCTAAAGATATTATATGCGAGATAATACCTATTATTAAAGCAATCTGCAATGAAGCATATGTTTGTTTGTATTACTTTTGTGCATTTTAGGGTTAAAAGTAAAATTTTTATTTCATTCGACGGAACCTGCCTATGTTTGCATGCTACATGGGGATATTTCGCTTAAGAATTGCATTACACGATCTGACACTAAACAAATTAGTTGAGACGATTTTCTCGAATTGTGAAATATGTGCATTGTACAAGAAGGCAAGAAGTCGACTGATTATGACGTCTCTGCTGGACGCAAAAACCTCATTATCTCGGTCCCTCACGCGAGGGCTTGATTTTGGTAATCTGCTAAAAGAAGAGATTGCAGATGTAACATCTCAAGCGATTGTGTCCCGCAATTTTTAATCACTAGACTGGCATTTCATAACAACGGGAGTTCTTCTTGTAGGTGGCTTATGGGAAGGAGCGGTAAATAATGCTAAAAATTATGGGGAAAAATTATTTATGGTCCAGAAGTTTATCTTCGAAGAATTCGCCACAATGCTAGTTTGGTTAGAAGGACCTTTGGACTCTAGCCCCCAATGATCGATGAGTAATGATTTTAAATTAACTTCCGGCCATTTTCTTAGAGGGGATGCAATTTTGACTCCTGGTGAAGCGGGCAGTTCTGAGCTATAACGAAATTATGCCAATAGACGGCAAAAAGTTGAAGCTTTACATTATGGATTTGCCCAAAGACCGGAACAGGCGCGTATCTGAGAGAACCCCATGAAAGATAAAATTGCAAGAGCCTTCACATAAATATCGAAGTAGAAGATATGGTTGCAAATTCGAAACGACACTCTACTCTCTATTTTGTGATGAGTAGGGCGTATATTGAAAACGAATTTCGATCACGATGACAACGTCGTGTTGTGGGGAATGGTTGTAAAAGCTTATACGATATGTCAGAAAGTGTAAGTGTAAAGTTTTGAACCTGCTGAAATAAAGTGCCAAAGATTTCCGAAGATTTGGAAGATTTCTGTCTCAAAATGATCGTCGATACGAACGATAACGAGATCTTGGGGAGCACACCAAACTTCTTCAAATCCCAATGTTTTTTTTAAAATACGAGAGAATTTTGCCCTTAATCTAATAAAACCTCCACTTCCTCTTTCTTTAACAATCCACCGCCGGAGAATATCGATGATTACTAGAATTTCGTTATTTTACTAGACAGCTGAGATTCAGTTTACTTATAAACTCATAGTGGTCGTAGCGCCATAGTAAACCAACAACATTGACACGTTTTAGCACAAGGCAAACTAAATCCACTCCTTTCTCATTCCACACCCAACGATAGCATTTTATATTCTGTGACGTTCCATTTATTAAGTCCTAGCACTACACTGTATGTGTTGTCGCATAATTAGTAAACTTAAATAGTGTAGCATGTGCTTAGATACCACATAACGTTCCTTTTAGTTCTGATTATAAGTAACGATATTTATCTTCTCTTTTATGGTGATTACCACCACATCAGCAAAATTTTTGGTGATTCGACCAAAACTGCCGAATTTCCGCCGGAAAGTTTGGCGTTTGGTGGTGCTCCCACCATCTGACAAGCACCATTTGTTTCGATCTCTGTAAAGTTTTTCTAGTGGTATGAAGACGACTTCAAAAGAAACCTGTGAATGCCCACAAGTTTTACAGCGATGACGAGAAAAAGGCAAAGGTTATCGATCAAAATGGCACAAATTGCATTTATTAAAGTCCATGTAAAATATACAAAATATGTGATTGAATTTTGATGAAAATAACACCTTGACGAAATTACTTTCTTACCTAATATTTCACTTCAGTCGGCTTAGCAAATGTAAGAAATTAGTTCATTAAGAAAGACTACCAGAAAAATACATTAAATGTGCATACAACACATACTCAACTTTCTTTATTATATTCTACAATTTCTTAAAAAAAAAAAAAAATTCAATTTCGCTAATGGGATAATGTTTATCACAAATACTACACAGTTCGCAAACTGATAGGTGGACAGACGAAGAAACGGACCTGCAGGGGTGCATTCTAAATTTGAAGTTGACCAAGAATTTATATATTTTGTGGGGTTTTTGGAGCAAGGCTCCGCACCTTATAAAGGTATTGAAAAAATATTAAATTTGTAAACGCAATAATTATTAAGTACACGTGGTCAACCTTTTCCGCTTTTGTACAGGTGCTGCAGCATCGCCCCTAGATTATGCGACTAATTTTTGCACATTTATAGTCAGTAAAAACAAGTTTTTATTTCTTTTCAAGAATAGAAGTGTCCTCACCTTACGTAGTGCTGTAGATTTGTCCCATATTCAACACCAACCTGCGTGCAAGGGTTTCCAATGTTTCCGCCAAATTTGGTGTTGAAAGCTTCGTTTTTGCGGCCAAAAGAATGTTTACAACAGACATTACGTTGGCGGACAGACCCACAGAAAGACTAACGGATATTCTTGAAACGATTTAGAATTTGATCTTGATCAAAAATATATACAGTTTGTGTGGTCGTTGATGATACCTTCTGGACGTTGCAAACGTTTTCTCAAAATGAACATAACCCTTATACATCCTTCGGCGATGGGTATAAAAAATGTAAAATATTTTCCTCAGTGCATTATAAATTTTGCTTATGCAGCAGATGTGAAAATAGAATAAGTAGAAGAAGATATATCAGTATAGAAAAATAATGAAAAACAACAAGACACACTTGCTTTGCAACTGCCAATGAGAATTCGATCATATTTATGCAGACCTAGAAATATATATGTTCCTGAAACTTGTATATGATGCTGCTATCAACTTTTAAATGCTCTCGACAACAAGTTCCATTGAATTATATTACAATTTGTTAGAATTAAGTAAATGAAACGAAGAAATTCTGGTCCAATAGGGAACAAAATCAGTTGTCGCCGTCGAACGCGCACTCGAGTCAACCATATTTTTCGAGTGTTGTTGTGAGTTTATATTGCTCGGCTGCCCTGTCGAGTCGAACGAAACATATACCTTTAGATAAATGCGAAGAAGAAGAAAGTAGGATTTGAGTAAGCAAAACCATAATCCAAATATATTATTTTTAATTTATATATATGACCAGCCGTGAAGTCAAAGATCCACGACTAACAGCTCAATGTTCGCGGGTTCGAATCTCATGTATAGAGTTTTCAATACAGGCGAGCATATAGTTTAATTCTCCGTTTAATATTTCCTACAAATTTTTAAATTAATTTCTGTTATTTTTTGGGACTAAGTAGTCTTTATATGCATTAATTGTATCATATATATGCATTCATCCTTTTGAATATGCTGTTGAGAGAGAGAGATGAGATTTATCGACAAATTAATTCATCATTCGATACTGGCAAACGTCGTATACATTGTCAACAGCTGTGAACTCACTACTCGATAGCCATGAATCGATCTCAGGTGTTTGGCAAAACTATATCATTAACACAGGGCTGTGTTTACTCAGAGTATGGATCAAACGGAATATTCACAGATAGCGATCCCCTCCCAACCAAAAGAGGATTCGAAACTTAACCAAATACAAATTCCTATTTCTTTCCTTTGAAAACATTTTATTAAAATAATTTTGTGTATTATCTAATGCAAAATAGCTGGTGTTTATTTTTCTTTAACATTAGAAATTAAGTGACATGTGTTTGTTTAAATGAATTCGGTGTAAAACTATCTCCGATTACATTTTTTTCTAAAATTTCTTTAACTGTTTATTTCTCTTCTTTTTTTTTGTTTTTTTATAAATTTAAATAAAATATTTTTATGCCTTATGTAATATTATCATTATATTACTTTGTATTATAGCAATATGTAGGTGAAAAGTACAAATGTTTAGAAATTTTTTTAAATTAAAGAAAAAAAAAAAACTAAATTAAAATTATAAGAAAGTGAAAAAAATTATAGAAAAATATATTTATATGTAAAAATAAATTAATTATTAATTTAACAAAAAAGTATATTAAAAAACAAATAATCGAGTAAAACGCAAAATATTAAAAAAAAAATTTACGTTTAAGATATGATGCAATTCATCGCAGATGAAATATGTCATGCTACAAATATCTTTCTCTTTTAATGGTTTATTTATTTATTTATTTATTTTTTTTTTACTATTGTATTATTGTAAATAAAGTTTAATGTCGTTGTGTAAGTTAATTTTTTCACTTAAGAGTTGCCAACGAATGCTCTCTCTACGATGCTAACTGTTATTTGTGTCACACTCATCATATGGGTAATTTTATGAACGCTCTCTCTGTCTCTCTTTCTTTCGATCAATTTTGCACTCTTCTTCTAGCCCTCTGTTTAGGTATCTCTCTTACTTCTTTTATAGTGTTATGGACGTGTGATCTGATAGTAGTCTATTGTAGGAGAACGCATAAGCCTACAACAAGGGACTGTGATAAGTACATTACGAGTGCATTGTGTTTTTGTATTGTTGTTGTTATTGTTGTTTTTTTTTCCTTTTAATATATATAAATCTCTCTTTCTCGCCTTTACATTCCTATTATATCGGGTTAAAGTATTATATTAGTCTGCCAATTATTTTGAGGTTAGTTTTTTTCGTTTCCTTTTGAAAATTTAATAACGCAGTGTTAGTAAAATTCTTTTAAAATATATATGCATAATAGAGTAATATAGTTATGATAACATGCAATTATTGTTATTGCTGTTGCTTTTTTTACACACTTTGAAAACCAATTTTATGAATAAAAAAGAAAAGAAAATTCACTTAAAAACATTCTGTTTCATTTCACTTTGTTTTTGTTGTAAATATACGGCGGCGGCGGTTTTTAGTGGCACATTATTTCGTACAGACCGTGAATTCTTTACAAATCGGTTTCACCATACAAAGCTGTACTGAATGACATATAATCCAAAGCTCCAGGGACTGCATTGGGACCTTTATAAGGCGGCATACGTTGAATACAGTACTCGGCTTGATCCGGTGGCAATTCACGTCTCAATTCATCGGGCAAGATATAAGGCTAAAAATAAAATAAGTATTAATAACCAACATTCTGAAAAACAACAAGTAAGAAATTTATATTCGGCTGGGCCCGAACCTCGCATACCCACCACCGTTAAAAACTTTGGCACCCCATGCTTTTATTTATTGTCATAAAAAAGTGAATGGGATAAGGTTTATTTTTCACCTTTTACTTCATTACCAGCTATTGTTAAGAAAAATTACTCTACCACGCCACCACGTGACGTCTACCATAATTAATTTAGAATTGACACCCTTAGCTTTTCACATTCCAATCTCCAAATCCTTCTATTTGACGCCCATATTGACGGCAATTTTAAGAAGTAATTTATCCACCATGTCAAGACATCTATCAGAATTAGGTTAGCATTAAAACGGTTACCTTGTCACCTTCTACTCTCCAAGTTCTTTTATTTGGTACCCATACCGCAGGTATTATTAAAAAAAAATTAATCCACAGGGTCGCGATGTACCATATTCATTTTAGAACTAACCGATTTTTAGCCAGATAAGATGTCTCCCTTTGAGGAATGTTCAAAATAATTTTAAACCTTTTGTCTTGTTTGCCTTATGATAAATAAGCATAAATCCTCAGAAAAGTGCAAAAAATAAAATTTAGTCACTTGCAAACTTGTGTGGGCGTGGCCTATTTTTTTCAATTTTTTCATGTAAAGGGTAGGGCGTTTCGTAACGTAAATCTGGAAAGTTTCAGGCTTTTAACGTTTATAATTTCTGAGTAACGAGCAAAAGCCTATAAATTTTTGGTAAGAAAACGAAGTAGCGTTCAATTTACGCTTCGCTGCGGGCTTCTGCTCCGATCAATTTGGCCCATTTTCAACACCAACCTGCGTGCAAAGACTTCCCATGTCCCTATTAAATTTGAAGTGCATACCTTGATTGTTGCGACCAAGGGAGTGCCCACAACAACCACCACACAGACGCACAGACGGACAACCATGGCTTAATCAATTCAGAATTTCAAGCTGATCAAGAATATATATACTTTATAGGGTCTCCGAAGCTTTCTTTTGGGAGTTACATACATTATGAAAAAAAACAAAATGAATATACAATAAATGAATATATTCTCATCCTTCAGTGGTGGGTACAAAAAGGAAAAGTACTGTTGCCTACCTTATCAGCGGCTAAAATTCTAAATGAATCAATGACCTGTTCGGCGGTGTCGGTGTCGGTGCTCTCACGTGTCATAAAATCTAAGAAAGCGTCAAAGTGTACGTAGCCAGTTGAATTGGGATCGACCACAGCCAATATGCGTTGGAAATCCATTTCACCTTGGCGATCTTTACCGATCGAGTAACCCAACGAAACTAAGCACGATTTAAATTCTTCGGGTGTCAAACGGCCAGTACGATTCTTGTCAAAATGATTGAAACTAGAACGGAACTCGTTCAGTTGCTCCTGACTGATGCCCTTTGAGTCACGGGTCAAAATCTGATTTTCTACTTCATTAATATTACGGTTAATTGAGGTCAGCAATTGTTCCCAACCCACGCGCAGTGTCTCCATAGTGTAATTGGTATAACGATTTTCAAAGATCATGGACTCCTGTACGGCTTGGTGAATCTTCTCTAGCTCTTCAATATTAGGCTTATACGCATATACAGCCTGTTCATATTCCTTGAGTCTATGCAACTGATCTTCCAACGAGCCTTGCAAACCCATACCAATAGCCGTAACCGCATCCATTTGTCTTTCAATCCAGGGACCTACTACATTGGCCTTTTCGGCAAATTGACGGCGCAACATTTCGTTATTTTGCTGCTTGCGCAACTCATTAGCCAAAGTTTGGTCGCGTTGTGGTACCAATTGGCGAACATCACTCCATTTGCGTGTCATATCGCTAGCTGTAAGTGTGGTATAAGGATTCTCTAAACCGCCTGGAATCTGGTGTTGTTTCACAATCGATTCAACTTCACGCACCAAATTTACAATCAGGTTAAATTCTTTGTCGGCTTCACCCAAAGTAGCCTTGAATTGATCGTGTGCTTGTATCAGACCTTGGATTTCCTCCATGGTATGCACAATAAACATATCGACCAGATCTTCGCGTGTACCATCCAACCAATTGTTGAATGGAGCAGCACGTTTAGCAAACTCGAGATGTAAAATATCAATCTTTTCGAGTATACGCTCAGCTTCATCTAAAGCCGTACGACGACGTTGGGTTAAAGCACCCAAGCGATCCCATTGATCGCAAATACGTTGACAGCGTGCATTCACCGAAATGCAATCATGATATTCAAGAGTGCTGTGTGAAGGAATTGAAAAAAGGATAAAGTATAAAAAAACCAAACAAAATTCTAAAATTTCAATTTGAAACAATGAAGGTAATGTGTATAGTGAAATCCTCCCTAGCGAGTGATTAAAAAAGCTTTACCCGAAGGGGACTGGTTGCGTTAACTGGCCGACCACCGAAATTGATGGACGTACTAATAAATTCTGTATAGTTAAATTAATTGCTTTATACAATGTATGTGATTCGTCCATTTTTTTTCGAAATTTTGGGCGTAGGCAACTTGGATATTGGTGCTTTTACGGCGTAAGTTTCAGTTTTTTCCAAACTTTCGTTCAGCCTACAGCAAAGTGCAAACACTTGGAAGACAGCATGAAGCATTCTCGTATTTGGGCGCTTGTCCTGACTCAACCCATGCTTTTCTCCGGTTATAATTGTCGCTCAAACCCCATTTTTCATCGCCCAAAATAGTATTGTGGAGATAATCCGTCCTTTTGTAACGACCTAACAAATGTAAGCGAATGTGAACTCTACGATATTTGTGTTTTTCGGTTAGCTTTCATTTGCTCTCCTACCGCATCGGCGACTTGAGCTACATCTTTTTCCGGTTTAAAAAAGAATAGCACGCAATCTCTTAAACGCCGCTTGCTTCCTTACACTTCGATATACACTAGATGACAGCTTGTAAATGACTGACCGCACAAGCACCAATGCTAACCTATATATGCCCAAAATTTCGAACAAAATGTGAACGTCGTGCAGCTTTTATGAAGCAATCAACGTCAATACGCGGAATTTGTTACTGCATCTAATAACTTAAAATTAATTATGGGAATGAAACTCGAATATGTAAATATTTTTACTTTAATTCAATTCGCAAGACTATATCGAAAAGGATAAACCGGATCAATAACCTAAAAAACAGTTAATTCACGAAGCAAATAGTAGGCAGCTTAATCCTTTTTCGACTCGACTAATTATTCCGTTTAAAATACCTAGCGTTTTTTTACACGGTTCTTTTATGTGATTTTAAAATAACACGGTTCGCCAACAAGAAGGAATATACTTTTTTAAACGAATATTTTGTTCTAGCACGAATCCCAAAAAAATATTTTTAATTCTCATTTTGACAACGTCTTACAGAAACTTAGGTATACAGCAACAAAATACAATTGCGGGAATACCGTGATCAAAAGTAGGTGGATTTATGCCCACACATGTTTTAATGGCTTGGCCTACTACTAATAAACGAAATTCTTCGTTTGAACCAAACGCGACAGTTTCACTAGACGTATCAGATATCTACTGATGATAGTCCAGTGCGCAAAAAACGCATGGACTATGCACGTGCACGCTTGTTATCAGGTAGCGACGTATAGTCGCAAAATTTATTCTGAATTTCGATTTAAATTTTTATATCTTCTACTTACGGACTGAAGTTTCGCTCTACACTGGTGGGATTCTTTTTTGTAATAAATATGTTAGGTGGATTTCCTTATTGCTTTTTTTGCACGGTTTTTTGTGCTAAAGTTGCGAAACATATCCCAAATCTACGATATGGCGCGTGTGCATTTTTACACGATTTTTTTTGTGGAGATTTTTTCTACGCGATCTACTGCATGAAAAGAAGTTGGGTGTAAATGTTTATATAAAATAAGTTTGTCCAGCGTTTTATATCGTGCCCGCTACGCCTGTATGAGTGCATAACCCTCCATTAAACCAATCTAATAACGTTTAACTTTACTACTGTTATGAAATATAAAGCTCTCATTACAACGGAATCCTATGATTGGTAATAAATGACATGTGGATGATGTTATCTATATTCAAGCAAACCTCACACTGAGCACCATTAGAGTAGTATGTGAACGAAAAATTGGTAAGCATTTTTTGGAAGGAATTATTTTGAAATGATTATTATAAATAACAATACGCATCTCTACATAAAAAATTCTATTAATTCAAAATGAAAACTTACTTCAGTTCTTGGGCAATAGCAGCAATTTGCTCTACGCGATCTTGATGGGCAGCCAAATCCGATTCGAAAGCTTCGTGTTTTTTTTTCAAAGCCTTAAGCTCGTTCAATTTGCATTGACGGAAATCTTGTGACTGTAGCATTTCCTCCTTACCGCGTGTCCAATCTTCATGGGCGTCGGCCTGTAAATTGTAAAAAAAAACGAATAAGATTTCATTCTTTTTAATTTAACGAATTATTTGTTTATAACCTTATGTTTGAATTTCTGAGCCAAATGTTCTAAACGTTCCAAACGCATCGTCTCAGCCAGTAGCCAATCTTCGAAAGCTTTTTCTGCCAATTCCAAGCCTTTCCAAGCGTTAGCAATATCAGCTACAGTTTTACCTTCCGTTGGCAAATAAGCGGGACGATTGGATAGACGCAATTTGGTTTGCAGTGTGTTAAAATTGGTTTCGAGTTTCGCCTTTTGTTCGACACGTGGTGGTTTATGTTTGCGGCGATAGGTGCGATATTCTTCTAATTTCTTTTGCACACCCGCCAAAGAATTATCAGCTTGACGCGAATTTAACCAAGGCATAGTGCGGCGTATCCATTCCAGAAGCTAAATTTTTAATTTTTAATTTAGAAGATAAACGAACGTTTGTTTTTCTTTTTTGTTTTTCTTTAAATAAGAAACTTTGTGCTTACATCGCTGGCAAGACGCTCGTACTCTTCCATGAGACGTTCATTCTCTTGATTGACTTTTAAGACTTTACAAATACGATTAGCAGCAGTTTCCGCCTAAATTGTTTAGGGTTTTTGAAGAGATCAAAAATAATTATATGAATTTTTTTGTTATAATTCTAAGAAAAAGTATTTTTGACAAAATTTTGGTTAGGTTAATAAAAAAAAAATTGAATTTTAAAAATAAAAACCTTTGTGAATAAAAACGTTACAGGAGCAAGCATTTAATTTGAGATTTAATTTGTAAAACGTAACTCATTCAATAACGAAAAGCCGCAGTGATCGAAGATATCAAACATGGTTAGAATGTAACCTAAAATTCCGCAAAGGTAAAACGCAGCCAAGTCTCATTTAACCCTTTTGATTTCAATGGACGTTAAACTAGTGATTTGGAGGACAAAGATAATACTCTTTCAAGCTTGAAACAATTCATTTCTGCTCCTGCTGTTACGAATGTAAAATAATAAGAAGAGTAAATAAGTTTAGGGTGTTGAGGAAGGACATTTAAGATTTTGAGTATTTAGGTGTAGAAATTTTAGGATTGCAAAGAAAATATTATTGTCTCACTAGAGTTTAAAGGATTCTGATGTATCTGTAGCGAGAACAATATGACACAAAATTGTGAGTAATTGCAAATCTAATGAGACCGAAACCTGATCACCTAGATAAAGGATTTAGGCAAAAAAAGAGAACTTCAAACTTCCCGTGAGCATTTGTTGGCGACCATTAGTTCGCTTTCGGAAAAATATTTTACTTTTTCTGCTAAAGAGTTATGCTCAATGTTTTGCATAATATTATCATTTCTATCAACCTTAGTCTTGCCATGTGATATTTTTAAGGCACTTTTCAACTTTGAACGTAAATTTTTTGATTATTTCCAAAACGTATATGTGACCTGCTTATAATATTTGATGTATACTTAGAGCTTTTTTAAATTCTTATAAGTGACTGGGAATCACATCGTGATGTGTTTCGTTATAAAAAGGAAAACATGGAAAGATTAGGGTCGAAGGCAAGTAACAAAATTGTGTCCCATCGTCGCTGGCATCCATCACCTTTATTCACCTTTAAGAAAAAAAATTCTAAAATATCTAAATGTCAAAAATTTCACGTCATAAATGTCATTAGGCACAATAAGTTTTTTTCCCGATTTTTACTACATGTGATTACGTTGAGCGAAGAAGTTGCAAAATTATCATAAAAGGCATCATTATGGGGGACGAGACTGAGATCTATGCATACGACCTCAGAAACAAAAGTCGAGGTGATGTTGATAGTTTTCTGGAATTAATGTGATGTTGTGTACTGTAAATTAGTCCAGGCGTCCCAAACAGTTAACAAAGAATATTACGATTTGAAAGAATAAATAGGTGCAAAGAAGAAAAATTTAAATTGATCTTAGGGAGGAGGGTGAGGCAGCGCAGAAAACTATGGGGAGAAACGTAGGGAGAGTTTAAAATTTGGGAAGTTTTAAATTCTGCTGAGTTAACGTTTAAGAAGAAATACTATAGGCGGCTTTTACATATGAAGAAATTCCGCTACAAGGGTGCTACAACCCACAGGTAATTCTGTTGATCTAACTTAACGCTTATGTATTGACACTGAAGCTTTTGTGACTTCAATTCGTCAGGAAGACGGCTACACCCTCAGAATGACGTTTAGCCTGTAATCCTACTTACGACTACTTCGGTGTTCCTGTTTAAATTTCGTAAGGACGGCTAGCGTATACTATAACGTCATTAAATGGAAGAAATGAAAATGAAATCCCCTATGGAAATATTTTACCGTAAGAATGTGACGGTTGCTGCCAAATTTTTATTTGAAGAGCCCTCTAAAAGAATATAACAACGCTAAGTCATACGAATAGTTTATATTAGGGAGATCGTTAATTAACACAAATATAAATCGACTTCCAGACGCTATGACAACATAGACTCGAAAAAAATTACGAAGAGATTTGATGAAATTTGATACCACGCGTTGACATTAGATGATCTAAAAGCTTCCTACTTAAAGACGGTAACATAAAACAGGAATTAAACGTTCATTCTACGAATAATTGATTCTGTATGCCATGATTTTTTCAAATTTTCGGCAGGCAGCTGTATTGAGTAAAATTTTAATTTCTTAAGTCAAATTGGAATGAAGCTTAGCTAAGCATTTGTGAAGTAATTCTCTTCGCCTGCTGAACGAATTCCGTCAATTTTACTCGATTTATTGAATTCGTTGAATTACATTTTAGCAGCACGTTAAGTCTTCAGTACCTCTTGAAAAAAAAAAAAAAGGCAACAACTAACCTTTTGGGCGCCACTGAAGCAATGATAGTACGATGATACATATGTCATGACGGCCCTTTCATCTGGCAAAGCGGTATTCTGCAGGTCTGTTATTCATGTTTGTTAGAAGCATAAAAGTAAACAACAATAAACAAACACATATATATGTAATGTTAGTTTTAATAAAAGAAAAGAAAAAAAAATAAAAATTAAACTTTAACAAAAGCAATAGGAAACCATATAAAATCAGACACAATTGTGTTATATTCTTGCATTTGCATAAGTAAAAGTAAATACTTCATTCAAACATACATCCGAATGCGTATACATAATTATGAAAAAAAAGAAAATTCGAAGAACACAGAACATAAAAAAAAAAAATTGCACAATAAATATTTAAACCACGAGCGGCATGCAGGCAAAATGCATTCTTCAAACAAACAAGATTTTTTAGATAAACAAATTTTGTTTCTTTTTTTATCTTTTTAAAATTTTATACATTAAGAGGAAGTTGTGGTCTTAGAGGGGGATGTAGACGTACATTATTTCCACCACTTGCGTTAGCAATTTTTGTCAGTACTTTTGGCCCTATCGCTTAATATCAATGAAAGAAGGCGGAAATGTCTGACTTCACCCTAAGCTCTCTAAGTCAGTCATACGTACGAACTGACTATTAGAAATCTAAAAATCTCCGACTCCACCATAAATTTATCACTAGTTAATTGAACTATAAATGTCCATCCTTCTAAGTTGACGGGATCCCTTCGATGAGATTCCTAAAGTAAATATGAGAGGAAATACAAATCAGATTTGTGAACACGACCATATTAAGAGGAGGAATACAGAGGGATGTATGAGAATCTTAAAAAGAATTGTTCATAGCGATTTACCTACCAATGATATTATTATTATTGTTTGTTTTTTTTTTTTGCAAAACAATTCTTAATAGTTGCGTAATACGTAAGTGGTGGGCGGTAAAAATTCGATGCAAGCCGAATACACGATCAACATCTTAGTTTAGTGTACTTTGTAAGTGTAGCACTTAGAATGTTCGGCAATTGAATGAAAAAAGATATTCTTTTAAAGTTTATTGAAACCGAAATGCGAAATGCGAAGGAAAATGCGTTCGAGTTATTTACAGATTTACTAATTTGTTCGTTACGCTTGAAATTGGGTCATCCGCGCATACACACATATATGAGTGTGTATGCAAAGATAAAGTATTGCAAATTGAATTCCTGTTGATTAATTTCTCAAAAAAAAACCCAATAAAATTTTATGTATACTAATGTATATATATATATATATATATAGATATATAGAAAGTTTGTAGGCAGTGTCTTTGATATGCGAGTATAAGTGTAATATATGGAAATTTATTTATATACATCGCAAACCCAAAAGACAGAGTTATGCACATAAATTTCTTTAAAGATGATGATGCATCAATTTATTCATTTATTTCATTTCATGAAGGTTAACTTTCTTGTTTGTTTGAAAATTTTGTTACTAAAAATAGTTACGAAAAAGCTCTTGAATCATTTTCTATATGTCTTTTATTTTCTTTCAGATGCAGGTGTAGACATGTTTTGTTGTTCATTTGTTTTTTTTGCTTTTATTTTTAATTTAAAATAATTTGATTATCTATTTTTTTTTGGAAATATTTATGCATAGGATAAATTTCAATAACATAAATATATTAACGAAATAATTTTTATAAAAACTTAGAAAATTTTTCTGACACGAAATAAGAGGTACTATCCATGTATGCACTTCATGGCGCTTTTTGAGTATCTGTCAACTACAACCAAAACTAAAGAGGAATATATAATTTGTAGAACCAGTTACAGGTCCTCAATGCGCGCAAGACGTTGATGGTGAGGAAGAAGTGGGAAGTAGAGAAATAGAAAGTAGTCTCAGTTTGGGAGGTGTGTATCCGATCGGTATGAATTAAGCGCGCAATTGCGCCCGGACATGTCGATTTATTTAGTCGCGCTTCGCTACTACTTGGCTACTTTCAGCAACGTTCATGATCTATTCACTCGCCTTTCAAACTATTGTTAAAACTTTTATATAAACTAAGAAACCATCATCTGAAGGAAATACATAAAAGCTATATAGACCAGTTAGTTATATTTAAGTTGCCAGTACACCTTTTGTCATGTCAAAAGTTTACAGTGTTGGTCGAGGACTTATCCTAAAAATATATATTCGAAAGGCATTACCGATTTTGATAATACTGATCGATTCAAAATGACATTCTGAAACACATTCTCAATCGGTCCAAGTTCGTCCGTTTTGCTTTTTAATATTCACCCTAAGGGAAACAATTTTTGAGATGTTTTAAGGAAACTTGCTGCACGAATGTGTTTTGGTCCAGGAACGAACGCTATTGAAAATGGTTAGGATTTGACCACTTTTTTTATTTAATGGTAGGCCGTAGCGCACTATAACATTTTTATCTGGTTTTTAATTTTTTTTCTTTGTTTACATGTTAAGTATGTATTGTATTAAAAACAAAAAACTATTAGAAATCTATTAAAAAGGTTACGCAAATACATTAGTGCCTCTTTTAATGCAGAGCTTATTCCTTAGAAGTCCCGCAAAATCCAATTTTAAACTAATATTAATGCACTTAGTTTTAAACTAATATTAATGCAAGTAAATATTTTTGAGACTTTCTTCAAAGGGCATAGATTAAAAGTCAACTGAATGTATTCCTAGTTAGTCTAATATAACTGCGAAGAAATGCTTTAACAGAGTACGCTGTCTTTTAAGCAAACCTAGTCAAATCCCTTCATTAATCGCAAACCGCTGAGAGTTCACGACCGAATATCACGTTTTATTAAATGAAATGAAATGAATAAACTGAGTATCTTATGAGTTTCCGCGTATCTATGAAAGATACGATTTCACTTAGTCGTGGCTCTCTCGAATTTTATGCTTTGGGTGATTTATAATCTTTGCAATACTTTTCAATGTGTGTTTAGCGAAGGGAGCGCTAACTTCTTCTCATATTGTTGAGTAGAAGACAGGTAAGCGAACGAATCCTATATTATTGAGGTTTATTCATTTTAATCACAATCTATATTTTTTAGTTACAAAGCAAGATAAAGCAAAGTAATCCTTCTTCCAAACCACATTATTCTATGTAATTTCATAAAGATGGTCATTGGGGTCTTCAAAACATTTGAGATGTAATAAAGTGAATATATATATATAATAATATATATATAAATAATAAAGTGAATATATATATATATATATATATATATTCATATATATATATTCATATATATATATATATATATATATATATATATATAAAACACAGCCTATTGTCGTAATTTAAATTTTGCTTAGGATTTGTCTATCCAGTGCTCGTTTCGTTTCACTTCTTCTGGTTGTTCTCTATGAGAAAATTGAGACCATAAGTCAGTTAATGTATTGTTGAGATTAAGTTAAAGTTTTTTCTTTTTCGAGAGAAAAAAAGAATGCGTAATATTTTAAATTTAGATAAAAAAAAAAATTGCCCTTTATATGCGTGCTACAATAAAAGGATTAATTTTGAGCGATTACCTAACGTTAAGATTAAATTAACGCCTTTTTGCCTTTACATACAAATGCCGGTTTGGTAATTATTTTATTTTATACATACACGCATAAACGTACATACGCACACGTACACGTATACGTAAGAACACGCGCTTAATATAAGCTGCTTAGGGAGTTAATTCAATTAAAAGAGTTATTCAGCACACGGCCAGATATCGTAACGATAATGAGAGGTATTAAGAGGTAAAGAAAAGCAGTATATAACGTATTGTATTGAAAAGTGTATTGAAATGTGAATTTTAGTCACATTGTAATTCGGGACGTAGGTGTATTGTCTTGTGGGTTCGGGTACATGCGTCACATTTCCAACCTGTTGAGCGCCCTGGAAGGCATGATAGTAGCATGAGACATACGTCATGATGGCACGTTCATCCGGTTTGGGTGTGTTGATCAAATCTATTATTTATATATGAATTTTATGATCATTTTATACAATTATTTAAGTAAATAAAGAAAAAAACATACATACGAATTTTATAAAAAATTTAAATATTTAAATAAATATATCAAATAAAATAAATTAAATGTTTTCTACCTTCTTTTTTTTTTTTAATAAACCTACTTAAAGTAAGAAGAAAGTATATGTGATGAACATACCATCGGGATCCAACATGCGTGGAATATCAAGATATTTCTCAGCAACATCGAAGGCAGTGTTGAGATTTTCCAATGGATTGTCTTTGGAAAGTTTGGAATAATCAATCAAGTCGGGCCTATGGCGATGTATCAAAGCGCAGAAGGCTAAACCGTCCTATAAATTATCGATACAAATTAAATATGCTACGTCATATGAAAGAATTTTTCTCTACATAAGAGTACTATTTCTAACTTTTTTTTCTTTTTTTTATTTACCTTGAATGACAGATGGAAGTTCTGTACGTTGACATTTTTATAGGGGGCAGTTTTGCGTTGGCACCATAACAATAAGCCCTCCTTGGCGGTCATCTCTTCAACGGAGATGTCTTGTATGGCAAAACGTAAGATAATTGTCCAAATCATACCGAGGGTCATTTTCAGATTGCCATCGACAATTTCTTCAGCACCAATCGATACCAAATGAACACCCTTTGAAGCAATAAAATCTAAAGCCTTATTCACGTTGGCAATCTTATGGAAACGCATCTTGCCGCGATCGGGCTTAGGCAATGTCTCACCCGAGATAACCTCGAGTAACAGCATCAATTTCAAACCATTACGAAAGTCTTCTTCAATATTATCAATGGAGGTCCCAGCTTTACGCAAATGACTGTTACACCAAGCAGTAAATGTCTGCAAGGAGAAAAAAATTAAAAAAACAAGAAAATTAAGTAAATTCATGCGTGTAAATAAATTGCTACGTAAAACTTGTCCGACTTTATCGAGAAACAAGCGAAAGCATTATATGATGGGTCACGGCCCATCATTAATTGCCCGACATGACCCTATAGTTTATTCATACAATGGCATTTCAAAATAACTCGTTATATCCGAAGTTGTTGCAAAAGCATTTTCTACTGTATTTTCGTCCTTTAACCAAAACACGTCAGTGAACCAAATTTCATCAGAACATTTCAACAATTTTCGCATATAGGTTGAACATAACAAAATAAGAAGGACAGGCGGAGAGACAAGTTTAGATCGATTCGGAAAGTGCCTCTGAACCGATCAATATCATAAAAAGTCGGTCCGTTTCAAGTCCTTCTGGCTACTGCATGTATTCACACCAACTTAATGCACCCTTCCACCACAAGTGATGTAGGGTATAATAATGGGCTCTACTATTTGTATAATCTATAGTCTCTGAATTATCACAATATATGTTTTCGTTTCACCGCCATATCTGGCAAGCGGAATAATTTTCCTGCGAAAGTTCAACATGCCGATATCTGCTGTAACTTCCATTTTTGTGGGATTAAAATTTTTGATTGTAGCAGATTAGTGGTCAGTTTATATCCACGAACGTTTTTTATTCTTGGGGATCAGAAAGGAGTGATGAAAGAGAATGAGATAGGGCGGTGGTGTCCGACTGAGCCCCAATCATACCTACGACCAATTACGGGCAAACCTCACTTGAAACACGAACCTGCGAACACTAACTTGGCAGTCTTGATTCTTACTTACTCGGCTAGTCATGCAAATAATTTGCTGTTTTCTTTGACAAGATCGCTAACTGTCGATAAGATGGCAGATGTGACGCAAGGCAGAACAGAACATATACTCAGTTTGCGATTGGTATCTAAAATGACATTCACAAAGTTTATGGGTAACGAGTAAAAAGCCAATCTTTCATTTCTCCTGTCCTGCGACCGATTTGGCCCATTTTCAAAAACAACATGCGTGCAAGAGCTTCTTATGTCTCTGCCAAATTTATGCTTCATTTTTGCGGCGAGGAGAATGTTTACAATAGACATTACATGGACGGACATGCCCAAATCCATTTAGAATTTGATGCTGATCAAGAACATATAGAGTTTGTGGGGTCTCTGATGCTTCCCGATGGGTATAACAAACAGCTTAAATTCTAGGTAGGTTCTAGCGCCCGTTAAACAATCTTCCTGCAAGTGAAGTGGAAGTTTATATTAACGGCCCTACGTAATCCACATCAACGATCTGATGAAATCACTGTGTTCGTGTTGTGCCTTTCCAGTATTTTATACATTTGTAACTGAAATGCAAATGTTCGTAAAAATTAAAGTGGCGCTCTTCAACCAAGCTTATGTTCGTCGGAAAGGGATGTCACTCGCCTATAACGAGCAAATGAAAAGAAAAAAAATCTTACAATTTCTCTATAAATTCGCGTCTATTTTCAATTAAACAAAATTCAATTAGACATAGTAAACAAACGACTGATTGACTTGCAAAAGAACTACATGGAGCTTTAGAGCTCCTTTATTCGGAATTAAACTGAATGACTTTTTTTTTTCTTTTTGGGAAATTTACCTCATACTTAATGTAAGGCATTTCGTTTTTCATCCACGTGACCACGAAACAAGTCTGTTAATGTTCTTTAAAATTTGAATTAAATTCATTGAGTTACATGAAACCATTACACAAGTGCAGTCTAAGACCCATTTTATTAAAAGTGTTATCTAAATATAGATATATAGATATATAGATTTAATTTGGATTATTCATGCACTTCACTAATCTTTGCGAAGGCATTTCATCCTTATTTCAGAGATTTTGAAATCACTTAGACGACTATTGAATTTTTGAGGCGAAACATATTCTACTGTACGCGCGCGTGCCCGCACACTATTCTGACGAATCTATGTGTGTGCGCTGAAATGCAAATACCGAATGTGTGCGAAGAATAAGTTGTTCGGTCTGCTTATTCATTACCCAACAACAGCCGGTAGTTAAAAACGCATTCACATTTCAAAACCAGTAGACTTAAGAAAAACAACAAAACGAAAAAGAAAAGTAGAAAAACAAAACAAAAAAAGAGTGGCGTGTGCGCACGAGCCTTATAACGCTTATAAGTGATAGCGCGACACTGTCATCTAAGGCATACGACCTCAAATGTAAATCTGACGTAGTTTGTATACAACTAACTGCTCACATAGAACATACTCAGAGTGCACAGTTACGCAGCGCATTGTATTATCAAACTTAAGCTGTACTATCTGCGCATGCTGCGGCGTCTAAGATGCATTTAAAGCTGCCACATGCAGTTATATTCAATTTAGAATTCTGTTATGTGTGCATGCAGCAATGAGAACAACAACAGCAACAGTAACAATACTAACTACTGCTACACGGAGAAAAAAAAAGAAGAAAAAAGGAGGGCAAAGCAACTCTACTGGTTTTATTTGATTCTTTCTTTTATTCGAAACCAGTTCATATAACAGAAATTTCTGTGTTCTTGTAAAGAACACAAAAAAACCGGCTTTTCTTTTACCCAACTCGGTTTTATCGTGTAACTGTGAATACGATCAACATACCTATATTCAAGTAAAAGAACACATCGGGGTAACCTAACCGATTACGGGCTGCTGCGCTTTAACTCAATGCTCCTCAAGTTTCTTATTCTCTGGGCGGAAGGTGCACATATTTTGGATGCTCTGTAGTAGTAGTAGTAGTAACAGTAACACCGTCTGTGGGAATAACTGTATATAACTCTTGACTCGGTTCGGCTGCGCAGTAAATGAATCATGTTAATCACTTTCCAAGTCTGGCTTTTATTGCATTTTTCATATATTAATTCCATAAACATATATATTAATATGTAAATATATATATATATATATGTATATATATATATATATACAATTTGCTTTTCTTTTGTTTAAATCACACATTCAACAACGATATTACTTCACATACATTTGTGTGTATATATATATATATATATATATATATATATATATATATATAACGTGTATTGTCAAGCTGTTGCCGCATAGTTTCACGTTATTCAAAACAAGGGCGCGTTGTAATAAATTCATAAATAAATTTATTGGTATAACTGCATACGTTTGTTTGGTATATTAATTTTTCTCGATTGCTTACAAAGTTTGCATAGAGATGCGCTTCCGATTTCCCTTAATTACTATACTTTGTGTTGATATAAAGCCTAAATGAGTTTACTCTACGCAATATGCTTTTACGCACACTATGTGCGGGAATTCACATCGATTCGGAAGGAGAATTCAGTTGCAGCAAGCAGTAAAGTATTTTCATTGTATTGATGAAACCGTTAAACTGCAATTCATTAAGAGACTTAATAAACACTTGTTACATCTTGAAATCTCATTTGTACTTTTGCGACCAGAAGATGAAATTTTATTCTGTTACGTTGCATTCTGTTTAAAAACAAATTCATATGTATATGAACGTAAATGTTATGCCATTATTCCGTGTCTGTGAACCACCGAACTAATATTTAGCACATATACCGTCAAAGCCAGTCGCCTGTCATGATATCTCCCTACATGCAAAGATTGTTACTGTTTTCCATGCCTTTTGCTGAGATCTTTTTTTTATCGATGGGTTCGTTCTTCAACGTCTGTTAGGTAACAGCGATTCGTTGCAAACATTTACTTTTTATATTCTTTTATTATGATTATTAATTTGATTTATTTTTCTAGGCTTATATGGTCAGATTGGTTGACGATAGATTTTCAATATTCATCGTACATTAATTCTCATGCTACTCTAGTTGATACTAAATCAATCATTTTATTAAACGAAGCGGATTTTAACCTCAACTTAATTTAATTAACGGACTCTGATCTAACCTTCATATACGTAATCATGGAGATTTGTAATTGTTTCTCTTTTCATAGCGTAGACAAGACCTATATACCCCAGGCCGAGGGAGCTTCAGTATCAGTCAATACAATTTTGCCCATCTATTTGCCGTTACTCAACAAAGTTTACAGAGAGAGTGTCAAAGAGTAAAAGCAGAGAACTGAAATCAAATCTGAGACAACGCTACATAGCGCTACGAATGTCAAGCTAACCAGTAATATGCTCACAATAGTACACTTTTTTCCTTATCAAATATTAGTGGCAGGAAGTAGGAGCATTTCTTCGTTGTTATCTTAAAGACCTACTTTTAAAATTCCGTTTTCTCGAAATTCTCTGGCACTATTTTCACTTATTCTCCTAATTCTGACGCTTTATACTTTAAGACTTTATTTTTTCTAGTCTTGTTTTAATGCTTTTTCTCCACCTAGTGGTACTGCCTTTAGTGTCATAAGTAAAAAAAAGTAATATAAAACACAAGAAAAAGAAAAGAAGAGAAGAGAAGAGAAGAGGAGACTTAACACAAGAAAGCGAATGTAGCCGCCTTAGTCTATATCTATTAAAGTGGTGCGAACTCTTTTAAGGTCTATAATGTTGAGGCCATTATTTTGAGAGAAAATGCAGAGATTTTCACTTTTGTGATACGCGTAACCCGAAAAACAACACATTACGGAGCTATGAAAAAAAAAAATCTGAGACAGAGCTTATGCGTCCAAATAAAGCTCTGGTTGAATACCTATTTTAATAGGTGGACTGATAGTTTCCAAAACATATCTCTATTCAATACGAAGATTTAGCAAATGTTATAAAAGAAATGCAGCGATTGCGAACTGAAGCCGTTTGACTGGAGTTGCCCACACCGCGTTTTTTGTTCCAGCTTAGACATTTGGCAGTAATAAGTAGTCGTAGTGTTAGCACATATTGCAAAGGCAGAAATATTTTGCTCAACAACGAAAACACCGAGTTTTATGCCATGTAAAGAGCATTAGCCGACAGAATTTTTTCTTTGCCGGAATGGGATATAACAGAAAACCTCTTTTGCATCGTATCCTAGCCGGAAATGAAAAGCGGATATATTTTGAGAATCCCAAACGTATAATTCGTGTGTAGATCTACATACTTTACAAAATTGGCTTGACAAGTCGCTTGCCCAAAAAGAGTGATAGCTTTTTTTTCATGCCATCCACAAATTGTCGGACAAATGGGAACATTTTCTTTATCATTTTCAAACAATAAATGTGCGTCTTCTATACAAAAATAGCGGTTTCATATGTACATTCCTGATACGACTTTTAAATACAAACGCTTGAATGAGTATCTTTAACATGTGCAGTCCGTCGTGTTGTGCAGAAATGCGACGAAATTTTAATCCGGTGAAATTATAAGATTCTAATTTAGTCAAAAGCTCCTCATTATTTATAAACCGCCTATTTTCGTGTTAAGAAAAAGTAAGTAAACACGTCATAGCCGATCATGGCCGTCTATTAGGTACACTACACAACTTTGTTTCATACAGTTATTTATACAACCACTTTTCAAAATACGTCCTTCTATGGGGAGTGGAAGAAAAAGTCGTCCGTTGCGAACAGTTTCCAGTAACGTTCATCCTTGGACCAAAACATGTCAGTGCATAAAAATTCATTAAAATATTTTAGACAGACGAATAGGTTCAGACTTAGAAAGCGATTCTAAAAGTGGATTTATCTCAGGTCCTCTTGGGCGCTGTTGTCGCCCAATCTCTCCACAAAAAAGCATCGAAATGTTTGTGGAGCTGGAGTGGAATGTATCTACCGTCCTTGAAGGAGAGTATGTTGATGAATAACGACGAACTTTGAACGAAAAATTTTATTTTTATTTATTATTTTTCTTAGTTAGACCTTAGACTTATTGAGGCGGATTCGTGCAAATGTTTTGACCATGATGTTCTCAACGCTGATTGGATACAGTGGGGGAACGAGATTAGAATTAGCATGCGAGTAGTGTGGATAGTAATGCTGTTGTCTTTTTTCGTCAGTTTCCCCTTTAATTATTTTCCCAGCACGCTTTCAGGGTCAGTCATTTCCATTGTTTCGTCCGTAACCGAAGGTATCGACCCCGCGGATATGGCTGCTAGGTCTGCTCGCTCATTTCACAGGAGCCCAATATGTATATTCCGTAACTGGCAAGGAGATTTTTTTTCCTTTTTAAACACATACCTATCCGCTGTAGCGCACTTGCAGGATTAGTCACTCACACTTGATCCACCTAAGATGTATGCGCATCACAAAGTTGGCGCTTTTTACATATTTATAATCCGTTAATTTGATTGCTTAAAAACGCTCTCTTGTATATGATAATTGCACATCTTGTAACTGAGTATATTAGCCTATGGCTTGATGGTTACAAGGGCAATAAATAAATAATATGCTTGCTGCATGTTATTCTCAGGACCGTTTGGGAAATTCACGCGAAATGAAAATTAATACTCAACGTAAAATTATAAATGAATTTCATATAAGATATGGGATAACCATAAATGGAAGACTTGACTTTTCAAATTTTGAAGGGAAAATTTATCACAAAACAATAGCAATAACAACAACAATAATAATAGCAATAATAAAAATAATAATAATTATGATAAATAGTTTAAAAGAAATGTACGAAGAGTTGGCCGCACTTAACATATGTGTGTACATGAGAGCAACGGTCACTTTTAATGATCACCAAATAGAGCGACAATCAGTTGCCGATAACACAAGCAAGAGCACAGCATGAATATCAATTGAAGATGACTAACTCCAATATGTATACATAACCAACTTTACATGGAGCTCAATATAACAGATATGTTACTAATATATTATTGAACTAAACTTATAAACAAGAGTAACAACTCTTACAGTAAATTGAAAACATGTTTTGCCGCTGTTTTAAAGGTTGTTTTACCGGCTTCACGTCAGCAGGAGAACGATGATGATAATAATAATAATAGTGTCAAAGTCACGACCATGTTGATACTGTGTAATAACAGTTAGAGAAGCTAGCAAATATTTATCAATACTTGACAGCTAGCTAGCTATGCATGTGAAAGGAAAAGACGATTTGGAGAAAAACGAAGAATATTGAGACGATCTTAACCATGACCCCCAATAATTGTACTTTAAATAGGAATGAAGTGACTTTCTAAGTGAAAATGATCGGTAACTAATGTTACTTCACGACAACTAGAGAAGTTTGAAACGAATTTCGAACGTATGGCATTCGCACATAACGACTCGAAATTATAAAATTCCTTATTGCTTCCTTATTGGATGTTTCTCTGCTAATTGTTTAAAATAATTTTACGTAATACGTTTTGAAGACGCTGGCAAATGTCGCCTGCAAATTTTCTTACCAAATTTCTTAGCAAATAAATATTAGAATTTTTAAGGCTTTTATAGCTATCGCCCATGGATGAGGGGAAACTAGCGTTGTCCCTCTGTTTGTAATACGCACACACACGCTTTAAGGACTCCATAAAGTGTGCACATTCTTGATCAATCCAATTGAGTGTGAATCCATTTATCTTAGCTTACCTTTGTGGGTCCTTTTGTTTAGTCAATGTGAGTCAGTCATCCCCAAATTTCAGTTATAGCCCCAAAAATTCATATAAACCAATGAACATTCGCATATACACCCCAAGTTGAGAAGATTAAAAGATTAGGTTTAAGAAGGATTACGTTCTGCTGGCAATCCATCGCTTATATGGAAAACGTTGCAGTTTACAATCTTTAGCAGCCAGTGCCAGCTTCCAACCGGTTGATATAAGTAATATAATCAACAAAAGTGGTTGTGGTGGTGACCATCAAGAAGACATTCACTTTAAGGCGAATCTGATCTGCTTTGAAGGGAAGTGCTGCAGTTGTTTAGATATACATTTTTATAGTATTTAGAACATCAAGTACCAAGTGTCCATTTTCTATCTCAATTTTTACGAATGTTTGAATTCTAACTTTGGAAGAGTTAGTGTCGCGTGCCTGCACGCTCCTTGTTAGAACAATTTTGCGCCGAATCTTAGAGCTCTTAATAGTGGCGTTAGTTTTTTTCTCTGCCAAAGATTAATCACCGTGATAATCTCTTTCTCTCTCAGATTTATGAACTCGATTGGCGGGTCATAACTTAATTTTGAAAGTGCTCGCATTTACAGAATTTCTTTTCGGGAATTCCGATGCTAAGGACCTACCACCGTCTCGAAAGCCAATTGTCAAAATCATCCAATGAATTCAAAATCAGCCTGGAATTATGCTACTGCCAGAAACTGGGGGAAAGATAATGGACCAAAATGGAGAATACATAAGTTTATAAAATACTTATCGCTATAAAAAAGTCGCTTTTACACTCTACACTATTTGTTGCACATGGGTACATTAAGTTTGTGCGGATGTATGCAACGCTCACAAGGTCTTTAGATAGATCAGCGTCTTATAACGCCAATCTAATCACGGTCCCTTTCTGAATCACTTTCTTTCTCTGGGCTTGTCCCCATCATGGTCTTCTTATGTTCAATCTGTAGGTCGCAATTTTTAAGATATTTTGCTCAAATTGTGCACACCGGCGTCTTTATGGCCTAAAGACGAGCACTCTTCCATACGGTTCGGGTCAGGCCACTTGCTCGATCACTCGTTTGGAAAAGCCCTTACATGAGTAATTGTAGGTCGGCGTAAGGTACTTAATGGTGAATTGTAGACCACTATAGTGCTTCGCTTTAAATCGACGAATTTTTATGCTTCAATTCATTAAATTGTTTAATTTTGAGCACATGTTAGACTAAAAGCAAATTTCTTGCACGTAGTTTCTAAATCTGCTAATAATAATGGGCTCTTTCTCTCTTTCCTTCTCTCTCTCTCTGTCCCTCTCCTGCATTTCGCTGCATATTACAAACGGGAAACCAAAATTATTACATCCCTAGCGCTCGGAAATGGGTACAAACAAAATAAATGGAAAATTTAAAGATTTCCTATAGTAAAGTAAGCAAACTATCTGCAGTAAAAGAACAAGAAAACCAGCGCAACTCAATATCACGCGATGTTAAATAATTTCTTCTGTGCTTCTTGTAAGAGACATGACATGACAAAACCAGAATCTGTATAAGTAGGAAGTAGAGTAAAAAATAGAAACAACATTCTTGGTCAAATTACAAATTCAATAATTAAATACACATACATATACACACACCTAGACGTAATCACGCTTGTCTGCAAGCGTAGATCAGTAAATGTATCCACCGTACATGTATGCTTACTTCAAGAGTTCAGAGTACAATTCAAGCCGGTTTCATTTAAGTTTTACCGTTTGTCTCGAAGAATCAAATATATAGAGCAGCAGGTTATCAACAAATAATACATGTACATGCACGCATGCATGCTTGTGTATCTGTAATAACTCTGAGAAGTTCTTCAATTCTGGTTCTTGTGTGTATGATATTATTTTTCTGCACACAATTCTCAAAATTGAGATAGAAACCTGCAACTTGTCATATATTCTCTTAATTCACTTTAACGAATCAAGTATGAAAAAAAAGTGATAAATCCACCCACACATGCGAGCATGCCTATATACTGCTACATAGAAAGTTTTTATGTCAAAATGTTCCGGCGATTGGCCTACTCGCACACCATTTGTTCACCTTCGAAGACGATAAGCGTCCAAGATTGAAGACTCAAGATTCAATCTTTGAGTTGATTGATCTTATTAAGAGTACAAATCCATTTTTATCTAAATGTGTAAACGATACAAATGTATTGATTGCTTCCGCACTGACTCAAACTTAAAATACCATAATCGTTATTTATAAAGAAACATAGTCCAGCACAAAACTAATGTTTATCTGATATTATTACCGAGACTAAATATTTCATTCGGTTCACAAAAAGATTTTTTTTTTCTACACGAAGTTAAAAAAAATGATTTCGTTCTGTGTTGTAAACAATTAACACAAAATTTTTTTCAAACAATTTATGGATTTTGCTTAAAAATAGAAAAGAATTGAAAGCAAGCGTTTTTTTTTCTGTTTGCATTTTGAAACGACTTTTGGATACCCATCTTCTTCCATAAATAGTTCTCTGATAAGCATAAGTTTCTTTTTTTCATTGCCGACAATTAGCGACAAATTAATCGCCGCAAAAAAAAAGAGTATATATTTTAAATATCACAGGAATACTTGTTTTTAGAGCGTGAGATGTTAAGACATATTGATATTTCCCTTTTTCCCTCCTCTGAAGGCTAGTGATAAACTTATTCGTGTATATTCAAATTAATGCATAGTCGCTCACGTCACAATTGAAATGACAAAATAAGTCTACATCACCATTATCATCATGATCATCATCATCATCATCATCATCATCATCATCGGTTAATCCATCGGTATAAATAAATGATTTGCTATCAGTAAAGAATTTCAGAGAGAAGAAACACACGTATTTAGGCGATGACTAATTTGAATAACATGTGTGATGGTACAGACGTTTATTGTAAAGATTTTATCTGTGCGTAAGTTAGGTACGTCTAAGAACGCAGTAGGCGCTGTACCGATTAATATATCCAGTTGTTCGAATGACACAAATATGTGTGTTTGTGTGTATGTGGAGTGGAGGAGGGGCCCACTGCTTAAACAAAATATCTCCGTCCATCAAGGTTATAGTACTATACTACGTAACCCCTGCCATCAGATAGAGAAGATTGATGAAGATGCCTATCGCAGTCACCTTTTTCCCATTGATTCATTTTTGGTTTCCAGCGGATTTGCCATACATTAGTGGTAAAGTAGCAGCAAATATTTAAAGCAATATATAAATTAATAAAACTATCCCATACGATGTAAAGCCCCTCCCTGACTTGTTTTCAGTGCACTTAAGAAATATTTTACAAAAAGCTCTAAAAATGCGAGGAGCGAGCGATAGCCGTGGAGAGTCTTGGGTCTGGCAGATAGTGATTTGGAACTTAACTTTTTCTATTTCTATTGTCATTTCAAGGTTGTACGCCTTCGACAAGGACATTCAAATCACTAATCTTTTGACAATGCTATGGACACGCTATGGACATAATTTTCTTCAAAGTTCTTCCTTAGTCCATTAAATATTGAAATATTTCATCGACGTCTAGACGGAAACAAGTCTCTTTTCCTCCACGTCTATTATATTTATAGGTAGGTGTGTGATTAGAAAGTGTGCACTTATTTACTATCAAGCGATTATAAGTCAATATGCGAGGATGTAGTAAAAAGCTCTCGACCCGTCAGTGTCCTAGATGTAAAAGTAAGTGCACTTAAAGTCAATGAACCGTTTTAAACGGTAAAATACAGTGTAATACAATAAAGAAATAACAGCACAAACGTGCAATCACACATAAAAATCTCAACATAGCACATATTAAAATAGCAAACGGTGATAATGAACTCCGTTGTTTTGTGATAATTAATGAAGAACGAAGAGAGTACATTTCTCTTGAGGAATAAAGAAGCAGACATCTCTTCCCATGGTGAAAGCAACTGACAATAGGCGAAATCTCAATCGTTCACAACAAAGATCTAAATTTTATATAATCCATGGATCATTTCATGTCAGGAGCAAGAACTAATCACGGTCGTAGATGAATAACAAAGACGGCGTTCACGTGGACGATATGGGCTTATTCTTTTTAATGATCACACGTCCTTTTGTCTTATTAACGATCATACGTCCTGGCAACGTAAAGTTGTTCGAGTTTTCTCGAAAACTTCGTTTCAATATAATCTCACGATTATGGAAGTTCTTTAGCACGTGATGAAAAGGTTAGTAGCAATATGGACCTGAGAAATAGATTGGGGGCCGAAGGCATGACATTGTAAGTTTAAAAAATCTGTTCGACAAACATTGGGTGGTATTCTAGAACATACGGATAAACAAAACGGCCTCAAGCTGCGTAAAGTAAAATCTAAAACTTTATAGTTCGAACTATTGAGAACCACGGGCGTCAAGTTGCCCACGCTGCGTGGATAGCTATGCAGTCCCAAGAGCTGGGAACGGCGCTTCCGGTATGTTTATGAAGACAACATAGCTTGGGCACCATCTATTAAAGCATTATATGAGCCTCCCCATGCCCAGAGGGGTGGAAACGATCCATACCTCATTCCAGCACTATGTCTGTCTGTCCTGCTCACTAGAGCGTGCTGATTCTCATTTAACCCACGTACTAGCGTGGCGTCCTCTTAAAACATAACTGAACATGTAGCGAATATTCGCAGTTCTTCTGATCAAATCGCCGCAAGGAGACATGACAAAAAACAAGTAACAAAGTAACGAGGTGTATAACATCATCATCATTGATAGGTTAAAAAAAGATTTTGTTGGCCTTAGATTATAATCAACTGTTTCTTCTTCAAGTTGAATTATAATCAACCGTTAAATAGACAACGTTTTTCTTTTGTCATTTAAATTGAATTTATTTATGATAGGTAAGAATGTGACATATGTGGAAACAATTACGAACAATTCTGAATCGTTTTAAATGTATACGCCTTATACATATATAAATGGCCAATTTTTAGAGGTCAACCTTGCCGAAGAGAGAAGATTTTATTAATAATATTTTAACATAAAAATAGCAAACACACACATTTGTTGCAATCAAGCAGCGTAGTGAAGAAAAGCTGTGAGCTAAAAATATAGCTTCAAATGTATGAATGTGTGTATGTATTCACTTGTTTGCAAATGTTTAAGAAATTATAAAAATATTACGAAATCATAAAATTTTTGACATAATTGTCAGCATTAAAATAAATAAATAAATATACGAATTATTTCAGCATCATGGCCAGAGGAAAGCAAGTAAGCTATGCCAACTTAATGCGAATAACGGGCAGAAGATCAGTGATATTAAATTTTAAGCATATCTCGGCTACAGAGTAAGAATTGTCTGCGCGAGTTTGCGTGAGTATATATACATACACACATACACATGTGTGTTTATATAACGTATGCCATCAAGAAGAAAACATTGAGAATTCCAATCGACATGCAATACCTAGTTCGGTGGCATAGAAACACGCGCACATACATTCAAATTTGCATAGAAATTTACACAATTTTGTAAAAATGTTTTCATACAAAGATACAGCGGTACATAGTACGTATTTCTATGTGTTTGTCTGCGTATACGTATTTGTTGATTTTTTTCACAATTTTTTTATTCTAAGAATAAATTTGTGTATTCTCCCAATTTCGAATTCTTCATACCCTCTCTTTCGCTCTTGCTCGCTCTTCTTTTTGCTTCTATTTAGATCTAGTTCTTTCTTTTCCCGCCTGCACTATAAAGCGCATGCGCAAAATAGTTAAAGTTAAGTTGAATCAAATACAAATTTCTTGAGCATAATTTTTGCTTCCATAAGTACGTTTTCACAGCTGTGATGTTCATCTATTCCATACGCACAACAGACACAGAATGACATTGGTTTGAGAGCTTTCTCAATTTACTAAATGTGTCGGTCAAGAGAGTCTAAAGCTTTTCGATTACGATTTGATTGCTTTTTGTAAAGCTTTGACTGGCGTACCATCAATTTGCTTGTGATCCATTTTTAGACTGAATGTAATTTGACGCTCTTTTCCTTTTCATTTTCGTTTTCATTTTTTCTTTTCGTCGACTCTACTAACACTGGTGGTGGTGATGCTGGTGATTTAGCGTACTATGGCTATCAATAGCTTATAAACATATGCCTGTATCTAAGTGGATCTTATTGTTGTTGTTTTAATTTAATATCATTTTATGTATGACTTTGCTCAACTGACTCAACTTTATTGTTAAATGCAACGTCGTAACATTATTCTTGATTGTGTCACAAAACTTAATGATAAATTTTAGTAATAAATGGTGTTGAGATTGCATTGGTTTCGATATTTAGTGAAAAATTTCTTTGTTCGATAAAAGCTGATGGACTTTTCATTCGTAAGAAAGTTGAAAGAAATCTAGAAAATCATGCTAAGAGCCGGAGGTACATATATTCATTTAGTCAAGGCGTTTGCAACATTCACAATTCTGCGTTGCTTTCAATATGCCGCCCACCTGACTGCCTGTCTGTGGTAAACATTTTCTTGCCCGCAAAAAAGAAAGTAATCGATGTAAAATTTGGCAAAAACTTGAAATGAATGAAATCTGTCCAAGGGCACGCCTACAATACCACATAAATTAAGAACGCTTCTGTTACCAAAGGCAAACACATTGGGCATTGAGTCCATTACTCCCAAAGCTGCAGCAGATGAAATTGTAAAATTGTTTACGTATGCACTACAAAAGTGGGGAACAGAGTCTGGAAACTTAGTATTTTCGACTGACAAGAAATAAGCAATGTTGATTATAGGGCGAATTTTTGTCCTCATAAAAGGGAAAAGAGTTTATTACGTGTCAGAGAGCGAGTTTTTAGATCGGACTTTTAGATGGTCTTAGAAAATATGTGTTTGTAGCGCCTTTCTCCCCTATCTCTCACGTTTTTATTTCTACGGAGATTTCAGATTGATCTCGTAATCTGCGCTAACGAGTTTTCGACTAATATTTGCGATGAACTGTTGCGAACAGGTTACAACCATTACGTGTTTTGAGCAGGTTATATCTATTTTCAAAATCTAATTCTGACAACTAAAACCACATATATATGCCAAGTTCCGCTATATTCCCCAATTTTTACAATCGTCAGTGCTCCTTTGTATAACAGATGACGAATAGACATAATAAACGGATATAACCCCATCCTGCGGTGGTAGACATAAAAAATTCTCTTTTCAGCGTCTGCTTATGGTAAGTTTTTGGTGTTAAGAGTTTAAAACCACTTTTTTAGATGAACTCACTTTGTAGCTCGGACTTCTCTAAATCGTCCCAACTGTAAATAGATGCGAAGTAAACCGAACTTATCATCGGTGAAAATTATAACCTTTCCTTTCTCTTTTTATTTATCTCCTCTTTATGACAGAGACTGAAACTTTTTCGGAATTAACCAAACTTTAATCAAAAACAATTTTGTGCTCAACACAGTGAATCATCTATTGTCGATTTTCAAACATCGAAAAGAAGAAGAGTTCAAAATGGGTCGATAATATTGCCAGCGTGAAAATATGGCACCCTGATGTTTGATGACAACACTATCAACTACTGTATACGTGTCACCTGTGTTACCCATTTTCTATTCTTTTTCGTCGAGATACCAAAGAAAGAATACATGCGAGAAGTGAAAACCGTATCTAAATAATGGAAATTCTTAATTGCTTTGGTCACACCTTTTTTATTTTTTTTTCATCCAAAATTGGCGAAGATTGAATATTTTTAATTCAAACACTGGCCACTTACACAAAAATCGATATTCTTAGAATTCTCTGCCTACTTCGCTAGCTATAAATGTGTAGGGTAAGTGAATTTTTATTTTTATTTTTTTTCATTTATTAAGCGTAAATTTAAACCCGCTACTCTACTGACTACGTAGTGTTTTTAAATTAAAGATGCCCCGGGCAACCTTTCTCTTTCTTTTTTCAAAATATTTTTAACTTAATTTCGTCAAATGCTAATATCCTGTTGCTCTTCTCTCCATCTCAAAGAATTGCTTTTCTTAGACTGCTCCAGTCAGAATTTGTTCTTAGTAAACACACAAGAAACGACGTTGAAATAATATTTTCGATCACATACACGTTTTTTTTGTGGATAATATATTTGTTTTACGTATGTGTGATAGAAATATCTGTCACATAAAGTTCTTACATGAGTGGCTCATGTTCACTTTTTCGGAAAATTTTTCAACACACCTTAAGGTTAAGATGCCACGATTTAGAAGCTCACCGTTCAATACAATATTGCTTCACTACGTGAAATAATATGTTCGCGGGTTTTTCTCTGCAATAACATCAACAATGCGACATTTTGCTTCTCTGCGCTAAATCGCAATGCCTTACACCGCAATGCTATATTTATTCTTAGTCCCACAAATGTTTGAAACCATCTAACGATACCTGGAGATACTTATTTCTAAATTGTAGGGACGATATGAAAAAATTATTTAAAAAATGGCTATTTTTTGAGGTCGGAGAGTCGAAAAAGGATGTAAAGTAAATTATTGCATTTACTTACGCTAATTGCAAAACCATTCTATAAAACCTTCTATGTAAAACTGAACAAATATTTTCAATTTTCTCACGTAGGAGATTAACTACATTAATTATGTCTTTCAATCGCCATGACCTTCGGTTTAGACGAATGTCTTGTAAGGGTAAGCAACTCGATGAAAGTGTCACAGGTCAAGGCCACTGAATACGAGATGAATCATATATATGTATTTTTTTTTCTTTATCAACACATGTACGTCAGCATACTAACTTCTTTAAACGGTTTCATTTTGCTATATCACGAGCTATAATTTTTCAAATAATTTTACTATGTACATACATATGTACGGAAGTCGTGTGAAAAGCTTCCGACTTAAATATGACGATGTGGACAGCATTTGTCTGCAAAACTCGGGGAATATGTTTTTGTATGCCTTGAGCAATGCTCACCAAAGTTTAAGCCTTTTTGACGGCCAGTTGTTTTTGAACAGGCACTTGAACCCGTCGATCTGAGTGTTTCTGCGAAACTTAAAAAATAGGAAAGACAATATGCCTACCTATCATGGATGAAAGCGTTGCTTAAGTTCACCAATTGATACTGGACGTCCGCCGAGCTAAGGTTAGAAGGATAGCAGAGGCTACAAGCACAGCCACAGAATTCAGATTTAGGAATGTGACGACACCGACCTACATTACGTGGCACGTGCGCTCACAGCGGACCAAAAACTTCGAGTCACACATCGATGGCTTATTCACTTTAGTCTTAAAACCTAATATCTAACTACTACTATATGTTAGAAAATCTTAAAAAGATTGTTCCCTTTCGAGCACATGATGGGGCCATTCTGAAAACTGAAACTAATTTTGAACGTCTTCGCAAATCATTATATAAAAAATGGTATCGAAATGTTAAAGAGCCATTGGACCAATTGTATCAGTCTTAAGGGAAACTAGCTGAGCAAACAAATTCGAAATTTGAAAAAAAAAAAAAAAATAAAAAAAAAAAAAAAA
The DNA here is from genome assembly GCA_000688715.1 of Glossina pallidipes. Classification (NCBI taxonomy): domain Eukaryota; kingdom Metazoa; phylum Arthropoda; class Insecta; order Diptera; family Glossinidae; genus Glossina; species Glossina pallidipes. The sequence goes on along the minus strand of JMRQ01006280.1, from coordinate 52,957 downwards.
AAAAAAAGACTTCTTTCTTACTTAAGTCGGAAGTTTCGCAGCAAAATTTCGTGTCTCGAAGGACCACTACAATACACCGCATATAATCGGCATACCATACCGGTCTGTCTACAGTCTAAAGTTTAATAAAAAACTGCAAAAGAAGTCATACAAGTTAAAGTAGATATCAAAAAATTCGCCACGAACTGGGGATAATTTCTTTGTTGCTTTGTTATTTTAATATTTACTACAAGCATCCAAAGCAGGCCTTGCGCAGGTGGCGAGGGATGTAAATAATAATTTTAATGAAATTTGCACTTTGCGTCGTTTTCATAATTATGACGTATTTCTTTAAATTCAATTTACGTTTGACAAAAAAAAATTCCCTTTTCGTTAAATCTCGCTACTTGTGGGCGTTCGGTCCGCCGGTGCTTTCAATTAATGCGTTATAGAGGATGTCAATTCATTTAAAATATATCGCTTAATTATTCCGAATATCATTACATCTAAAGCAAATATTTTTCGTTTAATTTTTAATAAATTTTATTTTTAACTTTTGTCAAATCTTATATAATTTTTTATCGTAGCATTAAAAATGATTCAAGTTCTCTTTTCTTTTCTTTCCTTTTCTTTACTTCTAAAACACTTTCATGTGTGCTGTGCACAAAATGGTGCCATTTTTATCCACCCACTCGAAACTAAAAAAAAAAAATAAAAAATAAAAAATAAATTTCCCTATTATTAGACATTCTTTTTAGGTAAACTTCTCTATCGCTTTCTCTCTACAAGTCGAGTAAATATGTGCAAGATATTTAATTTTCTTAAATGTCATTGCAATCGTTAATATTGTTTTATTTACAAAATGTACCTATGAATGTGTGGCAACCTAAAAATCATTTTTATATACATATGCGTGAATCGAGAATATAGAGTATATTTCAGGTGTTCCACAGAATTTATTGTTATATATTTTCCCATAACTTATTTTACATCATATCATTAAAATACTTGTTTAATCGCCAAAAAAACAAAAAAAAAAAAAAATAGAAAGAATAAGAAAATAAATCATTTACATGTGCAAAGCAATTTAATGTTGCTCTTGTCTGCTTGCCTGACCAATGGGGAGAACTTTGGTATTCTAAATAAATGCAAAGAATATAAATATATTAGCATTAAGCACATTACGCTTACTTGCTCTAATATGTGCAACACACATATAACAATAAAATTATCATTCGACATATTCAACACACAAACTAAAAACAAGTGAAAACTCCATTAAGCATCCTACACCATCCTGTAGTATTCATAGAACGATTTTTGAAAATAAGGTGTTATATGGGAAATGGTCGAAAAAGTGATCCGATCGGAACCATTTTCAATAGGGTTCGTCTTTGAGCCAAAACACAACAGCATACCAAATATCTTCAAAATATCTTAAAAATTGCGACCTGTGTGGGTTGAACACACGAAAATTAGACAGACAGACAAGTTTAAAATTAGTTTCTGAGTCGATCGGTGTAATAAAAGATAAATCTATCTCAAGTCCTTTTGGATATTGAATACATCTCTATAAACTTAGTACACCCTTGTACAACAAAATATGTAGGATATAATGAGACCCTGATAATAATTGTGTCCATAATAGCTTAACAGCCATATCTACACCCTACACTGCTTGTGGTACCGGCAGAAGGGCTTGAGATAGGAGAAAGGTGAATAAGATCCACCTTTTATTATATCGATCGATTCAGAAAATAATTCTATACCTGTCAGCCCATCTGTCCCGTCTCATCTCTGTCTACGTATTTTTTCATTCAACCCACAGGTTGCGATTTTTCAGATATTTTGACGAAATTCGGTACACTGACGTGTTTTGATCCAAGGGCAAACATTAATGAAAATGGTTCGGATCGGATCACTCCCCCAATTTTCAAGACTTTTCGACAAAACTCGCTATGTAGTAATGGAAAATTTGGTTCTCGGGGGGCAATTTTTTGAACTCCTCTCATACAAGAAGGCCTAATTTTCAATATTTCAGCGTGAAAATTGGTTCACAATAGCAAATCGACAAAGAAATCAACCTTGCCGAGTTCGAGCCACGAAGCCCAATTTTTTGAACACCAACGCATATAAAGACTACCATGAAATGTAAACTTTGGTGTGTTATTATCAAAACCAGCGAATAATTGTACCGGGCGAATTGGCGCCCGTCTATAATGATTTCACTTGTGTTGCCAACGGTTGGAGCCTGCAAAAAATGTCATTCTCAGACGCAAAAAAAACAGTTTTAATGAAAATAGTATCTTCCCAGTCAATCTAGACACACGTCTATAATAATTAAGATGAATATCTAAAATCTGCTTTAAGTGGTGTGTCCTTTTTTGCATAAGATAAGATATTATGTGCCCACCTATCTAAAGCAAATAGCGTTTACGTTGTGCAAGAAGATTTTATGTTAGATTATGTTAACCCTTCGAACATGTCTATCACAGAGGTCGCAAGTTAAAGATTTTTGTGCTGACGTCGATGAGTTTGTTGCGTTAAAGTTCTAAATGAGTTGTTTGGCTGTGAAGAGTGTAATAATAGAGCAAGGATGGAGGAACGCCGCATCATCCCGCGGTTCTGGACCGATTTATCGACATCTATTCGGTCCTCCGTCCATTACCTTATCTGTCTGCCGTAGGGAAGCTTATGTTCAGAGATCGACATAAAAAGCTGCCGCGCAGTCGTGTCGGCGATTTACCCACATCCGTCCGTCCGTGGCTTCATTGCCTTAGCTGTCTGTCATTGGAATGTTTATATTCGAAAATCGACCTAGAAAAATGCTGGCATGGTGTTGTTCATAAGTAACGAGTAAGTAAAAAAACATTTCAAAACGGCAGCACTACAACTGAACAACAATTTTCATTTTCATAAAATAACATTACCTGAATAAATAGGTGAGGGATTTGCGATAAGTTCATTTAACACTATTTCTAAAAAGAGGTGGGAAAAGACACCTTTCAAATTTCAGCTTAATATTATTCTCCAAGTTGTGTCATTACTCCACAATGAATTTTTTGACTTTTCGTGCAACACTTGTTCAAGTAATTCAACGATAGTATTCAGCCTTTTCCCTCCTGCTCATCCTGGATCTAAAAATGTGCAAATGGCATACCTATTTCTACCGTGAGACGTCTTTTGACACCTTAAGCATTTCATAACAGGGCCTCATATTAAATCATTTTGCATATAAAGATCAACTCCATCTTGCAGGACCGTATCAATTGTAATCTGATTAGGGAATCTTGATTCCAGTTGCGCCGGAAGATACTTTGATATTTGCTTGTGTGACTTGTTCCAAAAAATTTGAATCACGCGTTTTGCTTTCCAATCCTAGCAGCATATGCAGTACACGTGAATGTTGTTCGCATTCGTGAAAAATATGAAAAACCCATTGCTAAAATTAGCATTGCAGATAAGTGAGCAGCAAAATTTTTTGTAATACTGGGTGTCCCGAATTTCAAGAAAGAGGGAGTAGTGAAGAAAGCACTGAACGGCAAAATACTGAAATTGCTGTTGAACAGCTGGAACAGTTTGGAGAAATATCGAAACAAGTTTCTCTCCTGGCAGATCATCTGTTCATACCATTTCCAAAGATGTATCTGGTCCACCTGGACACGCCAAACGAAATATTGCGATAGGCAGAGTAGGAACCGCAATTTGTTTAGTACTTGACAATAACATTGTAGAATGCACATAAAATGTACGGAAATGCGCGGAATGTACGGAAGGGTCGTAGGAAAAGAATGCATTTACAGGTATTTTGCATGTATGCGGTGTATGTGAACAAAAAATTTTAATGCGTCGCTTTTATGATGTAAAAAATGGACTCCTTCAGTTCTTTCGAATATTTTCATAATAAAAACGAGCGGAGCCAACGTTTGGGGATAGATTTGGTTTGGTCTCAAGAGTGTGGAATGCATTCATTGAAAACTGTCAGTGGAGAAACCGCTTTTCCCAACGAAAGCTAGATGCAGGTTGACCCAATACATGACGTATAAGACCGATAAATTTGACATCAAATTCTGGCTGGCGTCTAATGTGAAGAGCATATATGTTGTGCATGAGTTTCCCTACTTAGGCAAGGATGAAATGAGACCGACATCAATTTCATTGGCTGTATCTGGCGATTTGAAGCTGAGTGAATCATTTGCTGGCTGCGGCAGAGGCCACCGACCACCGACAATTTCTTCGCAAGTTCTTTCCTGACAACAAAACTTTTGCAAAAAAATTTCTTTAGGTGGCGCTATTCGTCAAAATAAGGAAGAACTGCCAAACTTTGCAAAAATACAAAAGGATGAAATGGAACGCTTTGCGACGCAGCTTCCTGTATCGAATGGCTTTTCTCTAATACGCTATAGAAGCAAATCGAACGAACAATTACTACGGCTGAGTTCAAGATATAAACCTGTGACAGGGGAAAAAACAATAAGCGTCTTTCAGGAATCATTAAATGTTGTAATAGCGCAACATTTGGGGTCGATATGGCTGATCGAATGGGAAAAAAGCATAATGTGAAATGTAAATGCCGTAGATGGCGTATGTATGTAATTTACAACATCCTCTATTTAGGTGGCATAAACGCATGGGTTCTGTCCGAAGAAACGATAGGTGAAAATATTTCACGTAAGGATTTTTATAGCACTCGGGAGGAAAACTTACCAAGTGGACACAAAACTGACAAATAAAGCATTGTTCAGGTAATAGAGCAAAGGAGACGTGCTTGCGGTGCGAAAATTGTACGCATGGAGATGCTTAGTAGAGCAACCATTGGTTTATAAAAACTGTGATATTGAATAAGTAAAAAATGTTATTACAACGCCATTTTTATGATTAACCTTTTTTTTGTTGCAAAGACTGAATTGTTATATGTGAGGCTAGGAGTTCGTTAAGTTAACGATATTACAATGTCTGATTATCTTTCGAATAAGAATAAGAAAATGAAAGGGTTACTTTTTAATTACTGTTCTCGCTATATTAGCTAAAATTATCTATAAATAGCTGACAATTTGAAGTAGCGAGAGTTTTGCGATTATTCGCACTCGTTTGAGTAAAGACACCATTTCGGCCAAAGACACCGTTTGGCCGAGATAGGTATACAGAAAATCGTGGTAGACATAGTGTTAAACATCCTTTTTTGGACAAACGAATGAATTGAAGACCTCGCCTATCATATGTGCCTTGCCTACTTCGCCAGCTACCGACATGGATAAGAGTGAGTAAAACCTTTTGTTTATTTATGCCCTGCCTCACTTATGGTACAAGAGTATATTAAATTTCTGCGGATGCATGCAACATCGATAAGAACTTGAGATGGACCCACCTTTCGTTATATCAATCAACGTAAGCTTGTCTGACCATCTTTTTTCTTGTCTGCAACCTACAAGCCGCAACTGTTGAGATATTTAGATAAAATTTGCTAACCCAAGAAGGAACGCTATTGCAAATGGTTGGGATTGGACTATTTTTCGACCACTACGACTACGACTAGTTTTGAAAGGTCTTTATATGAATAACTGTATTAAGCGACTGTAAGTGTTGTAAAGTGCGTAATGCTGCGCCGTGTCTTACTATAGTGCTTATAGTTCTACTTTTTGTGGAACTTAAATTTGGACCACTACTACAATGCTGGTACGAGTGTTGACATTTTTTATTATTTTTCACAATGCAAGTTTTGTTTCTTTTTTTCGCATTGTACTTTTTACTCCAAAACCTATGTCCACATGTAGCCGACATGATATTATTTGAAATTACTGGTTACAGAGTTAAAAGAAGGATTACGACTGCAAAGGGTTAATATAAATTGTTTATCCGCCTGAGTGGCCGAACAGGCAAGAGTCTCGGCTAGCAATTCAATGGTCGTGGGTTGAAATCTCAAGTGCGGTAGAGTTTTTAATAACAATAATATCAATAAAAATAAAGCCGAAAGCCTTAGATGCTAGTGCTTTAAGACTTTGCTGTTAGAATTTATTCTCTGGCTAAATTTATATAACAATAATAACAATAACAATCTCTTCGTTTTTAGGCTGCTGCAGTGACGTTACCCCATAAGTTCGAATCTACGTTCACGTCTTTGTTTTTAATATCTTTCAAGGAAACTGATTGAGTAAATAGAGAACGAAGTGTACTGCATATCAATTTTACATTCTTTGCTTATCTCACGTGATTAGTAGTCACTCACAAATTTAGACTTTGTTCCAACTTTTTCGCACACATAGGTACCGTAATTTTATGTGTTTAAGCACACATTGCCTATGTGTGATTAAAAGCAAACCATTTAATATAAAATACATTAAAATGAACACAATAAACGTTGGTTAGTTACATTAGCACGCACATGTAAACGCATATTTTTAATAAGATTTGAAAAAAAAAGAAAGAAAGACAAACGACTTTTAGGAAAAGAATAAAAAAAAATACAGAGACAAAAACTGTTTACACTCTTTGAAGACTTTGGTCAAAGCGACTGAATGATGAAAACTTTATAAATCATATTAAAATAATATGCGAACGATACTATAATGCACTGCAAATTGAATAACAGAAACAATTTTATAGCAAAACTTAAAAATAAAACACATGAACGGCTTGTATTCTTAAAAACCAACAACAAACGCTTACGTAACGTAAACATAAATCGCGAGATAGTATGTTATCGGCATTTTTCTCTTTATTGTTGCTATTGTCGCTGTGTCGTGGCTGTTGGTGCTGTTGCTGCTGCCGTTATTGTAGACAGAAGTAGATATAGAAATTTACGCGAAAGCCAAAACACATGTCATTTCCACTCAGATTTGTTTTTCTTTCTTAGTGAAATAGAAATAATTGACAATATATTGATAGGCCGATTGACAATATATTGAAAGAACGAAATGTTAGGTTAATTAATATTACAACAATTTTTCTCATTAAAAATTGCTAATGATATGCCAAAAGTTTCCTTTAAAGAAGGCTCTGGTATGAGCCAAACAAGGCACACGCGTACAAATTGACACAAGAGAGTAGCGTTTTTGGAAAAATTGCATGGCATCTATTAATCAAAGTCCTATATAAAGAGTAGTTTAAAAAGAACTAAAAATGTGTGTAATGATCGCCAAAAAGTTTGAACACATTGTTGGTTCGGCGAGCAAAACTTTTAGATTGGGGGCAACAGTCAAAATATGGCTTACGGTCATTACGCTTTGTCTAACGATTGTGACCGATAACCAGATGTAGATGGCAATCCAATGGAAGTTAAACAGGCAATCTGGCCATTTGCAAAAACTTGAAATGCATTAACGAACAGTGTTGCGGTATTTGAATAAAATTGAATACACACACAAGACACCAATCCTGTTTGCAAGTCCGATCAGAGATCTCACTCAATACAAAATAACGCAATTACATTTTCTATATGGGAATGCTTGCGGAAACGTCAAGAGTTCAAGTTACTTATAAAATGACTGCCAACGAGCGGACAAGATCGAATGTTCTGAAATGGCCAAGAGGACCAGAGGCCATGTTGGAATGAAGAAGAACTTCTATGATGTGATAAAATCCCCTATTGACGACAATCAAGAATGTTACACTGACAAATACTGACAAATATTGATACGAAACGAAGTCGAATTATTTGTTCGGCTTGTTTACGTTAGCTGTTGAGCGATGAAAAGTGCATAGAGCCTATGGCCCAAATGTAAAAGCCGTAATCCGAGCTCAACTTGACGCCTACAATAAATAATAGAAAACAACTATAAAGTAGTGGGAAACAATAAACGGAAAGAACGTGGGAATGCGCCATTAAGCATACTAACAACGTCAACTCGGAATGGGTTTAGTTGAGTTGTCTTCGGTGAAGATCTACGAACAAAATCCGTCCACTTCCATAATTGATCCATTTTCATCTCTGATCTTCAAAGGTAGTATAATGTAGATCCGTTTTCATCCACCCCTCTACGCCTAAATGCATTGAACTTCCCTCTTTTCCAAGTGAGAGTAGAGTGTAGAGTGTAGAATAAACTGTGTTTTTCTTTGTACTACACAGCAGCTCAAAAAACGGGAAAAGACGATTTGCGGGAAACTTTATTTCTCCTGCTTAATTAGAATAATAGCGCAGCTAAATCCTTATGGGTGAAGAATAGGGGATGCCACGATGCAGAGTATGCAATGCGAATGGTTAACATTGCCAATAAAGATGTTGTGTATATGGTTTGTGCTCTCAAATGAAACCATCACTAACGAAAGCCATCAGTAGCAGCTAATCCAAGTGGGAAGTAAGAGTCATTATATCGCGTTTACAGTACGAGGAAATTCGGCCTCATAAAGCAAGACTTGCCCAGGAAATGTTTGCAGTTCTAACCTAAAACGTCCTATCCTCCCGGCAGACATTACCCCTTTTGATTAACACAGATTTCAATAGATGACTTATTGCTCATTCGAAGGGTGTCTTCATTCTTATAACGACACCTAAGTAGCAGTAATTTTGCGAGTAGCCCTAAAAGACCAATTCTTCTTTCGCTAGGAATCCCTATTATTTCTAATCTTTGGTAAACGCAGCTTCTAACAATGGAAAATACTTTGAATAGCAAATACATAATCAATTTTGCACAGTAAAGCCTCGAAAGTCAAAGCGCAAATGGCGGACGATAAAGTTATATATCTAACAGATTCAATGATTTCCATAACAACCTCTTTTCAAGGCGAGCCCACTTCACAAAATGAGAAATTTCTGTCAACAACGAAAATGTTCTTTGGTTACTGAGCATATGATTGGCCAAAGATGAAGGGAAAGGTGTAGGTGAATCGTCCGAAAAGAACTGCGTTATTTACACTTCATGTGAGAACACATTAGTATACATTGTAGCATATGCTACAAGAGAAGGGTAACTGAAAAGCAAGAAAGGAAACAACACGTGTAGAACAGTAAAAGAACTTTTGAAGTTTCATACATAATATGAAAACATGTCAAGTTTCAAGTCCATCCGATGGTATAAAGGTATGTTACTATTATTTATTTGTTCAAAATAAAAACAGGGGAAGTCGTGTAATGATGAAATTTTTAATAAGAAAAAAAAAGGAATAGCGATGAAAATTTCTAAACGAAACGAAACTTTCTGCTCGAAGTCCTGAAGAATAATTTGGAAGTTCGAGTGTTGAATGTAATGCAACGACTGAACTTGATGTTCTATGTTTAATAGGCTACGGCATAGACGAAAGCATAGGGCTCGCGACTGCCAAATAAGTCGTCACGGATACGAAGTAGTAGATCGTGTGTAGTATACCGTATCTTGTAAGTAGCTGCGTATCTAACTATGTATTTAAACTTAAGTTCGCTTTCTCAACACATTTTAGGCCTCAAATATTTGCTTTGAGTTCGATCGCTTGCTTTTGACAGATAGTCTTTGCAGTAATGTTGTCATAGTTAGCTTAATCCGCAGACGTAAGTTCGCGAATTTAGCACTGCAAGGCTAGAAAAGTTGTAGACAATTTTTTATTTTCACCTTTGCTGCGAACTAATAGAACCTTAATTGAAGCCTTTTATGTGAAGAGTGTTTTATTTAATTCGACTGAATGTAAGTTGTAGCCAGAAATGATATGAAATAAATATTTTTTATAAAATATTATAAAGCGTTTAACTTTTAAGCAGCTAACTGTGTCGACCTCTTTCAAAAGCGTGCATTTAAATTGCGCCGCAGAGATTTTGTGATGATGAGTACTACTGACTCGTCATACAGAGAGTATATGTAATATGAAATGGAATATGGAGATATGTAATGAAATAACTAGACAAAATGACATACACACATTCTTAGGCACATTATTATGGCAGACGCACAATGATAATGATGAAGTTTGATAAGGAAATCCGACAAGGACGGATGGACGGATCATGACATACATATTCCTCGTAACACAAAATGTTGTACTCTTTTCATGACGCATATATTCGTCATATACAGTTAACTAATTAAACGGGCGTTCTTTTTCCTAAGAAATAATTGAGCTTAAAAACCTGTATTCAAATTCTGATTAAAAGCAAAACGAAGTAATGTGAAGTTTTCCGCACATCATTCCTATCTTTTCGAAAGGAAATAAGCAAAATTAATTATTGGCTTCCAACGTATTTGTGTAGCGTATATAACTTTTGCTTATACCTATGATTTTGAATTGCAGGAAAAAAAAGCGCAAATTTGACTGATCCCTCTCCGTTAGCTTCGAAGGAACTCAGCTCCGTGACGATGGATCAGGAAGCTTATGCGTTCAAAAATTGTAGCAACAGAACAGAACATTTCTATATCGATTAATACAAGAAAAGGAGAAGGAGGGAAGCGCTTATTACTCGCAAAAAAAATAATTTCGCGCGGAGAGAAAACATTGCTACGATGGTAGATCACAAGCTTTCAAAAGATTTCTGTATAGCTGAGAGAACTGGAAGGAATAAATCAGTGAACCACTGGAAAAAAATGTATCTCGCTGTTGAAAGAGAATGCACTGAAAAATAAGACTTCATTTTTAATTTAATTCAATTTCGCTGTTTTCGCTTCGTGGATATTTTCACCAGCTTCGTAATATGCAAATAGATCGCTCATAAATTAAAATGAACTATTTTCTACTATACCCAACACCGAAGGATGAGGGGTATGTTGATTGGTCAAAACCTTTATAACACCCAGAAGAAAGCTTTAGAAAACTCACAAAGCATTGCATGTACGTGCTTGGCCAGCGTCATATCCATAATGCACCTAAGCATGTTCGTCTGTTCGTCTGTCCAACTGATTAGTATCTGTGGTAGACATTACCTCGTTCGCAAAAATGGAGATACCGCCTTCAAATTTGCCAAAAATATTGGTAAATGGGCAAAACCGGTTAAACGATATGCCTTGCTTTCCACGTTTCCTTCTCATTACTCAACTACAATACAATATAAACTTCTGCAAAACAAAAAAAATGTCTGCAAAATTTACTCAATGTGAGTATAGAACGGAAATGCGGATGTAGATGTGCGACAGCAGAAGGAAATCAAAGGAAGATTCTAGCTATCAAAATGTCGGGCAACAAATATGTCTGAAGGAACTTTCAAATTTTTTCTTTATTGGATGAATTTCGAAAAATTGCTCATCTTATTTTCCATTCAATCCATCGTTGCTGCTTGCTTATCGTCATAATGTTGCCACATCAGAATGTCGACTGAAAATCTCTCTTGAACCCTAAGAAAATCAAATCGCTTTAATCGCACCTGTTACTATGCATATCTAGCCCAGATTATAACACATCATCTAAATAAGTTCTTCATTTTTGAGGCCAGGAGAACATTTAAAACACGAACATGCTTACATCGATTCAGAATTTGATGCTAGTCAAGAATAGTTACCTACTTTCTGGGGTTTCAGAAATTTTCTTCTGGGCGTTACAAACATTTTGACACAGTGAATACACCACCTACGGAAAAAGAATTATTTACAGTAGTTAAGAGCATGGTGGATGGTATGGACATTTTGGTCCACAATTTTCAGTTAACCTTAAAAATTTATCACAAGCAAGGAAGAAAAACATCAGAATCGATTTTAAGTTATTTTTAAGAGTTTGTTTTACGAACTTTGTAGTTTTTCAATATGGCACTGAACAGTAGAAAATGCAACCGAAGCACCATAAAACCTGAAGGAATGACATATAGTTCTGGTAACCAATTTCTTGCTGTTTATATTTAACTTTAACTCACATCTCTATTAATCACGGAATGGAAAATCTTGGCAGCACTCTTAGTTTTAGGAACAGTGTAGTCAATGTGACAGTTAAAGTTGAGTTTGGGATCCAATGTTACACCTAAATGCTTGAATTCACTCTTCCAAGGAATGGCTTTATCATTAATCCCCAAGGTATGTTAAGGGGTGCAACAAAGGGGAAAAGGCTTTACAACAATCGAATTTTTTAAGTAGCAATAATGTCTTCTATGTATGTGTATATACACCGGTACCAAAGTCAATAGATTTAGAAAACATATCGATTTTATTATATGCTTAAACGATTTCATAGTGTATGTGATATATTATTTCTTTGACTGCAGAAGAAAGTTTTAAAGCGACTCGGCTACAGGCAGCGGGAAATAGGACAAAAGACAGAGATGGAGAGAAAGTTGCTTGATAATTGTGAAACTATACAGATGGACGGAATAGTTAACCGAAATTTTATATGTATTAAGGTTAAATGATATACGAATGGCGGACGATAAGGTTAAATGATATGCATGTATGTAGCATGTTAACCGCCTCGCAGGACAAATATCCGTTTGTCACCTGACTTGTATAAATGATTGCATGCGATTGTCGATCCCTTCATTACTCGTCAGATTGCATTCATTCGGGAATGGAAGGAAGAGAAATTTTATATTACACTCCCGCTCATTTAATTTATATTCTTGCTGGGTATTGTTTTTATTATTTTATAAAATATTTATTTATTTTATTCATTTTTTTCTTTTTTTTTTTTACTTATACAAATGTATTGTTTTTATTTATTCATTTATTTGTTAATTCAGTTATTTTGTCGCACTTCTCTTAATGTTCTTAACATCTTATCAATGGATTTTATTTACTTTACTTTTATCTTCGAAAACATAGATTTTCCATCAGTTCAAGTTCGTTTTCTCACTTAATAAAAACATAATAATGAATTTTTAGATGATGTACGTAAAAGTACTTAAATATGACATACTTACTCACACGTGCTTGTATGTGTGCATGCGTGCATATATAAATTTAATATTTATGTTATTGTTGTTGTTGCATTCTTAATTACAGCACTTGTCGTTCTCTTAAGAAACATCTTTGCATTCTTAACCTGGCTGATGGCTGGCCGATGATCTTCAGAAGTGCATAATTTTGAAGAAATTTTATGTATGCACGTACAGTATGCATGTACAGTATGTATTGTGTGCATGTCTTACTTGCAGAGTCAAATATGTAAGTCAATCTATGAAAATGAAACAAAAGCGGTGAATAGTGTTTCTTGGTTCGCATATCTACCGAATAACGTAAAGGACACTTGTTTTCATAGCTGACATAAGTTAATGTGAATAAGAAGACAAGTTAGGCCTTTAAGCTCCGAGCTATCGCGCAGCTAATTCTTTCGGTTATCGCATGACGAAAGGACTGCTTGCTGCTCACGGTTTATAGATACTATTATCATTACTGCTGCTATGATTTCTGGATATATTGGCAGTCATCCCATTATAAAAGAAGAACTTAACTAACAAAACTTTTAAACGAATCTCATACCTAAGAGAGAAGGACATTTAGTTCGAAACGTAAGCAATATTTTTACGTATGTGAAACATGTGTCACAATGTGATACTTTTTGCCAATGAAACTAGAGAATTACCAATGAATGAATGGCTGAAGGAATTCACTGCAAAGTAATGCTCCTTTGGACTGCTCACCACAGCAAGTGGTGAACCCGAATAATTCTTTATAGTAAATACAAAATACTCCAAGCACAAGCCATTTATTCCTTTGTATAAAAATCAAAAACCTAGTTTTTTTGCGTTTTACATAAAACGTTTGAATCACTTTTACTGAAGTTTATTTATATTTTACTCAATAATGTAACTTGCAGTATTTGCAACCCCGGGTTGCCACCTTTCCGGCCGTTTATCGATCCGGCTACCGTAGAAGTTTACGCGTTCGAGTCCAAAAATGCGACTGAGATAGCCTCGAAAGGAGCAATTTTTTCCCCCTTAGATAATTCTAATGCGATCCGAAAAGACAGTAATCCGATGGAGCTGTGTCAGGTGAATATGGTGGATAACTAAGAACTTCACAGACTGCCTTCTTCATTCGCTAGCACTGTCCGCTGTTCCTTCGTAGCTATATTGAATTTATCCAGGGAATTAGACTAAATGCTCGCATTGATGATTTGCCTCTGCTTAAGTAGCTCATAGTACGCTAGATCTCTCCTATCGTACGCCAAACAAAACATCAACTTCCGTTGACGGATTTGCTTTGCAATAGTTGTGACAGATGCTGCAAGTTCGCAGGGAACCTTTTTTCTCTGTATTTTCTCAGATCTAATTTTCATCTCCCGTAAGGAGTTTGTCCAGAAACTGTTCTAAGTTGTTTCTAATAAGGAGAAATAAGCAGGTTCTCTTACGCTTTGCAATTGCTCTAATAATTAGATGTGGGTCACTCTACAATGCGGACGGTAAAGTGTGCTTATCGTTCAGATTGGCGATCTTTTTGGCGACAAAAATCGTCGGAACGAAAGTTGGCAGATCTGCACATTTACAATTTCACTTCCCAACAAGTGTGATTAGTTTTTACAAGCAACCGATGCTTGACTTTTTTTCTGGAACTCGTGCCGAATGCAATGTTCTAACCGATGCAGGCCAATGAAAGTGTTGATGTATTGCACCTGCTTGCCCCAACTTGTCAAGCAAAGTGACCTGGCGGCAATAAAATTTCCCGCCAATCTAATATGTAAAGTAAATGGTTTGATATGCAAGCTTCGTTGCAAACATGCAAATATTTCTTTACATGTAAATGTTTCTTATCTTTGTTGTCACATAATTGTAACATTTTTGCCGTTAATTGTACAGCAAATATATTCATGTAGATAGACTAACTTCAGAGGAACTGTTGCCCCATATTGCGTTTGGAACTCAAGATAAAAATTAACCCATTACTCGCGATATTCATTTCACAAAAGTTTATTGTTTCCATTTCTTGAAATATTTAAAAATCTCATTTCCATTTTCATGGAGTATAAGCATTTTTATGCCCAAGACCGGTTGTGATAGAGGATACATTAAATTTGCTCGGGCGGTTGTAACACACAGAAAGACTTGGGATGGGCTGACGTTTCATAATACCAAGATTGTGCGTTCGTCTGTCCGTCTGACGTCTATCCGTGTATTGTTATGTTCAACCTACAGGTTACGTTTTCGAGATATGGAAATGAAATTTGGTACACTGACAACTTTTGGCTCAAGGACGAACGCTCTCGCCCGTTAGTGAAAATGATACGTCACCTACAAATTTGCACAAGAATTTGGAAGTGACTTAAACTTTTCGAAGGAGACGCCTACAACGCCCACATGCCTGTAAGACAAAAACTTTTATTTTGAAAATATAAAAAGTTAGCTACGCCCACTCCAGATTACAGAGCACGAATATTTAGGTTTTTTATTTCTTTTGTCTTTTTTAGGATAACGGTGTTGGGTATAAAAGATTCGGTCCCGACCGAATTTAATTGTCTTACTTGCTTTTTTGTATTATTTTTTTATGATTTTAGCGCGAACGCATTAAGGCGTAGAGTTTGAATGGGTTAATAAAGAAAATTTAATTAAGTGAACATCGAAATGTTATGAAATATCATATATCGTAGTGGTTGGTTGTGGGCAAAAAGACTGAATGCTAAGGAAATGTGAATGAATAATAAAATTAAAATGTGCATATTCTTTTCGAGTTTTTCGAAATATTAAAGCAAATGTGAAAAAAAGAGAAGCGAATAAAGAATCTATTGCTAAACTGGTGCCAACCAGTAGCACATTATAGCACATGATTAGCAAATAAGCAAAGTAAAAAGTGTTCTATTTTTAAACGGAAAAGAGCTTTCAAAATACAAAGCAACAAGCAAAAGAATCAATAAATAAGAAAATGAAAAAAATAAATAAAATAAATAAATAAATACATATATATATATAATGAAATGTTATCGAAATCTAGATAGAATCTTTTATTAGACGATATCCGAACCACATGTACACGCACATTGGTGCGTAAAACCGAACAAAACTAAAAAAATAAAAGGAAATTTTTTGGAGAAATTTATTTCGGTAGAGGCTCATAAATATTGGGTGAAGAAAAGTATTATGTAGCAATTTCAGAACAGGAGGAAGACCTCACGGTTTTTTCATCTTTTTTTCTTGTGATAAGGAAAAAGAAAGAAATAATTCTACCCCACATTGATGTTGTTCCTAACACTGGAACAATAAACATCGTATCTTTCTGCTTTGGAAGCAAAAATATACACCATATGTGTGGTATAATTGTTTGTGTAAATATTCGTATTCCAAAGCATTTCCTATAAATCTGTAAGAGAAAAAAATTCTTTTTTTTTCAAATTTATTCTAAAAATTCTCGGATCATATTATTTTTGACGCAAAGTCTATGTATGTTCTTTTCACAACTTGATTTTGTTCTTATTACTCTGCGCACCCTTATGGAAGCATTCCTTATTAGTGATTCTGTAAAAATATGAGCGAATTGAAACTTTTTTCTTTTTTAGTTTACTTCGCGAGTTTCTTTCGTTTTGATTTTCAGTGAAGTGTGATTTTATGAAAAAGAAGAGCACGGAAATATAAGGAAGGGAAACAAGCAAGGATCTTCTCTCGATGTATTCACTAAATCTAGAGCAGGTATATGTCGTTACAAAAATTCCGTATTTGATTAAATGAGCCAGTCTGCATAAAAAGCAATCGATCTCCTAAAAAAACCATATCGTAAACATGTAAGGCAAGGCCGACCGTTAAATATCCTATACCACTCCTTCCAGTATAATTATTCGGTCGTTTTGGTAGTAAGACAATAAAAATAGCGCAAAGATCGACATTTCATGAAAGCCCACATATTGGAGGATGCCCGAAGCATCCTACGGCGTGATCCGAATTTAGAAAACTTAATTTATTTCACAAAAATGTCATTATTTTTCAATTCCCGCTACAGAAAACGAGAAATTATACTTTCTCTCCATATAAGGGCCTGCTTGCATGGTAACCCTCATATGTATTGGGATCTAAAATGTCGACCTATGTGGTTCAAATTACTTACAGTTAGCTTTTTTGGTTACTTTGCTACTATGGCGCAATTGTCATCATAAAATATTCCAAATTAAATCTTTTTCTGACGGGATTAGCGTTTATGAGAAATTTTATATGGAATTGGGTCTAAGAAATAGACCCCTGTGGCTCAAAATTGGTTCACTCAATTTTTATGTCAAATAATTATCATAAACAAATTTTTATTATAAAACAATTACAATAACAATGGCTTTCTGGCTTGTAAGCGTTTAGATTTCCTAAGAATCCTTATATGTGGTGATATCCAAAAAATAGACCTATGTGGTCCAAATGTGGTAAGGTTAATTTCTTTGTGAATTTGCTGCTATCAACCATTTTTCACCATGAAATATTGAAAATTAGACCTTCTTGCCATATAAAGATTCAATTTTTGAGGGAACGGTTATATGGCAGGTGGTTCAAAAAATTTCCCCAGTCGAACCAACTTTTTCATACCAATTTAAAATGTCAAAATGTTACTACATAGTGAGTTTTCTTAAAAAATTTTGAAAGTTACAAATTTTCGAGTGGTCGAAAAAGTCGAACGATCCGAGCCATTTTAGATAGCGTTCACACTTGAGTCAAAACGTGTCGGTTCGGAATATGATTCCAATTCGATCGGTGGATCTAGCTTAAGCTATTCTGTGTCTTACATGCGTCCGCACGAACTCAATATACCCGGTACCACCCACAATTCCCACAATTCATGATTATATATCTTGCGGCGGAAGGATTAAAAACAATTCGGAGCACATTTCACAGGTAAAAACGTATTAGCACGAAAATGTTACAATGAAATCAGGTTTTGATAACTTGTTTGTAAAAAGCATATGTACACCGAGTATTAGCGGAAGGCATAGTCAGGCGAGTCAAGAAAGTCGACTCGTGATGGTAAGAGCTTAATCTCATTCTTCTTGTCTTCTTCCGCATTAAATTTTTAGTTATTCTCTGTCTTCCCATTTAACTACTACTCCGACTTTTAAAAATAAGACGCTTTCAATAGCGTTCGTCCTTGGGCTAAAACACGTCAGTGTGATAGCAGCGATAATATTTGTAATGGAAGAAGTATCCTTTGTAGAAACAAACTATCTTCGCATATTATATAGACACATCATTCAGTTAGTTCGTAGGATGGCATATAGATAGTAGAACGACTGTCATCGAATTCATACGATTTTTAAATAGTACCCTAACCTGCAAACGAAATGTTTCCACATTGCGTGTCATTCCGTTCATTTCTTTTCGCTATGGCCACGCCCTCAGGGAGTGTCCCCTATTCGCGTAACGAAGTGGAGGTGAGAAAGAAGTGAGGAAAGTGAAAGAAAGAAAGGAATAGGGAGAAGGTGGCCACAACCTAGCAAGTGTTGCGCCCTTACCGACTGAGCACTTACTGTAGCTACGACCAAAATAAACTCTACCGCGCTGAGATTTGAACGGCTAATCATACTACAGGTGAAATTTAGATTTTTCCATTGTTTTATACAAACAGAAGTAGCCTCACTAGAATGACTCCATGACTTGTAAACCAATAATTGGAATGTCATGAAATTTTGAAAATCAAACGGACATCTTATGATCATATTACCCTACGAAAATTATTGAGTGATGTGTTACAACTCTCAATATGTAAATGCAATGTTATAATAAAGTACCGCAACACTAGAGAATTTAATTAAGTCACAGTCCTTTGTCTACAAGGAGAATACACTGTCCACAGTATTATTATCGATTAAATATATGTGCAAGTATTCTTTAAAAACCAAAATTCTCATTTCCGTCTAACTTTTCAATCGCAATTTATCCGGGAAGAAACTTTCTAACAATCTAAGCTGAAGCTTTATTAAGATTTAAAAAAAATATTGAAAAACATTTCAGTTAGCACTACGAACAGTTTATACATTCACAGATTAATGTATACGCGTAAAATAGGAAATTTGAAGTCCGGGACCTTCGCACTCTGTTTGAGGAAGATTCCGAGTTAAGGAAACGAACTGATTCACACGTTAAAACAATTTCTTTAACTCGGGGAAACCTATATAACACCGAACACTCTCTACATCTAAACGATTCATTTCTTATGCCGACGACTAATAACAAGTAATTAGGGGAAAAAGTTACTAAAGCGATAGAGGAATTTTAGTGGGAATATCGTATGTTAGCTAAATGTACACCTAGGTCGGCATCAAGATATATATGTGAAGATGCGCCTTATTTTAATTTATTTCTTTTTATGTTATGCCGTCATTTCTATTTGATTTTTTCTTCATTCTTC
Source organism: Glossina pallidipes (assembly GCA_000688715.1). NCBI lineage: Eukaryota > Metazoa > Arthropoda > Insecta > Diptera > Glossinidae > Glossina > Glossina pallidipes. The sequence goes on along the minus strand of JMRQ01006280.1, from coordinate 33,854 downwards.
AATCTGTCAAAAATCTCTTGTCATATTTTGTAAAATTATCTTCTTTAAAAATATTCGAAAGATCGCGTACTAAAGTCCAACGCGGTGCGTTTATAAGCGCGCAAAAATGTGTTATTGAAAACAAAGCCGGAGAGGGAGTGATCTTAACTGCTTCGGAATGCTACGACGGTAGCAGTGAAATGAATATGAAGTGAATAAGCATTGCATCTATGTGTTATTTCTTTTATTCTTCAACTATAGAAACCATCTGTTCACGTTAAGCTCCCCCCAACAGTCTTCAAGTGATTTCATCTCAAAGGTGATAACAATAGAGTAAATGTTTCATAACATTATTGGCAGAGATAACATTGCGTCTATTCTAAAGAAAAATTTGTAATATTGAAAGTTGAACCGAAGCAAGCTATGAAGACATGTCTGGCAGCATCTTTATATCGCATCTAATTTTTTTTAAATTTATCATATAAGCGATAAGTTTGCGATATTTTTGATTATTAATGAATTATTCAAATTTGATATAATAGGCGTTAATAGGAGTTCTTGCACTTACTTTCTTTTGTTGTTTTTCCCAGGCCGGATCTAAAAGGCCCTCCCTTTCCCATTCCTCTTCTTGCTCCATGTAACCATCACCGTACTCCATACTGGAGAGACCATTCTCCATCATCATCTTGTTATCGTTTTTCTGTTGTTTTTACTATATTTTAAAAATTGTAACGTTTTAGTTGTTGACGTTGAGAAAAAGCTTTTTTTTTTAATGATTAATCGCTAAATTTGTAGCTTTATTTATTAATTAATAAAATGTAAATGAATGTAAATCTTACTTTCGTTGATATTAAATATTCTTCACAATTCCCCTTCTTGTTCTTTTTTTTTTGTTTAATATTTTTGGCGTTTTATTTTTAGTGGTTTATGCGGTTGAATTTATATATACGATGAGTGGATAGAATTTTAACAAATTTTTGGAAAATAAAGCAAAAAAATTTTTATTCTTCTTTTTTTGTAATAATTTGTTTACTTCTCAAACTATTGAATGCGATGGATGGTAGATTTTTAATAAAAAAAAAAATGATTATAAAAAATATAATTTTTATGACTGTGTTTCGTTCGCTGTTTTCTTAAGATTAAAAATTCTGAAAAAAAAGATGCAGAAATAAAAAATAAATAAAAAAGTTTACGAAATTCACAAACTTTCTTGCAAAAGTCGTGGTGAAATGTTTTTCTTTTTCGAAAAAGCTAAAAGAACTCTTGGTTTAAAAAAAATTCTTTTTTTTTGTTTTTATTATATTAAATATGATGTTATTACACTCCCACCACAAAACGGAAATATGTTGATTATGTCGTTCTCTTGTAAACGTTAAAAATATCGTAAATTTAACATATTCGATATTCGTAATACCGTAATCTATAGTGTACATATACATATATATATATACTACAATCAAATTTCACTACGTGAGTGTGCAAGCTCCAAATAATTAAAATGTGGAGATAAGTAAATTTGAAAGATCGTGTTATACTTCCTCGATGTGAAGATCGCAGATTTGCGATGTTTTTAAGAACAAGTAATAATTTTCATAAAGCGCCTTTTCACACTCGATTTTTTATTTTGTATTATTTGAGACTATGTCGCCATCACTTTTTTATATCCGACACAATATGTATGTTAAGTTTGTGCGAACCCAGAAAGACTTAAGACAGATCTGCCTTTTATTATGCCGACCGATTCAAAATCGCGTTCAGCATCGATCTTAGCTTGTTTGTCTGTCTGTACATCTGGTTTTCTTGTGTTCAACCTAGAGGACGCAATTTTTGAGATATTTCAATAAAATTTATTGCACCCCTCTGTTTTGACCCTAAGACGAAGGCTACTGGAGATGGTTGTGGATCGGACCACATTTTCGACCACTTCCCATAGAAGGCCTTAGTTTAAAAACTCCTCATATGAATAACTATATTAAGCGAAGCGTTGTACAGTATTTAATGGTGAGTCGCGTCCTACTACAGTGTTTTCACTTGTTTTTTTTTCTTTTTAATTACATATCCAAAGTGAAAGAGTACTGTTTTCCCATGATATCGTACGTAGGTGCCTCCTCCTTTTACGCAAATTATCTAAATTTAAATTTTCAGTGCCAGCAGAAGGACCAGAAACTGAGCTTCCCTACTGTGAGTTGTTTGATGCATGCTTTATGTGAACAAACGCTAACCAGGGAACTGAAACCGAGGAGCACTGGGCGCATTTTATAGCGACCGTGCATCGGTTTTCAAACAAGTCGGACAAAGCCTAGATTCGAGTTCCATAATCTTCATGTCAATGCATTTAATATTCATCCCACCAATCGCATTTCACACGAAACTCTGTGAAGCTTTGCCTAATATGGGCTTATTTTAGCGAAATGTTTACAGTTTGTGAGGATGTTGTCACTGGACCCAAGTTTTTTGTAACAAACAAGGAGAGAAGACAATAATGGCTACTTCCTGGCCAACGCTATCTGGTTATTTGGAATTGAATTAAAACAGGCGACGCAACACAAGCGGAATGGTCGGTGGATGTTTAATTCATCCAATGTGTATAAGGGTTTATTAGCTGCTTTTGAAGTTTTTTTGTCGATAGTTGCGCAGTATATCCACAAAATGTATTTTGCGAATACACGAAGCCTTTGCACTCCTAATTTTTTTTTTTTTTTACGAATCACTAACCTTTTAATTAATTTGCGAAAAATACATCAAAATTGGGCTCAGTAAAAAAAGAAATTCTTAAATAATTAATCATTCGGAATGTGATAGCTTAATGTTATAGTAGTATAGTAGTAGAGTTTAGTGCACAGTCTACGATGTCGGTAAGCAGTCGATATTGGAGTTGAAAGAGTTAAAATGTAGCTGAAGACGTTTTGGAAGTCAAAAGTCAGAGTAGAAATTCTAGATTGCATAAATATTTTTTGCTTTTAGCTTTCTGAGCCGACTTACTCTCTACTGAAAAACAAGTTGGAAAATGCGCCTATCATCCATTACATCCACTACAAGTGGAAAACAAACATAAGCTTGGAAAACAAACAAATTTTCCTTATAACTTAATCAATAATAATTTACTATTTATAAATAAATTTACTATAAATAAATAAAAGCCGAAAGCCTTAGATGCTAGTGCTTTAAGACTTTAGTCTTAGAATTTATTCACTGGCTAAATTTATATAATAATAATAATAATAATAATAATAATTTACTATTTACTACAAATTCCAATCTATAATAAGGAATCTGACGATGAATTCAAATTCCCTAGCGGGCTTTATATCCCGTTGCGATCGAATCTTTTATACCCAACACCGTTATCCTAAAAAAGACAAAAGAAATAAAAAACCTAAATATTCGTGCTCTGTAATCTGGAGTGGGCGTAGCTAATTTTTTATGTTTTCAAAATAAAAGTTTTTGTCTTACAGGCGTGTGGGCGTTGTAGGCGTTGTAGGCGTCTCTTTCGAAAAGTTTAAGTCGCTTCCAAATTCTTGCGCAAATTTGTAGGCGACGCATTCATTTTCGCTAACGGGAGAATATTTACCACAAAAATTGGACAGACGGAAAGATGGACAGAAGACCTGGCGGACATGTTTAGAAGCATTCCAAATTTGAAACTGGCCAAGAATTTGTATACTTTATAGTGTTTTTGAAGCTTCTTTCTGTGCGTTATAAAGGTAGTGGGAAAACAATTAGATTTTAATACACAACAATATTGGGTAGGCGCGGTCATTTTTTCCTCTTTTGTACACAGATGCTACAGCATCTCTCATAGAATATGCGTTCAAATGGACAGCCAGACAGAGAGACATTCCTAGAATGAGTCACATTTGATACGAATCACTATTAGGTAAACTTTGTATGGTAGCTGAATCTTCCATCTGGATCGTGCAAACGCGTTGATAAAAGAATGAAATATTAATATTCTATAATATTCAGTAGGCGTGGCTGTAGAGATGCTGCAAAGTCCATAAGATATGCAGACAAATTTTTATCGTTGTATATCATCAAGGAATCAAATTTTTTTTATTTTTGAAAGCAGAGGTGGTGTCAGGTTATGTTTTACAGTGAGCAAGTCCTGAAGATTTCTTCTATGTTCAGAATAAAAGTGGACGTTTGTATGGTTGCATGTATGTATGTGTTGTACTTTATGAATAACAAGCTGAAAACACGGAAAACAAAGTTGTTAATAGTTCTTGTTGCATGGGCGTGTGGGCGTTGTAGGCGTGTCTTTCGTCTTTTTTAAGTAATTTTCAAGTTCTTTTGCAAGTTTGTAGGCAATATCTTCATTTTTGCGAACGGGAGATGTTTACCATACATATTGCACAGTTTAGTAGACGGACAGATGGACAGACAGGCATGTTTAGGTGCATTTCAAATTTGAGATTGGCTACGAGTTTTTATACCTTCTTTAGGATTTTGAACTGTGCTTCTGCGCTTTTTAGAAGTGTTGAGAAGGAAATTTAGCTTTGATATATATGCTCAATTTCCCCACAAGCGTAGACTTATCTGCTGTACTTTATGAGTAATGAGCAAAAAATAATTTTTAATAGCTCCATTTTTTCAGCCAGAAAAATGATTACAACGGATGTTGCACAGACGGACAGACAGGCATGCTTAAATCTATTCAGAATTTGATGCCGATCAAGAGTACATATAATTTGCGCAGCCTCTGACGCTTCTTTCTGGGTGTTACACCTTCGGCGACATTCATCTAAAGCAATAAGTTTCCAAGGTCTACTCAAACATAAAAAAAGCTCTATTTCTTGTCTCTTTGCCTTAACAGGGACGCTCCGTTCAAATCGCTATCTAAAGAATTTCCAATTCACTCAGATGCGTCGTAGTTACAAAGAACTGTAGGCAAGCAAAAATTAAATCATTTCGAATTTTACGCCAGTTAACGATATTACGATATTTTCGTCAACCATAAAATAGTTGACGGAACCAATACGTATTTCTATTACACAAATATCAAGGAATCGTTCATTCAAAAGTTCCCCCTAGTTGGAATTGCGAAAAGTAATTCAATTTCAAGTCGATAGAAATGTTGAATAATAGAGCTCAATAGGGCTCAGGAGGGTCTCAATTAACTACGCTTTAGTCTTCACCATCTCCCCTTTGCAGCCTTTTTTGTGAACAGAATTTTCGCATAATGAATCCGAAGCAATTTCTCTGGCTGCAAATGCAATATCGTTAGCAAAATGGCATTTGCAACCTTATTAATGTTAAAAAGGCGTTAAAAAAAAGTTGACAAATCGGGGAAGACTTGTATGACTCTGTCCATCTATCAATGTGAACCCCGAAGAACCACTGTCGACAAAATCAAGACGATACTGTCGTTGTTGTAGAAAGTCCTCCCGCGTACTTGAGTGATACACGTATATTAACATGGCGTCGTTGTCGGCACTGTGTGCGTTACAAATCATTTTATTACTTACGATATTCAAAAATCTGCCGTCTAAGTGGTCGAGTACATATGAGTCGCGACTGCCAAGTCGAGTGCACGCGGATTCAAAGCTCACTGCGGTAGAGAACACGCTTGCTCGTAGTTATAGTGAGTGAATGCTTAGTCGGCAAAGCTATAACGCGTACCGGCTGTACACGCCCCCATGCACGCACTACAATGCGGCCGCTACCTTCCCCCCTACCTCTCTCTCTTTCCACATTTTTAGGAGACATTGCCTGAGTGATTGGTTATATTACAAAAAAAAAAATTATTTATATATCGGTTAAATAAATCCTATAATGTGAACATTAACTCTCTTTATTTCCTTGTGATATTCGTGCCGTGCATGAATTTTAGAAACATGCAAATCGAAATGGTGGTGTAATAATTTAATGAAGTGACGTCATACATTAGAAAAAAATATACAGCTGCACACAAGTCTCAAGCTGAGCATCAAAGGAAGGTGTAATCAATTCAATGCGCCTCATGCATTATTACACATGGCATGGGATATGAAAGACTTTGAACGGGGTAGGGAATCTCCGAATAAAAAAATCTAAGCAAAATGCTCAAAAATGCGCCAAAAATAAATGAAACGAAAGTTTTAGCAAAAATTGTATTTAAGTATATTTTCATCAATAACCTAAGATTAATATAGTGGTTAGGGCCGTCTAGAAATGGTAAACGAAAAGAAATAAATCTAACTTGACACCACAGTTCTATTCTCCAGCAAGAAACTATTTAAGCTAATAGGTTCACCATCATCAGGATCATAGACTTGTGAATAGAAGCTTGCAAAGAATCTGGAGAATGTTGTTAAAATGCTCCACAACGACTAAACCATTAAATACCCATGTTAAAGAAGAACCACAAAAAGAAGAAGAAAATACACTCCTTAAGTTAAGCAAATTGCACTAAACAACTGCTTCTGAAGGCTGCGTTCTCTTTGAGAGAAGGAGCGGGAGAGTCTTTGGCATAACCACGGAAATTTCAGGCAAATTTATAAAAGTTTAGGATCGAAATGGGGCTTAATTGCCGCGTATTCTTTGTAAGTATTTGCTTTAAAAATCACACCATCATCATCTGCTACCAATTTTAAGTTATTAACCATAATCTTTTCACCGTTTTCTTTAGCTTCTTTTTCACTACACTGCTTGTGATGGAAGACTATCTTCAGCTGGCGCGTATGTATGCAACACCGAGAAGGTTTTAAGATAGACCTATCTTTTATTATACCGATCGATTCAGAATCACTTTCTTGCTTCTTTCAGATTCTCTGTCCGTCTGTCCATCGTGTTTTCTTGGACTACTCGGACTGTTTGTTCGACCACTGCCCATACAACATCTTTCTTTGAGAAGAAGAGAGATGAATATATGTAGGGCTTCGTAGGGTATTTAGTGGTGGACCGTCGCTCACTACAATATTTCTACTTGTTTAAAATTGTAGTCATCAAAAACGAAGTGCCAACGCTTAGGTTAATCTCCTGCTATTGTTATATTTGTCAATTTGAATATCGAATTGGACAGAGAGATAAAAATGATTGCAACTGAATTGCAATCTTACACTGCTTAGCTGATAGATGCTGATTTGGTAATTGGACAAAACAGTGCCTATCACCTCAGTGGCATATTAGCTTAGATTTGTTAGCACAGAACTATTATATGTATGCATACATACATCGGGGATTCTATAGAGCATGTATTTATTTTTAGCTCTTCAGAATAAAGCAACCGCTACAGTCAAGTCTTCTGTTTAAAAGATTATTACGGTAATGGAAGTTTCTCTAGAAGCATAAACTTCGACTCCCGTTAGGTCAAGTTGAAAAATCAGGGAAATCGATACATATGTCGATCCAGACGGCGTGGTCTATAGGGATTTGGTGAATGGTTATCCAGAGAAGGATTCATTCATTACTCATATATTTGAAAATTTATGATGGAAATCTAAGTGCCTATGATGGCAGAATCAACTAAATACACTTTAGATCCCCCCTTGGATATATCAAGAAATGATTCTCACGTAAGGTGTTGTATGTAAATTTTGTTTTTAAAATTTTATAATGAAATTTAAGTGAATAGATTTTTGCTTTATATTTTTCCTATCTATGTATTTATGTATTCCTATATACGATATAATTACGACAATCTGCCAAAGACTTTCCGATTCGATTCAATCCCTACTAGTAGTCGATGTTTGAAAATTCGATGTCTCTACTTTATTAGTAAACTTTTTGTGATGCATTTGCCGAAATCTATACATTCTTCAATCAGCTTCTTCTTTTCATCAGCTGTGTATCTTTCTATCTTGGATGTTCTATTTAGTCGCTTCTGGCACAAGGTAGGGGATAAGAGTGTAGATGGATTTAGTGAGCGGTCTTTCGATGCTTTGCTACTTTGTTCAAACAGAAGAAAGAAAGCTTTAATCCCTATCTGCATATCTATGAAAACAACGACGTCTCTAGCACGTGTATGTACCTGTATGGAGCCCTATACCATTATGCTTTATCTCATCGAAACGCAAGCCACCTATTTCTACCATTAACTCCACTTAAAAACGAAAAATCACATTCATATAACAAATACAATTCAAAAATAGTTTGTCGTAAGCCAAAATTGATTTACATCAACCTGCTGGAAAAAGTTAAATTTTTCTTTAAAGCAAATTGTGTTTTTGTTGTTTTGCTTCTTTTTTTGTGTGGCTGAAATACATATGGGAAATTTTGAAAGAATTTGACGCACATCGATTGCATTCGATGCCTCTTGGATAGGTCTCATGCATAAACTGCTCAAATATCTTTATATAGACATTCGACCTAAACTTTATCTAAGTTTCCTAGGGGGCTTTTCACATTTCCTTTCCAAGTATTTGAAATGTTTTTTGTCCAAAATTTTCCATTTTTGATTGCAAAATATCTCCGCTCTCTTTCATTTATTTGTTTATCGTTTTTCTTTTTTTTTTTTTTGGTATTTCTTTTTATGGAGATTATAATTAAAATGTTTTTTAACTGTACATTTATTTATTTTGTTACGTTTCGTGTGTTCATCAGGTTTTCATTTCATTTACTTTTCTTTTGTTTGTTCTTTTTTTAGTTTATAACTTTTTATTTATTTATTATTAAATAAATTTTTGGTTACATATTTTTATATATTTACATATTATTCATTTATTTCTTTTTTACTTTTTTCTTAATATTTTTTATTTTAAAATTTTATTTCTATTATATTTATTTATTTATTTATTTATTTATTTATTTATATGATAAATGATTATAATCAGTATCTTTTTGGAATAAATCTATTTGTATATTTCATTTTAAAAATAAAAAATTTATATTAAAAAGTTTTCCACTTTTTTATTTTATATTTTTTTCTTTTTTTTTTCACTGATTGTATAATACTGAGAGTATTTTTATTCACACAAGTTTTTTAAATCTATGTAAGTATTTATACATATATATATATATATATATATATATATNATATATATATATATATATATATATATATATATATATATATATATATATATATATATATATATATATATATATATATGTATATATATATATCTATGTGCGAATATTTTTGTGGTGCAAATTTTTAAAAGACATATTTTCTTGAAAAAAAAATTATTTAAATATTTTATTGCTTTTTTATCTAGACTGTAGAAAGGCTTGATGCGTATGTGCGTTTAAATAAATCCATGAACTAAACATATTCGTATTAAAAAAAAAAAAAAATTTTTATATTAATAAAAAATATAATATATAAAATATGTACGTGTGTATACGTCGCTTTGCAAAGAGAATGACCCGCTCGCGTTGGTAGCCAACTCAAAACTAATATCGCCCCAGCTATAAACGTGCGTCCAATCTGAAAGAAAACTTTTGTACGATCGATTGGTCGATGCTCCGCTGAGCTTGTAAGATGTTGTGCTGTGGTTGCTGCTGCTGTTGCTGTTGCTATTGCTGTGAATGTTTGATCGCAGACATAAACATAGTCCATATAGAAATGTGTATTGAAAGCAAAGGAAAAGTAACGTAGAGCAAAAAAGAAAAAAAAAACGCTCTGCCTAAGAAACAACAACAACAAGAACAACAAATGCTAACGTCGACGTAGCAATCATTTAACAGAGAAAACAATCACATCACAATTACTTATCTATATTATTAATGCATTAGCTCAAGAAAATCAACTAAAATCCACCGCAACATTGTCAATACGCGACGGGACAGGAAATTCAACATTCATTCATTAAATCAATACATAATATTATGTGCATAGGAATATGCGTCGCTGATTACATTGACATTCATGTTCCAAATTTTTCCCAACTGATGAGCGCTTGTGATATCACAGAGAGTAAAACATAAAGAGAGAGAGAGAGAGGGAAATGTTTCTGCGTACAGCAGAGATGTTTCATAGATCGTTAAAACAATTTTGATGTGGTGTCCCATTACTCTCTTAATGTGAAGTCAATCATTTAAACATACATTTAAAGCAAGCTTGTCCTACCCGGGGCCCGTGCACTTTATGCACGTGTAACAACGTGCTTCTCTTAAATCAAAATTTACCCTACGGATGTGCGTATATATATACACATCTGTATATATATATTTACTGCAGCATGGGAACACGACATCAAAATTTATTAAGAGGTTTTTTTTTGAAAGAAAATTAAAAAACACTTCAAATGCTTGCTTTCATATAATGCTACAGCGCATATTAGGTTTACGTGTTTGTATGTACAACTTGAAAATAATAATAAATAGGCCAACTTTTTTAAGATTTCTCTATAGGTTGCAAATTTTTAAAATGTTTGGCGACCACTTTCCCTTCTTTTTGAAGAACTTGGTAATGATAGTAACTCTACATTCAAAATTGATGTGAAAAATATGAATCAAGATGAGGCAGTTTTTTGCATTGCCCTCCCATATACACTATTGCTCTGGGAAGTAAGACTTTATATAGCAAAACGGCTTAATTTGTTATGAGTTTATGGTTAAAGGCAGTCCTTGGTAGTAATTTGAGATAAACATTAGCTATATTAAATCTAGACTAAGTAGATCTAGATTTCAAGCACCGCCACACATAGGAGTATGCTCATGAAAAGCAAACCTTTATATGGCAAAACGTATTAATTTATAATATTTTATGATCAGAACTGGTCCACAATAACAGTCTGATGCATATCAACCGCATAGAGAACTTTATTTTCGACCCCACTGACACGATAGATAACACGAAAGTTCTCATAGAAAGTAAGCCTTAGTAGCAAAATCCAATTTATAGTATTTTACAGTGAAAATACTTGACCAGTGCACGCTTTGGGCATTCTGGATTGCTCTGCGGCTTTCATGAGCGGTTCGAATTTGCGCTAAAAAACCAACCTGTATTTGGCTTATTATCACAGACACAAGTGAACACTTGCATTAGCCGTAGTGGCGTAGGAAAATTATGGGTCTGCTTTACCTGCTTAAATTGTGTAAAGATTGAAGAAATCAGTGAATTTCTATGTCCCCAAGTGTAACTCCATGCCATAAACCGCAACCCCGAGACCATTTCGCTGTTTCTGCCATGTTTGATGATGTTTTCTACGTCTACTTACTTTTCTACATTGCCCTTTTGAACGGTGCACAAACTGTCTGTCTCTTCTTTGGAACTGTTTTTTTTTGCTTTTTTTGAAATGTGAGCAATTATCAGGAATTGTCCTCTATTTGTGTAGTAGGGTGACGGCCAAAACGGAGTGAGGAGAGAAAAGGAGATAGGGAGGCGACAATAGCCTGATCATGTTTTTGGCCCCAAAACGGTCAGTGTTATACCTTTACGCAGACTACAAGCTTTCACTATTACTGCGGTCATAGTAAACGCTAACCCGCACTGAGATTTAAGCCCGTGAACACTGACCTGGTACTCGCGATCTTTACATATTCGGCTACAATATTGTCAATGTTTGTCCAATGTTTTTGATATGATTTTGCAAATAAGAAACTTTTACGGATAAGAAATTTTGTATGAAATGTGAAGATTTCTTTCCGCTCATCGCCCTGTTATCAAGTTGCCCAACTCGCGTAAAATTCAATTCCTTATTAAATTCTTTCGGTCTTACTTTTCCCAACAGTGACTTTTACTTGCAAGCAATACTAGTATTAAGTATTTTTCTTTCGGGTTCAGTTTAATAGCGAACCCATCTTGGACGTTTTCTTGCCTTCTTACGTAATTTTTGGGACATTGCTTTGAAATCATATCGACGATGATTTTCATCGCAGAACCATTGCCGAGTCACAAGTATGTCTTTTTGCTCACCGGGATTTTTACTATACAAACTTACTGTTTTCGATCAGCTAGGAAGTTCAAGTAATCTTTCTTTCTTGTTTTTTCTTTTCAATGAACAAAACCAGGACATGAAGCAAGAGGGTAAGATAGGAGGGAAGAAATAGACCTTTATGTCATTAGCATACGAGCTTAAGAACGCGATCACAGGTTGCCGAAACAATCTAAATATTGAACACTAACTTCATGGGTAGGGGAATAGGTAAAAATCGCGGCCACTAAGTCAGTACTCGCCGGTTCAAATCCTAGTGTGGTAGTGTTTACTTTAGTCATAGCTATACTCAATGCTCAGGCGGTGAAGACATAGCGTTAGACGATTCGGGTACACACCGACTAAGCTGCTTTCACCTGCCTATCTCTTTCTCTTTCGTCCACTCTTTCTAATCGTCATCGTATTACACGCATAGGCAGCAGCCTGTGAGTGATTGATTATATTAAAAAGTAAAAGACGAAAAGTCGGCAGAAATGATTTCTTCTTTTTCGCTGCCTTAGTTATGTCGTTTAAATTATGTGGGTTTCTGATCAAATCTACGGGATGCATACCTAACTCTCTGACTTTTACGTCAGACATTTGACGACATAAGTTCCGTAACTAATTAATTTTTTAATTCTCACTCTCCCTATAGTTTTCTCTCTCTCTCTCTCTCTCTCTCTCTCTCTCTCTCCCTCTCTCTCCCGATGTCTCGATTATTTAATCAAAGTTATCAAATGTTTTCTTACAATTTACAAAAAGAACAAAAAGAATTTTTGATTAATTATTTGAAATTCACACATACATAAGCAATTCTCCCCCGCTCCCACAAAATATTACCATGTGTGTGTGTGTGCTGTTACTAAAATGTTCTACCTTATAACTGAGAACTGAGTGTAGGTGGAAATCTGCACAAGTCTACAGTAGTGTTTGCACGCGCGTGTGTGTGTTTATTACTCTGACTATTTTTTTTTATTTTTATTTTAACAATTATGAAACATTTAATTTTATGTCAATGTTGTTATTGTCGTTGTCGTTGTTGCGGCTGCCTAAGCTATTTAAAACGTCAATCTGTAGCTCTTTGAATGGTTTAATGATGAAAACTACCACGGCACACACAGGCATACAAACACATGCTGTGGCGTTTTAACTTTTAGTCATTAATTTAATGTAAAAAAAAATACATGCACAAAGGCAGGCATGCATACATATACATACATATTATAGTTTGCACACAAATATTTTCACTAATGAGAGTAAAAATCATTTTTATGCATTTTTTTTCTTCAATTTTTTTCATTTCTTTTTAAAGAAATCATAGCAAAACAATATATGTACATACGGACAATTTAATTAAATTAAAATAAAATAAATAAATGGTATTAAAAACAGCTTTCATTGATTGCAAAAGGATCAACTTGACTGACCAAAAAAAACCTATTAAATAAATAAAAAATGTGATTATTTAAAAAAGAAAAAAAGGAGTGAATTTTTCAGAGAAACCTTAATTTGGTGTTTGCTAAGATTTAATTATTTGATGGGAAAATAGAAAACGTTTCAAAAATCAAAATATCGGTATTAATAACAAAACTCTTAAGCCTTACTAAGCATAACTTTGACACCCACCAATCGCTTATGGAGAGTATGTGGAGCACAAGACACTTACCATGCACATCAGTTGGCTTTCGTGTGAAGCAACCCGAAGTAGGACATAAGACGGAAAGAAGTAAAACTTTACCATTTATTTACAGCCAACGCAGGAGAATTCAGCAGATTCGTTGTGCAGTTTGTGGCATCTCCTGATATACACATTGGACACAACCCGAACTTTAAAGCTCCTCTGTCTCTCTAACTTGTTTGCCTGTCCTTTTGCTGTCTATCATTGGAATTCAACAGATTTCTCGTCTTGATTTCCTGAGCGTTAGATGGCGTTTTGAATTTTAAGTCCGTGGATAGCATCAGATTAGATACACGTAGTGCGCGGAATGCATCTGTTTGTGTTTGAGGGATTAGAGTAAACTTTCGACGTTTCCATAGGGCTGGGAGTGTAATGGCAAGAGCACAGCATTACCAATCCCACACATTGTGCCTACGAAATTCTTGTCTGAACGTAACTCTGTACAGGGAATCCGAATCACGTAATCCGTTTATTGCTAAGCAGACGACTATAACTTTTGCCTCTTAATTTGCTATGAAGTAAGCACTTCAGACATCAACTGCCCACCAACACCTACTTACTCTCTGCACTAATGGCCAGGTATGGTCCGGCGATATTCACAGCATATTTCTGTCACAAATTTGCACAGGCATTATACTGCTGCATCCACCCCTACGGATTTACTTTGTAGCCCTTTTGCTTTAGCTCAGCTTTGTGCGTTCTATTCAACAGATATGTTTTTCAAAGTAAAAATGAAGCGTCCTTTTATGATTTTGTAGGTTCTAGCTTATGGAATCACCAATAATTTCCTAGTGCAGGAAGCATATTTACTATACGTTACATATACGTTCTCGACATTCATTTTCCATCGGGCGTAATATGTCTTCGTTTTAGGATTTCTTTTGACAATTTCTTGTCTGGTGGAGCCTTGAGCTTCTTCAACGACAACTAATATGGCATTCCGCAATAACCGAGCAAGCAGCGATACCTTTTTTATTTTCGTTGCTTCCACAACGTTCAGATTGTGAGTTGCATGAGCGTTTAGAAATCGAGAATAGAGAAATCAAGAAATGTGAAGTTTGTAATCTTTCCATCCTTTTCGTCAGTTGCTCTGTTCTGATTCGCTGAACTTGAATAGCCATCGTAGAACAGCGTGATCTGTCCTCAAGTGAAATTCTTGTCTATATAGATAGTGATGGAAATATTTAATTGCGTGACTCACACGTCACGCAAGAATATGTCTCATATTTGATTACGTTTTCAGCTTTTGCTTACCATCACCTGCCTGAAGAAGAACGTTGCCTAATTGCTTTGAAATCGCATCAGTATTCAGGATACTTTCTTCAACGGCATGAAAGCGCGCTCCTGGCTCCTTTTCAAGCTTGTGCTCATGCTCCTTTACATCAGTATTCCTTAGATATGCAAAGATGAAAGAGTCATTCCCATCTTTCTCTAGATATTCATCGGGTTTTAGCTCAGCCGAAGCACGGGCTCCACGTAAATTGCATTTACTCAGCTTTCGTTGCAATTTTACCATTTGCTCTTGCTTTAACTTCCCATAACTCCACTTTTAACACTAGTGCTACATGAAATTCTTTTTCGATTTGCATGTCCTTCCTAATAATTTTCGAATTAGCTTTGTGCCGCAAATTCACAATAACTTTGATTTTATTTATGGCATTCAAATAATTTATTTACTCACACAAGCTTATTTTCAATAAGAGCTTTTCTGAAAGAATCAGTTCTTTTTTCTGCTTATAAACCTTTTGAAGCAAGTCATGAAAATCATATTTCGTTCTGATGTTGTTTGTTAATCCGCTTACACTCTGGAATTCTGGGATATTTTTTTATATCTTATACCACTTGTGGTACAGAGTTTATGCCTATGTAATATCTAGATGGGCTTAAGATAGACGTACTTTTTATTATACCGATCAATTCAGAGTCGCTTTTTGAATCGATCTAAATTTGTCTATCCGTCCATCCGGCTCATTTTCTTGCATTCAATGTACAAGTCACAATTTGCAGGATATTTTGAAAAAATTTAAGGCACCGACATGTTTTGGCCCATATATAGGCGTTCCATACTTCTGAGTTGACTTCTTTTCAAATTTGTCCTCATAAGAGTGATAAGAAAAAGCTTTGAATTAAATTTGTTCTTGTGGAAGAGGCTTGAGATTGAGATTAGAAACATTTTATTACCAAACAGATGTACAGACAGAAGTTTTGTACGTTAAGTGATTTTCCAACCGGACTTCAAGCTCTTTTCGAATTGGACCAAACTGTTTAATGTCAACTTGTTGGTATCGAAACTCGAATGCTTTCAATATAAACTACATTTCCATCATATATTTTGTCGTTTCTGTGTATAACCAGCACTGAAGCACTGAAATTTGTAATTGTGACCTTGAAAGGCACACAGTTTCACAATTTGTTCAATCAAGCTGATCTCAGACTTTTCTTTGTGTGTTGAACGTTGTCAGACCTAAGTACGCTCACCCTAATAGCTATAAAAGCCTATTTTTGTAAATATCATCCGACCATTAGAAACCCTACCATACTTCGCCTAATATAGACATTCACACATTTTCACGATAATACATCAAAAATTATACATCATTTTTATGTTAAGGCATACTTTTTATATTAGAGCATGATTAATACATCAACTATCGTGGCAAACCTAATTTACTTGTCAAAGATTATATTATTTTTCGGTTGCTTCCGTCATAGAAAACTACAAATTAAATTTTATCGCCACAGCAGAGCTTGCTTTTCGCGAGAGAACCTGCATATGGCGATGTGTAAAAAATGTACCCACGTGGTCCAAATTCCCTACGGTTAACTTTTATGGTACGTTGTTACCATAAACATATCCTTTTTGCTTAAGGGCTCACTAATCGTGAAAATCATTATATGGAATGGCGGCCAGGAAGTAGATCCATATTATTATACCCACCATTGTTACACCCACTCATTTGGTTTTGTTTTCATAATGTATGTAACACCCAAAAAATAGTTTCAGAGACCCTATAAAGCATATATATTCTTAATCTGTCTGAAATTCTGAATCGATCTAGCCATGTCTATCCGTCTGTATGTATGTGTGGTGTTTGTTTTTGGCGCTCTCCTGGTCGCAAAAATGATAATATCAACTTCAAATTTGGTAGAAACATAGGAAGTTTCCGCACGCAGGTTGGTATTAAAAATGTGCCCACAATGGTCAGAACAGAAGCCCGTAGTGGAACATAAACTGAACGCAACGCCTTTTTTCTTAACAAAAATTTGGGGGTGTGAGAAGGCTGGAATTTTCCACATTTACTTTACGAAACACGCTACTCTTTATGTTCAAAAGTGGAAAAAATCGGCCATGCCCACGCGAAGTTACAAGTGGTTAAAATTTTTTTCTCCTTTTCGAGGTTTTATGTTTACTTATCATAATGCAAACAAGACAGAATGTTTGAAACTATTTTGTACGTTGCTCAAATGAATATGTTATCTACCTGAAAATGTGTTAATTCTAAAATGAATACAGTAGACATAGTGCATAGTGGTGGGTATGCGAGCTTAGGTCCCCGCCGAGTACAATTTTCTTACTTGTTGTTTTTGGCATACAGGATGTTAACATTCTATGACAATCCTTGTACGCAACCCACATGGCGCAAATTTGATGCAGTTAAGTACATCAAATTGCTCCTACGAACCAATTTTCATCACAAATTATGTGGTCCAAAATCGGTAAGGTTCATTTTTATGTCGAAAATTAGTCCCTTTTATCATATAAATATTCACTTTCTATAGGAGAAATTATATGGCAGGCAGAAAGTTCAAAAAGCTGCCACACCCGATTCAAATTTATCATAATAATTTAGAATGCCGAAGCACTATTACACGAAATTCTGAGAATTAGATTGCCGTTCCATGTAAGCGACTTTTCAGACAATGACGTCACATGGAAGGTAGTCAAAAAAGTGGTCTGATCCGCTCGTTCTTGGGCCAAAACACATGGGTGCAAAAAATTTCATCGAAATATATTGAAAATTGCAACCTGTAGATTGAACACTAAAACACATTGACAGACATCAGACGGACAAACATGCTTAGATAGATTCAGAAAAGTAATTCTGAATCAATCGATACGATAGAAGGTAAGTCTATCTCAAGTTCCTTTCGATGTTGTATGCATCCGTACAGACTTAATATGTCCTGTGTCACAAATGTCTCCAAGTTATACATATATAAATAGAATGTAAAGTATACAATATGCAATAGACAATAGACAATACTTCACACGGCTTACGTAGTGGAATGGAAATTTGCGTGATCTTTCAATCCAATATCGTACAGAGTCAATTAATGATAGGTAATAAAGTGTATGACCAAGCGGGATGGTGTGTCTCTCAAGTATTTCTTTCTTATTTTCTATTATTTTAAAGCAAATGTTCTTATTGATCTGGTGGCTGTTTAAGTTGTTGCATCCTTGCAACATATATTTAATAACAGATTGATCAGCGTAAGTCGTACTAAAACAATTTTGACGGGTGCGACTTTCTAAGTAGTGGCAATAGATGGACATTGTGGATGGATATTGTGGTGCGCATAAGATGCGAAGATGTAAGCAGACATCCGATAATAAAGATATATTGGAAAAATTCGCTCTCTTCGATATGTGGTGTCAACAAAGCGATGCAGTAAACCACAAAATCGACGAAAGCTTCAAGTTATTGAAAATGCTTTGCCCATGAAATACATCCTTGACGGAAAGCTCTATAAAATACATTTCACGTGTGCATAGCTAAAATGTCCGTAAAAGAAAATTCAGTTTTTGCTTCAACAGAATAAAATATTTTTCTTTTTTTTATTTTCTCATTAAATTTCTATATATATAATAATATCGCGATTTATATATATAATATACAATGGTACCCTAAACATATTATATAAAATAGTCAAATTAAAACTAATGCATAAAAGGAGAAAATACATATAAATTATGTGCATTGAAAGAAATTGATTAATAAAACACTAAACTGATAAAACAAACATCAAAACATGTACACTTAATAGAGATGTATTTAAAAAAAAAATTCACAAAAACAAAAAACTTGAACGTTTTTGGGTAACCTGGGTAAACGAAAACTAAGAACAAATAAAACGAAACGGAAAAACTCGTAAGCATATTAGATGGAAAAACAAAAAAAATAATAATAATAATAAAAACAATTGAGACCTAGATATATGTAAGCGTGCTGCGGGGAGTGCAATGGCGGTAGTGAGGTAAATGAGTGATCCTCACGAACACCACTTGAAAAATTTGTTCCTTTTGTTCCTCTCTCTTATATGTCATCAAACAGTAAATATTAATATATTTTTAATTCATTTTTTTTTTTGTTTTTTTAACTTTTTTTTTATAATTATGTGTACTTTTATCAAGTAACAACAATCAAGTTAATGTAGAAGAAAAAGATTTCTTTGATTTTGTTACTTAAACTAATGCTACCGTCAACCGTCCAAAGTGTTTGTCGAGGCAGTGAAACTGGCCTTTAACAAATACACTCAAATTCAATATAGAGAAAGATAGAGTTAAAGAGCGATATAACAATAACAAACAATTGGCTTTGTAGGCCTTTAAAAACACCAACGTACTTGTTTAAACTTTTTTAAAACTCTCGCTTTCATTTCAAATCCGATAACGATTGTACCGTTTCTATCTTTAGCAACTGGGTGCCTCCAGTTGTTCGGCGACCAATTCTTCCAGGGTCTTATCTCCAATTAAACGAAAGAAAAACAAATGATCTAAACATTTCAAGCTAATGGAACGCAAGGCCGGTAATCTTAAGAGCAGTTGAGCAAAACGTCCATCATCACCGGGATGTTCATTTCGGCAGTGCTCATCCAAGCAAGCATAAATCTTCTCACGGCATACTTCCACATCAGCCCGACACTTGAGGCCACGTATATCTGGGTTGAACAGTATAATAGCCTTTAGACAGGCCAACTCAGCGCGGTCTATATTCAAACGTTTCATTTTAATGCTTAATTCTGAAAGTATGCGATCGAATATAGAAACCACATTTGCCTTCAAAGCACTGTTGCGATGATACGAGAAATTCTGGTTAAGGAAGAGCTGCTGAGGTTGACGTATAGGCGAACGCCTACCAAAAGAACCGTCATGACCTACGCCCGGCGTAGCGTAATCAACATCCAAGGAATCTATACTGCACCAAGCTACATTAGCAATAAGTAATTCATTCCATCCAGCCTTTAGCAACAGCACTTGATCCTCCCGTTGCAAATGTGTAAAATGTGGAGTTCGACGTGCATACTCCACCATTTCATATAATTGTTTGTTTACCATCTGACAAAGATGAGAAACAGCTCCTTTATAGTCATGCTGCACCATTGAATTAGGACCAACACGCAGAAAAGGCATCACATTATCACCGCTCATAGCTTCCGCCTTTTGTTCGGCTTCTATTATTCGCTCGATGTTGAGGTCCCGCAATGAACTGCTTGGTTTGAAATCCTCACTGGCTGTTCCACTGCTACCCCGGGCACTATTGGCACGTGTACCTCTCTGACGTTCTTCTTGCACCGCCTCGCGTTTCATTCCACAAGCCAAACATTTTTGATAACGGCAGTATTGACAACGGTTACGCTGACGTTTATCTATAATGCAATTGCGGTCCTCTCGGCAAGCATATGTCAAGTCTTTGCGTACAGTGCGCTTAAAAAACCCCTTACATCCTTCACAACTATAGACACCGTAATGTTTGCCACTAGCTCTGTCGCCACATATCGAACACAAGTGCTTAGAACCACTTAACGGATGATTGGGAGGGTATTGCTGTTGCTGCTGCTGTTGTTGTTGCTGCTGTGGGTGCGGTGGTGATGTTGCCTGTAGTATTTGATTTTGGCTGTTAGCTGCCACAGCAGCCACGGCATTCACCATATTCATAGCCTGAAGGCCTATGGCACCGAACGAGCCAGGACTGCCCGGCTTCGGTGAGAAACCACTTGTATTGCTTTCATTTAGTAACGATATATCTGGCTTCATTTCCTGCGGTGACATTGGGCCCAATCGGAAACCCGAATCTTGATCACCATTATCCATCTCCAACAGCTTATACCTTTTCCTGTTCTGGTATTTGTACTTAAGTATTTCTTAAAAAAAAAAATAAAATCAACAAAAAACTGCACTCTTACTTTACACAAATTATCGAATTACTTCTATTTTGTTTTTTCTTTTTTTGCAACAAATTTCTAATCCGTTCAACTAACAAAAGAAAAGTTTTCGCGTCGACATTTTATTTTTTCCCAACAATAAAACGTTTCACCACCAATAAATTAATATAACGTCAACTATATAATCACCTCAAGCATATACGCAATCAACAGCAATACAAGTGTTTCTAGTGGTACGTTGTGTTGATTTCATTTGATCGAAAAGGTGAATAATGCCATCACGGTTGTATTTAGAAAAGCAGTTTAACACCATTGTGAATGATGTCTCAACAAGTACGGAATTGCATACTATGCTACTCATAACATTTTGACTTTATATATTAAGAAACTATTTAAAAGATTTTCAGTTTATATGAGAAGCAAACTTACAAAAAAAAAGGAGACTTGAGTAATCAAGGATAAATCGTTAAGGGTTTCTCGAACGTATTATTCCATATATATATATTATATATATTATGATGCATACGACGCTTTCGTAAAAAGGCAGAACAAGCACTGACGATAGTTTGGTGCAATTCAATATATTGATTAATGGATGTGAATCAATAACATTAAGTTTCATGACATTCACCCTTAATTTTGAATAAAAAAAAGTAACAGCTTAGAAAGATCATGCAAAGCAAATTGTTTTGGTTTCCATGCTTTTTTTATTTGGTACCCGAAATCGTAGTTGAAAATTTTATTCTCAGAAATTTTGGGCAATGACTTATCAATAAGTGTACAAAATCTATTATTTCATTTACAAGTTCATCAATAAATCATTAACCATATGAAAAACTTGGAAAAAATCTTTACCTTCTACAAACGTTTTTTTTTTTTTTTTAAGAAAAACTCTTATGAAAATAATTTTTTTTACTTTCAAGCAGTTGGAAGGCGTAAGTCCATTCCTACTGCATTGAGGAGCACTGTGTGTATTATTAAATTTAATGCTTTTTAAACTACCTAATATTAGTAAAAACTAAATAAGTGCTATCGGAAACTAGGGTTATAGCGCAAAAGAACAGCATACAAGTACGGTCTTTTTATTTTTGTAGGAACACGTAACAATTATTAAGGGATCTTTGATGGTTTTATAATACGTTAGAATATAACATTCTATTTTTACAACGAACTATTATTCCAATTAAACTTTGATACCTGTTAAATATTGTGACCGACATTGAATATAATTGAATTGATGTAAAAATATGTTATTCTCTTTAAAACACACCTCAAAAACTCCCTAAATTACGCTCTAAAATTCGGGGCGAGGATTTAATGGCTTCACCAAGCGACTAAGCATAAGTCCGATAATTAAACTCTTAGGACGTGAAGAGAAAGCAAACATTTATGCTTTTCCCACAAAAAAATATTACTATAGGTAGACGGACTAATTTCTGAAAACGTATTAGAGTTTGAATAATTTTTTACATGAAGGGCCATTTACAATAGGTAATCTATGCAAAAATTAATTATATGTATTTTTTATTATTTTACAAAGGTCCGAAATAAAAAAATTTATATTTATGTTCAATAATTGAAACTATAAGATGTAGCATGTTTTACGCTTCACACTCGGTGCATTTTTATTAAGTTCGCAACAATTGCGAATGATTTATTTACTATCGTTAGATTACACGAACGATTTATTCGAGAAAACACACCACTATATTTGTTTATATCCAATATTTGTCAGTTTTACCAATTTCATCTTGTCTCTTTGTACAAACCCATTCCAAATGCCAACATCACTTCTAATAACAAAAACAATAACATAGCTACCACAAAAAAAGAAACATTTTCATATTTAGATAAAATTAAGATATTTTGCTTGTCGTCGATCGCTCGCGCACCACCCTTTGCACATAAGTTCTAATTACAAGAGATTGCAAAGTAAATCATGAAAATCTATACTTACGAAATTAATGTAATTTCTTATTTTAAAGTTGTGTGCTCTCAAACACCCGCAACACTGGTTGCTCCCAAACCACTATTTAAAATTTATGTAATATTAATCTTGCTTTAAAATATATATAAAAAATGTATAAAATCTCTTTTTTCTTTACAATAATATAAATAATAATAATTTTGTACAACCTTAGACGCGGCTTAAAATACACAAAATTCACCACTGCATACTAAAGAACCACTACGTTACTATTAAAGTAAACTGAGTTGCCAAGTTCAGATAAATAAAATATTTGCATGATAATAAATAGGGTATACTGCAGCTACAGCTGCAGCTAAACTAATAAATTAAACATATACATACAATGCACGTATATTCAATACTAATTTAAATTGTCAATTAAAAATATTTAAGACATAAAGATAACAAAGAAGAAAGGTTTTATTGCTTTGATCAGGAAACGAAAAGTTGTTAGAAATTAAAAACATTCATTTGCCGTAAATAGTTAATTGCATGATTAGTTGCACTGATTAATTGTTGCTTTTAGGTGTGGCAACTCTTACCCAACTTTGATGAAGAATGCAAGTAGATTAATTAGGTGAGAAGGTCACCTCAACAAGTTAAATATAAAATTTTAATGTAAAATATATAAACGTTTCTCTTGCAAATGTTTTAAATTAAAAGTACTGTTACTAGGATTAGCTTTATTTGAGAAAGTTATAATTGAAGCAGTTAGTCTAATTATTTAAATAACATAAAAGAAAAATTATTCATTGCTTGAATCGAGGTCATGTTTATTCCAGAAAAAAACACAATTTATGATGACCATAAATTGAATGAAATCTTAAAAACATGTCTCAGTTCCTCTTAATTGCGCGTAAGTATAGTTAAAATCTATAAATACAACCACTGTAAGGTTAAAATTATCTACAACATCGGTATGACCCAAACATATATGAGACTTTTATAGCGTACAAAGTCCATGCCGAAATGTTTCAAATATCATGAACGCTTATTCAAAAGAAGGAACAAATATCAAACATTATAATACTTATTAATATAAAAAAAAAAATCCAACTTATCCAAAATACCAAACACACGTGGCAATCCATTGGTGTAAATCGAATATTGTAAAATCTTTTAAGGAGTAGGAACCAAAATATCTGAAATTTAAAGAAATTAATCACTTAAAGATTAACTTAGTTCTGAATTGATTTGAAATACAATTTTACAACATAACAATCATGTGCGTTAATTACAAAAGCATATTAATTCACAAAATCACTTTCTTTGATAATTACTACATCAATAATTAATAAAGAATCTTTATTAACTCATGCAAGTTGTCGCTTCTGGGTTGTATTTGATCATAATTCATGCACGTTGTCGCTTCTGGATTGTATTTGCCTGCAATCCCCTAATGCTGCCAAGTAATTCTCACAATATTTTGAAAAAACTATTGATAACCAAAACATCTGTCAATGTTGTGATGTCGTTTGTCTATGATTACCAGTCATAATAAAGAAGAGCGAAGATTGTTTTTAAATGTTTAATTCTTCAAAATAATACATTTTATATAATTTAACAAATATCATGAATAAAAAGTGGGTTTCTTCTGTGCTAACGATTGGTTCGGTAGCTCTAAGCTCATATTATTATGGCGCTTACGGTGAAAGGCAAAAATTGCTGGCAAATGGGTGCTTGGAAAGCAAGCAACAATCGGAACTCTTGCATAAGCACATTTCAAAACCCGCTTTTCCTTTATTTGCTACGGTATCAGCTGCAGAACTTGCGGAAATAACTGAAGTTAATCTAACGGCCACTCCTTTGAGAATTTCACAAATTATGAAATATGGTTTTCCAAGCTTAGATAACGTTCGTTCTTATTCTGACTTTGTATTGAGTTATGATCGGCGCAATCGTGTACCTAATTGGGTATTTGAGCATCTAACACCGTCATCAGTAGCCAAAAATGAAGAAGTCGATCGAGCGAAATGCGATTTTAAAGCAGATGAGAGTATACATCCCTATTTTCGTTCCCAAAATTCCGATTATTTTCGTTCTGGGTTCGATCGTGGCCACATGGCCGCAGCTGGCAATCATCGGCTTCATCAAAAACACTGTGAAGATACGTTTTTTCTTACTAATATGGCACCGCAAGTCGGTCAAGGCTTTAATCGCGATGCTTGGAATCGATTGGAAATGTACGTACGTAAGCTAACAAAGGTCTATCCTAATGTTTATGTATGCACCGGCCCTCTATATCTACCACATCGAGAAGACGATGGTAAAAGCTATATCAAATATCAAGTGATAGGCACAAACAATGTGGCTGTGCCAACACATTTTTACAAAGTCATAGTGGCTGAATCCACTGACGGGCAACTAGAAATGGAAGCTTACATAATGCCTAATCAAGTCATAAGTGACGACACGCCTTTGCAAATATTTCAGGTACCTCCTGAATCCATAGAGCGAGCAGCTGGTTTATTGTTCTTCGACAAAGTGAATAAAACACATCTGGTGAAAATAAATGGTAAAAAGGTGTAGTTTTTTAAAAGTGATTAAATCTTCTAAATCTTTAGTACAATATTATTAAGTCTTGTTATTTTGGGCTCGACTTTTACGTTTTTGTTATTTATAATTATTTTTCATTTCATTTTTAAATAAAATTAATTGCAAACGTACCGTATTGCAATGCCCACAGTTTGGTATGAACAAGTTAACCGCATTTTTATCGGCTAAGACCCACTACGTTTCAGAAATAAGAAAGGACTGCTGGATTTTACAAAGACAACTGAACGTTTGGTTGTATTGCATTTACGATCACCATGGCAGCCGCCATTTCTTCACTTCATTCAAATACTTTCACGACAGAAATTTCAAGATAATGATTTGCAATTAAGGCAAAAAATGTACCAGCGGAATGAATTGTTTTAATTGCTTTCAAACCGAACATGACGGTGCTCCTGATAAATGTCTGCATAGTGAGTGCACCTTCTCGGTATCGAAACCTATAGACGGAGATATATATATATATGTTTTTTATTTTCTGTATTCCTCTGTTGAACGGTATTCTAGTATCCCTATTTTTGCTGATGACATTAAATTGTTGCTGTCTTTTTAAGCGAACCTGTACATTCGCTTCACTCCCGTCTAAACAACATTGTCTCTTGGTGCGATTTCAATGGGAAATTCCGGAAACGCAAATGGGGTATCCACGTAACAATTAGAAGAAAGGCTATCAAAAACACACCGAAGTCTTTACGAAATGTCTGCATTCGAGAAGACTATGCTTACGGCGCTGTTAACAAGACTTAGTATCGCGACCTAACATTCACGCAATAACGCCCACCTCATTCCTCCATCTGGATAGATTTCGCTGCATTGAACAAATGCATTTAAGAACTCATTTGTCAGCCCGCTCAAAGCAGCAAAACTAAGCTGCAAGTAGCACATTAGTATTTATTTTTTTTTTGCGTAAAAATGAACGCAATAAAATGTGTCTTAAAACAAGTATTATAATAAAACGAAAAAATATAAAATTTTTTTAAATCAAATTCAATTAATTCTTACGAGAAATACTCAGCGCCTCTACGTTGACCTTTCTTATGCGTATATTGAGAGGAAAATTTTGCTGCATGCGACAAATCTGAATCTTGGAAATCCGAATAACTGAAATGTAACTTCAACATCAGATTATAGATATCGCTACAGATTGCGTATTTTCCTTGAAGATGATTGAAGTTTGATTTTTCCCCTTCGCGATTGTTAACCACTATTATAACTAGTTTTCTTATTTTTCTTCTTTTTTTTTATCAGAATAAATTTTTGGCAAAAAAATAAGATGCTTCCCTGGTTCCCAGTTGTAAAATTGTACTCCAAAAGAAGCCATTACTTTTACAGTGATTTAACTCAGAGAAATATGGAAAATTAGCTTTTTAAGATTACGATGAAAAACAATTCAGATGGAGAACTTTAGTGCATCCACTTGGGAACGTGAATGAATCGGTATCTCTTTACAATCCGTAGAATTAGTTTGCTTAGCATAAACACAATTATTCCGCCAATAGACCGCAGCGTAACCATACGTTTTAAGAATTTTAGCATACTGGCACAAATTGTACGTATTCTCGCTAACATAATCTTCAACATTTACACTGGCATAGGCCGGATGTTTTTTGCATTTCTCTTTATGTTTAAGAAAATCAACTTTCATATCAAGTTTATGAAATTGAACAATCAAGATCATCGTATCCGTTTCGAGGTTATGGCGCTCATAGAATTTACGCTTCATAATCGTAACGCGTTTCAAATCATCTTTGGTTAATTTTAATTTCATTGCTCGTCCCATGTCCACAATGATTCCGGGCAATGAACTGGCTAAAGCATTTTTATGCAGACCTTTCACTATAATGCAATTACTATCGTCATCATCACCATTATTACAATTACCAGCATTATGGGTCGCAGGATCATCGCTTGCAGTAATTGATCCGTTCGCAATGGCTTGCGTATTTATATTAATAGCATTACTTTTTTGACTGATTTGTATTAGCGTCATATCACGTTGCAGTTTATCGTTGATTTGCTCTAATCTCTCCTTTTTCAGTTTCAAAGTTTTAATTTCATTTTCCAGTTGATTGACTTTATCCTTTAACTGCCTATTCTTAGCTAAATGATTTTCCGATCGAGTTTTCTCAAACTGCAAGTTATCTATAAGTTTCTGAATATAATCTTTGAGTAAAGGGTCATTGTTCGTGTACTTTTCAGCGATTGGGTTCATTGTAGCGGTAGGAATTTCTAAAAGAAAAAAATTTAAAAGGAAAATATACGTTAACGCTTATGCATCTACAATTACACGCCTAAACCAAATTGAAAACATCCTAACGCAATAACAAATCGGATTATCTCTTCAATGAGAATATATTGCTGTGTAAAATTCCTTGTTCCGATTTTACGTTCTCCTTCTCCGAGCATCTACGCATTCAAGTATCATTGAATTGTGATTTTTAGGTTAACGCAGGTTTTACTTAGCATTCTGAAATGATTTACGGAAATTTTTATATTCGCGGCGTTTTAATGCTTCTTCTTTTGTTTTCGTCCGACCGCGCATATCGATTCCATTCTCTCGACGCGACTATCTTCGCCTTTCTCAAATACTCTTCTTACATAATTTATTCATTTTACAAGAAACCTAATGCTCAATACTTAGTTCCACTGTGGGATCTCCGTTTTAATCCCTTCTTCCGTGAATTGTTGTTAATATTTTCAGCAATCGCCAGCCGAAAAAGACTACTTTACTTTATGATATCGTCGGATAAACCATCGTGAATCTGTATTTGGTTTTTCCATTTTAAAAAAATCACTTTCTAGATTGGCTCGGCTAAATGTGTGATTTTCCTAACAATGCGTAAGAAATGCCTTAGGCAGAACTTTTTACTACAGTATAGTAACATTGTATTATATATCTCCGTTGCGTCTTTTTTGAGTTTTCCTGTACCTAGCATGAACCAACTGCTGGATGCGTTAGTAAGCAAGCAAGCAGATCCATCCTAGTAATTATAATCTCCTCATCTATATGTGCTGCTGTAACATTACAACAAGAAGTTGGAAAAAACCTGTAATTAAATACATTAAAATGAGTGAATTTCTAAATACTTTAGAGCCTTAGAGGCTCTGCTTTCTATCAATTCAAGTTTCGTTTGAAAGTGACGACTTTGATTTTAAGAAGTGCAAGGATCTTTATATTGGTTACGTCTATCAATTAGTGTCGTTTAACGAGGCATTTATATGATAATTGCAAGATATTTCATATGAGGTCACTTCGGAAGCTGACTGTGCTGGTGCCATCTACGGGAAAAAAAAACTGTGAAAAAGATTAATTGGGCTTAAATACCAAATATGAATTTAAGGTATTTAGTCGAAGGTGCTCGCCGGGCTGCGCTCAGTTACGTTTTCGCTCAAACGTGCAACGGTTTTAACAGACAGCACGACATACAAAGCCAAATTATTGGCGCCCTCCAAACCCTATCAATTTGTCACAAACTTATCACAAATTCGTCGAGTTTCTGAGTACGATATAATTGATAAATGCGGAACATTACCAACATGTCCGTCTATCTCCTCAACATTCTTTTCATTCGTCGCACTTAATGCTGAAGCATGAGTATAATAATGTTGAAAATCTATAAGTGAGGAACATAAATTTGTAAATGGGCGTTAATTGTTTATCTTGATATATGATTAAGTCTAAGAACTTATATGGCAAGCTTCAACTTCTTATCTCAACTTTTGTTACTATTCAAGAAATGAACAAAGCATGAACGTTTCGATATGTCCATTCGTAACCTCTTGATGTGAGAGAGAAGTGTATTCTTAAAGCAACTTGGAATCTTTTCTCATGATCATTTTTTTTGCGGTATAAACCTTTGTGTAAACCCGTCCTTCAATGTTAAATCAAAAGAAAATTATAATAATGAACACGGAAAACTTCTTTTACGCTCGGAAATCTCATTCGAACTGTACTTTTTCACGTCGAAAAAATTTCCTACGGACAAAAAAACAATTTTAACATCTCAACTATTTCAAAAGCGTTCCATATTGGGTCAAAAGATAATGTTATGTACTAAACTTCATTAAAATTCTGAATCTCTCCAAAATTGTTACCTGTAGGTTGAACATAAAAATACACGACGGAGCGACAAACTTGGATCGATTCAGGAAGTGATTGTGCTTCGATCGTTATAATAAAGGATGGGTTTATATCAGGTCTTCTTGGGTTTTGTACACTTTCGCACAAACTTAATATACTCGTGCGTCGCAACTGGCGTACAGTATAAAAATATTGGAAAAATGACAAAGTGGAGCAATTCTCGAGAGACGTATTGAAATCGAATTGTTTTGCGTTGATGTAGCGGATGAAAACTTGAATGAAACAAATCTCTCAACCTATCTGTCCTAGTTGACGAAATTGAGGTTAGCATGCTTGACGAGTGTTTAAATGAAACGCCGAATTTTCGTCAGTGTTTCACTAAAACAGGCAAAAATGTTTAAATGATTTATCGAATTGCTACAAATTCAAATGAAAATTGTGGAAGTTATAATTCATGTCGTATTGATAAATGATATTTTTGTTTTATTAATTTTTACCATTGGTCTGCTATAAGGTAGGGTAATAAAAGTGATCTTCAATGCTGTAACGAAGCGGCAGTCGCCTTACAATTTCGATCCCTCACCAATAAATTCTCTGAAAACATTTTTTTTATATGATTTTTAGTCTAGCATTTCGATGCAAGTTCTATGTTCAACTGCATGTAAACACATGTGAATCAAGTCATGTTTTGAGTGCATGGTGAACGATGCGAATGTTTAATTTAATTGTGTTCACCGCTTTTATTCACACTGACTCTTTTATGCGCTCAATATTTCTTTTTGTTTTCGCTCAAATTTCTGCTTTGTGCATACACTCGAGTTAGTACAACCCGAGAGACTAAGTGTGTGGAGACACTATACGAGCTAGTAGAATCTAACGGGAGTTTTGTGTTTCTTTTATTAATAAAAGTAGTAGGGCTGTTAATTAGCAACAATTTCACTGCTTGCGCTTTCATTCTCATTATAAGTAGGGGAAGTAAGGGCAGAAATTCTGTTGAACTGCTATATTGTTTGAAACATAGGCAAAGCATGTGGACTAAACGATGAAACGAAATTTCATATTGAAGAATCCTAAATTTCAACTTTGCCAACAATTTCAATGAAAAATTTCGTATCACTTGTGAAAGTATTTTTTATTATTAAAAAGTTCGATTTTAGGTATAATTTATCTTTATTTAATTCTCTTATTATTTATATATTGATTAGTTCTATTTGGATACTATTTTATCCAATATTCCATATCACACATGAGCAATTGCACACGACTCTCACGATATAATTTCGCTAAGATACATTCGAGAAGACTCGAGGATATATTTAAATATGCCAAATATATGTGTATATAAAATTAGTAAATATACAAATAATAATTAAATTAAATAAAGATAAATTATTGGTATAGTAGATCCCTTTTTATTTAAAAAAATCTCTTCGTAGAATATTTTCATTTGTCAAACATTAAACTTAGATTTCTCAATGTGAAATGAACCAAATAGGACGAAAACAAGTTATGTAGACTGGTCTTTTTCGGACCTGTACACTTGCATGCATACTATTACGCATGTTATCTTAAAAACGCAGCATTTATTTACCTTTGCTTTCTAAATGATTGATGTAATAGTGGAATAGTTCAACAGAATGTTTGTCCTTACAAAGCAAGCAGTTAAACGGCTGTTAATTAAAAGCGTTACTGCCATGATTGATAACAGAAACACGAAAAGTCCTTGAGACTTTGTTAGTTCGAATTTTCAACTAAAATGCTGGGATATCTTGTCATTTAGTTCTGATATCGTCTCCGTGTATTTAGTTGTCGATTGTATAAAACATTGAGTTTACTCTTTTGCTTACACTTATATTTGCTCGATTTTAAACTGTACTCTTTTCATGATATGCATACAGTTCCTGACTCGAAATTCTATATTCTCTCGCTACTATACATAGGTGTTTAGTTCTTTACTCTCTCACAGATTGCATATCGTAATAATATTGTTTTTCTACTTTCCTTGTGTAGAGATAACAACTTCTCATTGTTATATATTCGCTGATGCATACACAAGATATTCTTTTCTTACTTCATTTGTATGCACTCATGTGTAAATTTCAATTTCTTTGCATTCCGTGCTTTCCGTACGTTATGCATACTTGCAGTTATTGTTACAAATTTCCGATAGTATGCTGTTCTCTCATTTGTGTATAAGGATTGATCTTTAGATTTAAAACTATTGTTATATTATTATAGTAAACTCTCTCTCTTTCTCTGCTTTGGTGCGCACATTTATCACTCAAAACATGTTCGTTCTTGAATATACGACTATAGCTTGTATCAATACACGCATAACTTCTTGCTCACATTTCTCTCTACATTTTTGGTATTTATTTAGTATATCAAAATACCCTTCGACCGAATTTTGTGGAGAAATAGTAAATATCGCGTTTTATTTCATATAAAAACTACTTTGTATTGTGGTACTTATTATAAAAAAGTGTTCCAGTCCAGTCCATTTTCAATAATGTCCGATTTTGGGCTAAAGGAGTTTCATCAAAATATTATGAAAATTGTGACTTGCAATTCGAACTCAAACATACTTTGATGGACAGACATTAGGTATGTAGATACAGATTCAGAAAATAATTCAGAAATGATTCCGAAAATGAATGGTGCAACTAAAAGGTTGTATTTCAAACCCTTATGGGTATTGCATATATCCGCGCAAACCTGAGTGCACTAGGTTTGTGATGTTGATGAAGATGTAAATGAAGTGAAAAGGGAAATAAATATAAAACTTAAATCAAATTTCCGCAATCGTCTTTATTCCTCAAGCAGCGAAGGCGTTTAATGGCGTCTTTCGTGGAATTAGTTTTCTCTGCTTATGATTTATGGCAGACATTTTGAATTCTCACGCCAAAATCTATTATAATCGTTTAAATGCCTTATGTAAAATTGATTAAAAAAGTAAACGAGTTTCATATGCTCGCCATTAGCGATAAATATTCGAAATTTCTTTCAAGTGAATCTGAAATGTTCAGTATTTTTGTGCTTTGTAATTAGTTAATCAGTGAAATGTAATGATCGTAACTTACTGAAAACTGTTCTCACTTCCAATGCAAACTGTTGATGATTATAAAAAATGTACTTCGAACCGTTTGTATGTCAATCTATTTCTCTACTTTCTTGGTAGATGGACTGTGAAATTTCGCGAAGGCATGTAGCAGCATTCTGTGCCTTATCATAATAAGGTAAATTTGATCAAAGGTTCATGTACTTTATGGGCTTATTGATTATACGTTTTTGGAATTACAAAGGGTACCAAACGTTGATGATATCATCTTTTCTTTTAAAACGTAAATAACTGCGCAAAAAACGACTAGGTTTCAATAAATCTTACATAGCGGTAAACGTGAATGCTTTTTTTTCCTTTACATTGGCTCGGTCATCACACATGTATGGAATATTTACGTTCAACAATGTGTATGTATGAGTCGGCAAGTATTAAGTGAAGCTTAAAAGGTATTAGATGCACATCGGTTGTATGTTTTCTATAAAAGATTATAGATATTTTTTAAGTAAATCACAATTTATGTGGTAATCGCTTCCAAAACATTTTCCCTTATTATATATCGAGTTATTTGTGTTGTTGCTTCCTTCTTATTATCATCATCAAACTGTTTTCCTTTTTTTACAATTTTATGTTCAACACAGAAACTTTTAATAATTGTTTTATTTTTTTAATTACATTTTTTTTATCTCTTGTGAATTTTCATCGTAAATCTTAAAATTTATTAAAACTTATTTTCTTCCATGAAGAATTATTATAAAAACAAAACCACTAACTGGTTATCGACAATCTATCATCCAGCAAGCGTTTCTTATTGCAAACAAAAGTTAACTGATATCGAAATGTATGAAGCGAAAGAGACGTTTGCTCTCTTCCCTCTCTTCTTTTCTTTCTTGCTCTCGCTCTCTTTGGGTTTCACTTTCAATCAAACAGTACATCTTAATTGGTGTAGGGCTCAGGGCATACACTTGTGAATACGTTTGCTTTGAATAATTAAATCAAAGATCATTAGTATACATCCAGCGAATTTGCATCGGTCTGACCTCCGAGACTCCCATCGTAACCCATAAACAAGAATTGAGAAAATAATATAGTCTCCGGTGCAAGACTTTTACATTCGCATCGTATTAAGGAATGGGAGACATTTCGATGCAATCAACAGCATCTCGAATCATTCAAAACAATTGAATTATTTTACATCACAATGTTGCTTGCAATAGTCGTTTAGACTTGGACTGATTGTTAAAGCCGTGAAAACATTACGCTGGAGGGATAATTTAATCTACCATCGAGTCTTTGCAATTCGGTTCAAACCAAACATTACTTACAAACTATATATTATTGTTATTTATTTATTTATGTTTTTTTTTTTTTTTTTTATCAAAATTCATATAAACAAACGAAACTCTTTGTTCAGCATAAATAAAGAAAAGGAATTCGTTTTCACACTCACTTGATACAACACGTCATCTCTGCAAACGGCAGCTGGAATTTTTGTGTTTTACCGGTGTTAGTGAAAAAAAAAAAAAAAAAGAACCAAATTTAAATAAATCAAGAAAAATTTAGGAGAATCCGAACAATTTAAAAAAGGAAAAAGA